>OV651813.1:72376607-72446607 GCA_927349885.1 Psylliodes chrysocephalus
ACTGGCCTGACTTCTAGTAGATACTTCAATTTTACAAATATCATCTATTCATTTTGGTAAACAATCCAAAAATTGCAGTTTTTTTTGTTCATCGCATTGAAGTCCGTAGTCACTATCTTTAGGTGCGCCACTTTTGCGTTTTTTTAATTGAGGGTGCCTGGCTTTTCTACTACATCTACGTTTGCTCGTTTGAGAAATCAATCTTTGTGTGTGAATGCCAGGAAAGCTTTTTAACAACTTTTTATGAAGAGTGGGAATATAGTTCTCTTTTTTATTTTCTTATCTGTATACAGATAAGGAAAGTATAGGAATCATAATTTTTTCGACCTCAAGTTTACGACAGATTTTTAAGTTTTGAGGTCCCCTAAATCCGTTTTGACTATTTTCGTGATGATGTCTGTGTCGTGTCTGTGTGTGTCCTCGATAACTCATGAACGGATACAAAGACATTTAAATTTTCAATTAAAGAGTGGGTTTCCATTTAAAATTAAAAAATAAATTGCGATTTACTGTTATTTTCGAAAAACCGGAAGTAAGCCATGACTAACTGATCAATTGAATCCAGTATGTCAGGGGTCTAATATCAAAAGCAGCAAACTCCAAATTTTCCGATTGAAGCTTTTTGTGTCGTACCGGTTTAGAATGGTTGTTTATTAAAATATCAGGTCTTATTTTGTGTCAAAAGCAGAAATAATCCGTTAAAACCATTCAGCAAAGTTGTTAGTTTGTATCAAAAACAGCAATCTCCAGATTTAACATAACAAAAGTAGCAAAGTCACTTTCAGCCAATAGCAAGTAGTTAAATCAGTATGGTAGCTGTAGTCGGTTTGTAACAACACGTGCATAGTTAATTACTATTTTTTAGTAATAATAACAAAATAATAAGAATTGTTTAGTGAAAATTCATAAAATGGAGGTCTCTTGTCCTCCTGTAGATAAAAAACACGCAAGAAAGTGTGTTAGAAATGCCAAAAATTGGAAAGCAAATAAAGCGAAATGATTGAGATAAGCAATATTTTTTCCAGGACCGCAATTATTAAATCTATATTGACAATAAGAACCACATAAATTCCTACAATTGAAATACAAAGATATGTCGTTTGTAGGGAAAGGTGGGATTTCACTATAACCTATTTGAACCTTTTTTGTTGTCAAAAGAATATTTTATCATTTTCCAATAACTACATAAGTAAAAGAAAAAAAAAATAAGGTATGTCGGTATCCATTTTTCATGACTTTTCAATGACCTACACACAACATACCTTTGCATTTGAAAAAAAAAGTTGGCGGCTAGGGTTGTAGCTAAGTGGTTGAAGAAAAAAAAATTCATTTTATTGGTTACAAATACGTCCAATGTAAAATCAATTCACGTGTTTCTGCGTTTTTTTTTTAAGTTACAGGTTGGACAGTTAATAATTTTATTCCGGACTTTTGCGCAACTCTGTATATATATTTATTTATTCATATACAGTATCGGCTATTGAAAACCCTCTAATACGGTTTGCTAGTTTCGAAGTGAAAACTTAGGAGACTTCACATTAGTTCGAGAAGAAAACGAATAACATGTTGCCAACGGCCTGGCTGCGTTGGGATTGTGGGTATATCTGTCGTTGTGTGCCTATTCTTAATTCATATCATACAGCACATAGCGCAGACAGATAGCACAATACACACAGGCGGTCAACGGTGCATACTAGAGAGGTACCCCTACGCAGCCAGGCGGCCGTTTACTGTCAACGTTGTTATTTTAGTTTCTTCCTTGCACTAATAAACTAATAATAAAAAAGTTTCTCATTTGTGGTTAACTTTAAGGGACACATTTATAGGCGCTCCTTCACACGAGGACAAGCGCACCAGATTTCCGATTTTGGATTTTTCGCTATGGCTTTCGTCTATAGCCTGCAGCAATATGAACTTGCCTATAAGACTTTCCTCCCAGCAATTTTTTGGTCGGCGCCCATGGACACATTCTTATTGACAATATGAAAAACATTTGTTTTTTGGTTTCTTTTAATCACAGTATTAATTAGTGAGCAGAACTGTGTTTGTATTCAATACAGTCCTGGATGTTTTCTCACCCCAGTTTACTATCATAAACAGCAATCTCCTTTCATGAACAAATCATATGTAGCAAACTCCAACCTTAAATATCAAATACAGCAAACTCCAATATATATAGCCAATTTAAAATATTATTCAAAATCCTACGGCGATTTTGACTGTAATTTACATAAAATAATTTAAAAGCCAAAACAGTAATTTCATGTAACGTCCTAATAGTTTTTAAATCGTTTTTGTTGTGTAGTGGAAAATTTATAAAAGTGGACTTTGCTACATTTGATATTAGACGCCTGATGTATTTGTTCCAAGTTTTTTAAAAAAGAAGTTTTCGTTCTAATATCTCAATTAATGATGATAGAAGCGGATTCAATTATTAAACAGTTTGTTAATAATGAAAATGCTTAGATACGCCACTGGTGGGTCTCAATAGGAAATTTGAAGCTTACAATGATTTTATAAAGATCATACATTACCATTATTTTTCCATAAACGAATTAATAGTAACATGTTTAGAAAAAATATCCAATATGGCGGCCATTTTGACAGCTGACAGAAAATTTTCAATACACGCTTCAAATTTTCAATAAAAAAGGGGTGTTGATTTAAAAAAATAAATTGCGATTCTCAGTTATAGGTATCCGGAAAAATCGGAAGTAAGCCATGACGTCACAGACCAATTGGATCCAGTATATGAAAGTATCTATCATAAGCTTATAAACAAAAAAGTTTTTTTTCTGATATCTCGATTAACAACGAAGATAAAAGCGGATGGAATTATTAAAAGGTTTGCTAATAATAAAAATGTTTAGATACGCCACTGGTATACGGTAAATGGGTCTCAATGGGAGTTTTGAAGCTTACAAAGATTTTATAAATGTCATACATCAGTATATTTTTTCCATAAATAAATTAATAGTGACACATTTTGAAAAAGTATTATCCAATATGGCGGCCATTTTGACAGCTGCCAGGACATTTTTCAATACACGATTATTATACAAAAATGTCCCAGAAATTCAAATTTACAATAAAAAAGTGGGTTTCAATTTAAAAAAATAAAAATAATTGCGATGTTCTGTTATTTCCTGAAAAATCGGAGGTAAGCCATAACGTAACAGAATAATTGAATCCATCATAAGCAAGTATTTGTATCAGGCTTTCAAACAAATAAACAAAAATTATTCCGATATCTCAATGAATAACGAAGATAAGGGGGGTAGAACTTTTACAGGGCCCACCATGTATAGCTGTTCCTGCTGCCAATTTGCCGAGTTTAAGGTCGATTTATAAACTTGCAGTTGCAGTTACCACTTGCAGTTGCAGTTACCGCTCGCAGTTGCAGTTGGACGTTAAAAATCTACATTCACATTTACGCACTTATATCTTTTGTTGCTGTCACTGATCGCTGTTGCACGTGACGTTCCTTCACGTTGAAACGTAACAAAGTTTTAAGTTCGGCAGTTCACCGTTCGTACCGTTCGCATATTAACCAATCAAAAGCCTGGATAATATTGGAAATTTTCTAATAACTTCATTGTTTATGGTTAATGGGACGTACCTTAAAACGCCGCATATGTTGTTTTCCGATTTACGATCTGCTCAGTCAATGATGTGAGGTAGTATTCACATGTTACACTCAACTGGCGCTCATTTCCCGAAAATCTTATATTTTTTAATGCCATCTCAGAGTATAACTTATCACCCAGGTTGTATGTACAATTCTTTTCTATTTCGAACTATTTCAATTAGTTATTCATTCAACTCTTAACACAAGAATAGAAAAAAATAAACGTCGTTTAATTGTTGCTTGTAGATACTGACGCAAAGGTTCACTCACGGTTCGGTCAAAATATCCGCACGGAGAAAGACCGCGGTCAAAGATTGTAAGGTGACCGTGAGCGAAACGCCAAATATGAATATTTCCATATAAACAGCATGACATAATCTTGCATCGCTCCTTGAATGGAGCGTGAGCGGAGCGTGATCTGAACTAGTGTGAATGTGCCTTAATTTTATGTAAAGTAAACGAACACAAAAGTATTCCAAGAATACGTAAACAGATATCTCAACTGAATCAAAAAATACACTTAATGAAAACTTAAAATGAAAATCGCGTGACAATCTAGGTAAACGTCAGCTTATTGTTTCCAACGGCGTCGAACGTCAGCTTTATAAATTATGAATATTGTCACAATTATTCCTTAAATGGAATTCATTTATTTTCATTCGGCTCAGTAAATAATTTAACATCCTGTATGTTAAATTATTTCTGAATAGTAGGTCGATTTCGAAATACTTTTAAATCGTAGAGAATGCATTTCATAGTTTCATAACAATTAAGTTAAAAACTAATGAACTTTGTGCTGACTCGACGATTTTGGAAGTCTTGCGAAATCGAAGCTAGTCGGATTTTAGGGGGTCATTGAGAGTTTTGCGAGACGGCAAAAAGGGTGGTCGTCATCGATCGCAAAAAAAAAATTAATTGTGGTTAATAAAATATAAAGCATAAAATAAATACTTATAAATATTCCAGAAAATAAAATAAGGTAAAAAATAAAAATTGTGACTGCTCCGTGACAATGAGGTAAGGACCCCTAATTACATTAAAAAGAATAATTACCACCCCCTAACCGTTAAGCATGACATGGTGGAGGCGCCATTGATTTTAAGTTAAAATTCTGGTATTTTAAGTATATTTAGTAGATCATTTAAAACGTTACAGAATAGAATATAATTTTTTTGTCTTACATATAAGGATAAGTAATTTTTTTCTTACTTCAAAAATCCATGTATAAGAGATTAAACGCATTTTGGCTAATGTCCTTCTTACCTTAATTTTTTTTTTAAGAGCATAATAGAATCTAAGAAGCTTCAGAAAAATTTTAATAATTATTTTAATTTTTAATTTTTTTTTACATTTCATTTTTTTCATATAAATTAATTTATTTGACTACAAAAAATTAAGGTAACCTATTTAAACGATTATTTAACCCAAGCTTGACCCTAATAGCCGTCACGCTTGGGATAAGAAAAATTAGTTAATTTTAATATTTTGTCACTTTTTTGGTAATTTTTTTTTGCTATTTTTTTGATAATTTTTTAGTAATTTTTTTGATAATTTTTTTTTGACAATTTTTTGGTAATTTTTTTTTGGTAAATTTTTACGTATTTAATAACATTACAAAACAAAAAAAAAATAAATAAAAAACGTTTCTTTCTCATTTTAGAATTTTTTCCAATACATAAAGAGAAATAAACCATAAAATTCAAAAATATTTTCAACATTTTTAAATATTTACATTTTTTTTAACAAATAAATAAATCTTGGTGTGTTTTATCATATTTATTCTTTATTTATTTTTAAATGAATATTTTACAATAATTCTTATTTCTATATATACATATACTTATTTATATTATTTATCTTAAAAAACTAAAATGCATCTATAAACTAACATATATAACTGGAACATTTCTATGCCTCTAACGAGAGGTGCTAAAGAAAAACACCTAAGATTAAAACTAGAGGAGGAGGTACCTTTCGAACCACCCCTTAGCAGTACGGTATTTGAAAGGTCCTTTAAGACACCCCGGTCTCCAGAAAAAGAGACTGTCTCCGTGGAGACTGATACAGCCCCCCCGATAAAGGAGGGGGACAAAGAAGAATCTCCTAAATCAAGGAAAGATTCTGAGGAACTCGACAAATCGGTAGCTAGTTCACCGTCTCTGTCTAATAACCTTCCTACCCTAAACCCAACAGTCGTACTTACCCCCCCTTCAGCCTCAAATAATAGTGTGTCACAACAACAGGTAATAACACAAATTACAAAAACCATGGCGGACACCACATTAACAGAGGCATTCACTTTTAACCAAAAACCAGCCCAACCTCAGTTTATTAGTCCCCCTATTTTTAACCCTTGTTCTGGGAATATCCATTCATTCCTTTCAGCCTATGAACGTACAGCCATAGCTAATAGCTGGAACAATGCATTAAAAATAAGCTATCTAGGATCATTCCTAGAGGGTGCTGCTAATATCTGGTTTACCCTTTACAAGGAAAAGCCAGCAAATAAGGATAAAACCTGGACACAGGTTAAAGTTGACCTTACAAACGAGTTTGACGAAGGCGATTTGCATAGAACTTTAGAAATGCGCTTGCTAAATAGAAAACAGAGAAGTGGAGAGTCAATAAAATCGTATTTTTACGATTTAAAAACTCTTTACTTCGAATTTGACCAAACTATGAATGTAGAAGGGTTTAGGAAATATTTTGAAAATGGCATAAGTCCCGAACTGTATACACCATACAGGCTAATTAGGTCTAGCCATATGACTATGGACAAATTCAAAGATATTGTCCTTAGTCTGCAAGACATAATGGATAATAAATCAGCCATGTCTTTATTCACCCCTTTAGCTGAGAGTAGTCAGCCTCAGCAAAAGGAAGGTGTAATTCTATATAGTAATACGGACAACTATGTAGATTACAAAGAAAAACAAAACTACCAACCTAAAAATAATAAACACAAAATTAAGAGTAAAAATCAGAACCCAAGTTTTTATTATCCTCAAGGTTATCCTTCATTTCCTGAAATACCACCAACATTCTATCCACAACCTTTTAATTTCCCTCCTTACACTCCTAACTACCAGCCACCGTTTCAAAATTCATATGGGCAACAACCAAAAAATAATTTCAATTCACAAGTTTATTCAAATAAACCACAAGTTATTAAAAATAATCCACAGTTTAATTATCAAAATACTCGAAATTTCAACAATCAAATGCCATCGTCAACCTTTGTACCTACAACAAGGACAAGAGATGGCAGGCCTGTGTGCCATATATGCAAAAAACCTGGACATTCAGCAACAGCCTGTTTTTTCAGATCAAAAAATGCCCCAAACGGCCAGGGACAAAGTCGTTAGCTCCCCGACTAGTCCTATCAGCTAGGGGAGCACAAAATGATCAGTATAAAGTATTGACAATTAATGCTAAGGTAAATGGGACGCTGACAAATGTAATAATAGACACAGGCTCAGAGCAGGATATTATACGAAAAGATTTCGCAAAAAATATTAACACTCAACATGTTAAAAATCTACTTGCAGTAGGAAACATGAGAGTGCCAACAGAAGGCCTAGCCGAAACAAGTATTCAAATCGGTGACCTTCACACATCGTGCTCTGCAGCAGTGGTAACAAATTTGCCAGCTGCCCTTATTCTAGGAATTAAAACATTATTTAGGTTAGAAGCAATTATTAATCTTAAAGATAGTCAAATGTGGTTAAATTTAAATAATCAAAAATATGCAATAAATTTGTATCCTAATGCATATAATAGGCCAAACTCAAATACCGAATACCATACTGTAGCCCAAAACATGTCAGAAGTTGACACATATAAGAAAAGGTATCACGATGAATTTTTGAAACAAATGAAACCAATCCTAAAAACCATTAACAACAATAATAAAATTAATTCAGAACCAACACCAACTCCCATTGTCCTTTGCACAACCCCAACAGAAATTAGAGATACCCACCTTTGCACAACCCCAACAGAAATTAGAGATACCTACCTTTGTACAATCCCAGAAACAAATCCTTTGATAATAGATGACATTATCACCCCAAAAATTGCCCATAAAATAAAAGCAGCAAAAGACTACATTTGCCAACCCCATAGCGAAACCTTAATCCAGATTATCCCAAGCCTTTTAAATAATATAGATACACAAACAATCCCTTTGGAGTACGACTACAAAAATATAATTCAGAAAGGCTTGTTATTAGAATTAAATTATAAATCTAAAAATACATTAACTACTCTAAATAATAATCAAACTACATTAGCTATTTTAAATAATAATAACTATCCAATAAAAATATATAAAAACAGTACGATAGGGCAACTTAAAGAAAGAGAGGCTTTAGGACAAGTCGACTGGTCATTCTTCACAAGAGAAGACCACGAACAAATAACATCCGAGGATTTTGATTGGTCACAAATAAGTGATCAGCAATTCAAAAGTAAATTAGAACACTTGGTTCTTAAATATAGCAATGTTTTCTCTAATTCTCTATCATCAATGGGGAAGACACACCTTGTAGAGCACAAAATTAAAGTAGAAAATGCTGTACCAATAAAAAGCCGTGCATATAGGGTGTCCCAAAAAGAAAGAGAAATTATAGACGAACAAATCCAAGAAATGTTAGATCATGACATAATACGTCCAAGCCACTCTCCTTGGGCCAGCCCTATAGTCCTGATTAAAAGAAAAGATAAGGTTAGATTCTGTATTGACTTTCGGAAACTTAATAGTGTTACACGAAAGTCAAATTACCCAATTCCTCAGATTGATGATATACTCACATATCTTCATGGAGCAAAGTATTTCAGTACTTTAGATATGTTTAGTGGTTTTTGGCAAATTCCAATGGAAGAAACCTCTAAACAATATACCTCATTTGTAGCCCAAGGACATGGTCAGTTTGAATGCAATGTCCTTCCCTTTGGGCTAACATGTGCACCAGCCACTTTCCAAAATTTAGCCGATGAAGTATTTCAAGGCATGAAATGGAAAGAAATACTAGTGTACTTAGACGATATAATTATATTTTCTAAAACTATGGAAGAACACCTAGAAAAACTAGAGAAAGTCTTCCAAAGGCTAAGAGAGGCAAATCTTACCTTGAAACCCGCTAAATGCGACGTCAAACAGAAACGGTAAAGGAAACTACAAGTTTATAAATCGGCCGTTGCCGTCACCGTTCGCTGTTGTACATGACGTTTCCTGACGTTCAAACATAACAAAGTTTTAAATTTTGCAGTTCACCGTTCGAGCCGTTCACATATTAACCAATAAAAAGCCTGAACGTTTGAAAAAACAGAAGCATTCGAAGAATATCTAAATAGATAACATCATTCATTTTACTCAATTAAAAAAGACACTTAATGAAAATCGCGCAACAGAAAGTCATATTTTTCTTCTTTTTATCTTACTTTGATTTATTTGGGCTCAATCGATTAGATTATTTACCCATCACATAAGGGCGCCAAACGTCAGCTTTATAAATTATGAATATCAACGGCGACTGAAACGTCAAACAAAAACAGGAACACGAACGGTAACGGTGACGGAAACTGCAAGTTTATAAATCGACATTAAGTATCTAAAGCTTTAACATATATGTATATCTTCGCTCTCAAAAGAATTTGATGCGTAGTTTACGATCTTATCAGTTATTACTTGAACAACCACATGTATTTCTTCTTAGACTCAATGCCTTCAAATCCATCAGCATCACAATCTGAATTTGTGTAACAGATACCAACTTGTTTTATTTTTTTTTCTTATAAGAATGTTTCTCACGTTGTTGATTTGGGGTAGTCGGTTGTAGAACTGTATTTTGTACGTTTTTATTAAGTAGATTGAATCGTAGAAATAAGAATATTCTTTTTCCTATTCTTATAAGTGTGGTTAGAAGGCCTAATGTCATTGTTGTTGATTATAAAATACCAAAAACGTTAAAAATTTTTGCGCGAACGGACATCACAAAATGCCATGAACCGCTTTTTTTTTCATGGCGTTCGATGATCGTCCAGTGTCGAACCCTACTCTACCCAATTGTGAGCAGGATGGTCTCTTTATATCTCAATTACCCGAGGGTTGAGAGCCTACCGGGCGCGTCTCCGGGTGGTGGATAGGAGGACGGCCAGAATCTCTGGCCAGTGGCAGATATGAGTAGGGTGAGGGGATATAAAAACCCCCAAAATTCTTTGCGAAACCTGCCGCCGCGAACCAACTCACCTCCGCCGGAGGTTGAGGTGGGATAATCTATCCTGTCGCAACTTTACGGGTCCTCGCTTTGCCGTAGCGGAGGGGCGTACAGTTTAAGGATATGACCCTACGGCCAAAGGCACAGGTATTTATATGCCATGCCTTTGGAAGTAGGAGCCATTGAAAACTAACCAAGAAGGACGAACGAACGCCAGGTTTAATCTAAGGTGTCAGTAAACCGTGCCGAGGGATGAATAGCAGCTGTGCCTGCATCGAAACAGCTGTGTCAAACGGTACCTCGGGAAACCGGCCGACCTCCCGAGTAAGTAGGCTTGCCCGTCTAAGGCGGGGCTCTGGGCGGGTTGACGTATCTTTCCCCAGCTACTCGTGGGAACAATATGGACCTAGAAAATACAAAAACAACGAATTCAGAATCCTCTACTGCTGAACAGGCAAATATGCCACCAGCAGTAGTCGAAGAAGAACAATCTCAGGCAGAAGTGCCAGAGATAACGGAACAGGCCACGGAAGTTGACCAGGCAAATGTGCCATCAACATCTAAAAGGCCCAAATCCAGAAGGGTCACATCCGAAGAGGAGATTGACCTAATGTCAGACACAGAAATCCGATTCTTTGTCATATCCGGTCGAACGAGAGCAAGGCTAAACAACCTGGTAAAATCTGGCCAAGATTTCATTGCTGCCAAACGAGGCATAATCAAGGAAAACTTTGTCAGATCCCAGGTTAAGCCACCTCAAACTTCAACCACCGAGGCCAGCCAGGTCGAAAAAAAGACCA
Source organism: Psylliodes chrysocephalus (assembly GCA_927349885.1). Taxonomy (NCBI): domain Eukaryota; kingdom Metazoa; phylum Arthropoda; class Insecta; order Coleoptera; family Chrysomelidae; genus Psylliodes; species Psylliodes chrysocephalus. Next base: position 72,387,254 of record OV651813.1, read on the forward strand.
CAAAAAGGCCAAGATCGGAAGGACATACTCCCCCTGCAGATCGGTAAGTGGAAAAGAAGGCCAAAATTGAAGGGGTAACCTTCAAAGAGGCCCTTACCACCACAAAGATCGCAGTGGTGAGAACCGGCTTTCCAGAGGCACTTATGGAAACGGAGCAGCAGACAGCTGTCGAAGATTCCATAATAAGTGCCTACGAAGGTATCCCCATGGGAGGGCCACAGGTGCGTTTTGCCAAATGCACACACAGGCCGGGATATATTGTAGTACGTTGTGCAGACAGCCTTAGTGCACAATGGTTAAAGGATGTGGTGCCCACGCTAAGGCCCTGGGAGGGCGCAACCCTCGAGGCTCGGCAGGATATCGACACCCCAAAACCAAGGATATGTACAACGTACATAGCAGACGAGGGTAGAAAGAGGCTATATGCCCAAAGAGTCCTTAACAGACTGAGGGTCAGCAACAACACCCTCAAAATCAACCTCTGGAAGGTTCTGACCCCAACTCCAATGGAGAAAGGCCAAACTTGGGCCATCTCCGTGGACGAAGGGTCATACACCGAACTCCAGAAGCTGGACATGTCACCGTACTTTGGAATGCGACGTATAAAGTTCCGTCTCAAGGAAACGGAACATGAAGAAAAGGAGAGGAATAGGGCAAAACCGGTCCAAAAAGGCTCCAAAATAAAGCCGGTGGGGCAAAAGGTCAAGGCCAAAATGGGCCAAAAAAGACCAGACATCAAAGAAGGCAAGAAGTCCGCCAAAGACCCCTCTACCAAAAGTGGCGGAAGCCCTCTCAAAAGGCCACAAAGCCCCGAGTCGGTTTCCCCAATGGAGGTAGAGGAAGGTCAGAGGGCAGATCTCTCGGCGCCTTCAACGAGCCACAGCGGGGCATAAAGGTCCTGCAGGCGAACGTCCACCATGCTAAGGCAGCATCTGCCATAATATGTAGGACGTTCGACACGGAAGGCTTGGATATAGCCCTCCTGCAGGAACCTTGGCTTGTTTGTGGAAAAGTCGCGGGACTAAAACCGCAACAAGGTAAGATTTTGTACAGCAAAGGGAATGAAAAACCCCGCGCTTGCATAATATACAGCAACAGGGTTAATTGTACACTAATACCGGTGCTTTGCACCGGTGATTTTGTTACAGCTATGCTATCAATCCAAACGGAAGAGGGAGAGAAGAGCTATGTTGTATGCTCCGCCTACTTCCCGGGAGAGGAGAGAATATGCCCACCAGCAATACTAGGCAGAATCATTGCCCATTGCGAGGAGCAGAAACTCAACCTCATAATAGGATGCGATGCGAATGCACACCACACGATCTGGGGAAGCACCAACATCAATCCAAGAGGTGAGTCACTATTACAATTCATTCTAGGGGAAGGGTTAGAAATTGCCAATAAAGGCAACAAACCAACTTTTGTCACTGCCAACCGAAAAGAAGTTCTAGATATGACCATGTGTTCGAGAGGCACAAATGACCAAATCAGGGACTGGCATGTGTCCGATGAACCATCGTGTTCAGATCACAGACATATCCGATTCCATATACAATGTCCAACTCGTACAGCAGACAGGTTTAGAAATCCGAGAGAAACGAATTGGGAAGGGTACATAAAATCCCTCGAGGAGTCTCTCAAGGAGGAAACCACCAATGTACGAGAAACAAAAACTCTCGAAAGGACAGTAGACTTGGTAAACAAGGCAATTACTGATGCCTACCAAGAAAACTGTCCCGAAAAAGAGAGATGCCAAACGAGAAAAACAATCTGGTGGAATAAACACCTAGATAGCCTGAGAGGCGAGGTGCGAAGGCTATTCAACAGAGCCAAATCCACACAAGACTGGACTACTTATAAAAATAAGCTCACAGAGTATAACAAAGAAGTACGCAAGGCTAAAAGAAACTCATGGAGGAAGTTCTGCGAAGAGGTCTCAGAGACCACCGCCAGCGCTAGAATCCATAGAGTTATAGCCAAAGACAGTACATCTAGTCAAGTGGGATTCCTCAAAAAGAGGATGATACCTACACCAAGACACTAGAGGAAAGTCTGGAGATACTAACTCAGGTGCACTTTCCAACCTCAACTATCCTAACAGGACTAGACTCAGGAGACCAAGAGAGCTACAGTCACAAGGGGATCAGACCAACTCCAATAGACTGGAAGCTGGCCTCCGAAATCACAAGACCACACAGGATTAGCTGGGCTATGAACAAATTTAAGGCATACAAATCACCGGGGCCGGATGGAATATATCCAATTCTGCTCCAGAAGGGAAAAGATGTGTTAATGCCACATTTATGCAAAATCTTCAGAGCATGTATTGCCTGGAGATATATCCCAGCAATATGGCAAAAGGCGAAAGTAGTCTACCTTGCCAAAGTAGGTAGGGTCACAGACCAAACGCCAAAGTCATATCGCCCCATAAGCCTATCCTCCTTCCTACTTAAAACACTAGAAAGATTAATAGATAGGTATATCAGGGACGATATACTAAAAATAAATCCGCTCCATCCCAACCAATATGCATACCAGTCAGGAAAGTCAACTGACCTAGCGCTGGACGATCTAAACAGGCTTCTTTCAAAGTCAATAGATGACAAAGAAATCGCAATAGCCACTTTCTTAGATATTGAAGGAGCTTTCAACAATGCCTCAACCAGGTCAATAACCAAGGCTCTAGAAGGGAGAAACGTCCCAGTAACAATATGCCAATGGATCACTGCCTGTCTAGAGAACAGGATTATTTTATCCACTCTAGGAAAGGCAACCATACAGGCAAAAGTTACACGGGGCTGCCCACAAGGAGGAATACTATCTCCAATGCTGTGGTCAGTTCTCGTGGACGACTTACTCAAAATATTGTCCAAAGAAGGCTACCAGTGTCTAGGATACGCAGACGACCTAGCAATCATCGTCAGAGGGCGTTTTGCAGGTACAGTTTCGGAGCGATCTCAAACAGCTCTAAACATAGTGAACAACTGGTGCAAAAAGGAACAATTGTCCATCAACGCACAAAAAACAACAGTTGTACCATTCACAAAAAAACGGGTACTCACAGGTCTAAGACCACTAGTACTAAACAGCACAGTTATCCCATTCGTCACAGAAGCCAAATACCTCGGAGTCATATTTGACCAAAGGCTGACATGGAATCAACATCTCAAAAAACTCACACATAAAGCTACAATAGCTCTCGTAAGCTGTAGAAGAATATGTGGGAAAAACTGGGGTCTAAACCCCAAAATGACCATATGGTTATACACAAGGGTAATAAGACCCATGATAACCTATGGCGCAGTGGCGTGGGTAACCAAAACTGCGCAGGCAAGTGCAATAGGCCAACTCACTAGCATTCAGCGGCTTGCCTGTCTAAGTGCTACTGGGGCCATGCGCACTACGCCGACCGCAGCAATGGAGGTATTACTAAATCTCACGCCATTGCACATCTTCATACAAGGAGAAACCAGGTCAGCTATTCACAGGCTAATGCAGGGACAAAACCCAATAAGCCAACTACATAGCGCCGACCACACAAGGCTATATCAGCAAGTACAAAGGGATAATATTCTAGCTATGCCTACTGATAGAGCCATAACCACATACAAATTTGAAAGAAATTTTCAAATTCAAATACCAGCCCGAGAATCCTGGAAACAGGGACCTCCCGTACAGGCTGAACTCGTCTGGTACACAGACGGTTCAAAAACCAAGGAAGGAGCCGGTGCTGGAATCTATGGACCTAAGTTGAAATCAACGATTTCACTAAGCTTAGGAAAATATGCAACAGTGTTCCAGGCTGAGCTAATAGCCATACAACACTGTGCAAGAGAAATATTAAATCAGCAAGTATCAGGCAAAACTATTGCCATATACTCTGATAGCCAAGCAACTCTAAAGGCAATTCTCTCACCAGAAATCAAATCACGACTGGTGAAAGACTGTCTAGAAGACCTGACAGAGCTAAGTAGTCAAAATAAGGTGACCTTAGCCTGGGTTCCAGGCCATGAGGGATATCAGGGCAACGAAAAGGCCGACGAATTAGCCCGAGAAGGCTCAGATAAGGCCATGACAGGCCCTGAACCCTTTTGTGGAGTCGCTAAGGCATTGTGCAAGGCATCCATTAAACAATGGATGCAAAAAGAGTCTCAGGAATGGTGGAACAACTATCCAAGACTGAGACAGGCCAAACAGTTCATCAAGGAACCATCGGCCAAGTTTACGAAAGACCTACTGGATCAAAAACGTCAAATCGTTAGGATAACAGTAGGCCTTCTTACTGGACACTGTCGCCTCAAAAGGCACATGAGTGTCATAAATCCAGCAGAAGAAGCAACTTTGTGCAGGTTCTGTGAAGTCCTGTGCCAATGTGAAGGCTTGGCTGGAATGAGGTTTCTAACATTGGGCGAAGAAAAGCCAATTGCATGCAACTACATGCGGGAGCCACTGTCAAAGCTACTAAGTCTAATAAAAAAGACCAGGCTAGACGACATACTCTAAAACAAACGGAGTCCCACAATAGATCTGAAAAGGTCGCGGTGGACAAGGACAAATAACGTCCAACTCCTAATCTAATCTAAATCTCAATTAACCTCTACTATGCCTTATTGTTTCCTCAATTGATAAACATATAACCTCGAAATGTGCTACCACCCCTTTATCAGGGGGATGCTTATTAATAATGAAATTACCCGTTTGCTTAAATAATAAAGACAAATAGCTCAAGTAGTTTTATGAACTACCGGAGAGTAGGTGAGGGTTATATGATTTAAACTACACTTATGTTACCTATATAATTTAATTTCAGTCCAGGATCAGTGCAGGTTAGTTTCCAGTTTGTAATGTGAGCAATAATAACAAAAAGGGGCTAAACCTATCAAATTGCCCTGCGATATTCAATTAGTATACTGTTTACAGTGAGGAATGTAAGTATATCAAATTAAAGGTAGATACTATTACTAAGGGTAATATATCTAAATATATTCGTTTACTATTACTAAGGGTAATATATCTATATTCGTTTACTATTAATGTCCTTTCTTTTAGGTATTTAGTCACTACACAAGATATTGATATTGTCCAAGCCGGGGATAAAAGGCTGAGGTTCCAGCTCAGCTTATCAGCCTTAGAAGAATAAACGGAAAGTTTTTACTTGTTTGTAGCAGATCCAAGTTGTATGGGGTGGTCTCACTATAGGTACATAATCGTATGCACGCTAATAATAAATAGACAGCAGTCTGGATGTAGCATTCACAAATACATGTGCTTAGGAGCTAGTAAGCATGCAGTTATGTTCCAGCAAGTAGCTATTAATGGAGACAGGCAGTAATATTCACCTAAAGTCCAGAGCAAAATTAAGTAAGCGGTAAACGTTAAATGTTCCAATTTAGCTAATGCAAGCAATTTATAGGTCTCTAAGTCCAATACTAAAAGGCCTAGAAGGAAATGCAATATAAGTATTACAAATAAACCGAAAGGTATAGCTAAATATGGACTTACCGAATATAAGGTAGGGCCGTGCTAGAAAGTACTTTATTCACAAGAAGTGCTGTCAAGACCAGACAATGCAGTTTCCTAGTGATAGTTGTAATTCTCTAATATATGGCTTTTATTCCGAATAAAATTCGTTAAATTTGAACAGGCACCACATGGACACAACAAATTAATGCCATCAAAGAAAGAGCCAAAAAGGAAGTTCCTTGATTTAATGTCCGACCAATATAGTCAACTATTGAAATTTTAGGGGAAAATTGCATCTGTTCAAATAATAAATCATAACCTTGCCATAGAACATTTAAGAAATGAAATAGGTCCTAGTTACACTAGAAGAAGAAAGGTCAAGGTTGACAGATGATTGTCAGAATGAAATGTTTACATTTTCTGTAGGTTAACCAAACTTTAAACTATTAAATTATCAACTTCTAAATCTGTTTTATTTTCAAAATAGAGTAAGAGCCCAGTGCCCCCAGACATAACTTATTTTCTAAAGGACAAAATGTGGGGCATCAAGTAGTGTTTATATATGTATTGAATGCCTCCATACCTGCTAAGTTGGTTAGTGGGCCAATTCACAGGTACCAGGTGAGAAAGGTAACTATAAATAAGGTTAACTTTACTTATTTTCTAAAGGCTGATTTTTATATATATTCCATAAAATATTATTAGAAAATAATATTGAACATTGCCAGACACTTTCCGTGGGCCATAACTTCCGCTAGACGCTTTAAAGCTCCCACTTTTTTTTGCAACTTTACTTATATTCTAATGTCTGGTTTTTATATATGTTATTTAAGGAACTATTTTAAACATATATTTATTCAGCCAGATGTAACCTACAAAATGAACTTGGTGATTCCACCAAAATTTTTAAACAAAAAAAAAAATTATTAAAGTATTAACTACAATTAAAAATGTTGTCTACTACGGTTACACAAGTTTCGGTTGTTCCGGTGTCAACCTTCGGGCCTTCGACGTCGCTCAGACGGCAGCTAGGGGGTGGATAGCTTACAAAAATTCCGGAAATAGTAGACAAATAAATAGGCGCCAACTGGGTCTATATAGTGGCCAAACTATGATCCTATTTCCCCAAAAACCCAGTAAATGAGGAAAGAAATAAAAGACAAACCTCAACTTATGTTCCTTTATAAAGAAAAAAAAAATATTTAGTAAATATACAAACTAATTACCTGATGGCTTAGATAAAAAAAAAAAGTTGGAGGAAATTAAAAGGAAAAACTTACACAGTGTATGTATATGCATAACCAAAAAAAAATTAATAAATGTATCAAAGTATGGAACGGTTCGTCGTTAGCTTGGTACCAGGCATGACGCTTGCGCAAAACATTAATTTCCACCTTACATAAAAAAAATATAATATAATAGTTAACTTAAATATTGTGCATCACCGTACCTATACTACTTCATATATTATAAAAACAGTAAACTTATAATCTTTATAATCTTATAACCCTCTCCAAATTGGAAGGTGATATCTGCTTAACTTTTAGTTAAGACCAAACTACCCAAAAGAAAATTATTAAACCATGAAATTTTATAATTAAGTATAATTCATAGAACTAAATAAAAATATCAAAAAAATAATAAAAATACAAAGATACACTAAGGGACTTCAGACACAGAGGTTATTTACTTAAACTCCCAGATTGGAAGAGGTTACTTAATCTCTGCCCCCACACGGGTCTTCTGAGATTGCTTAACTTAATCGTTAAGTCTGGACCATTTAATAATGAATAAATTGAATAAAGTAAAATTATGGCAGTAGCCCTTAATAACTGAAGAATTACAACTTAAACGTGGAAGCAGTCCAAGTGTTCTGCGACCCGAAGGATTACTACATCAGCATTAAGTGCTTAAATTAAGTAAAACTTTAAAATATTAATCAATTAAACGATGTAACATTTGATAATACTTAAGTAATGAGTGAAAGAACCTTAGAACATTCTGTGCTCAAAAGTATAAATAATGTTGAGAATACCTTGACAACATTCGGTTGAAAGTGAATGTATAGTTTAACAAAGCACGCATGAAACCTTCAATATAACGTATAAGAAAAACCTGATAGTAGGGTGTCTTCTTTCACAGCATTCCCATCTTCCTATCCAGAACGAGAATCATCATTGTAAATCTAGCTACAAGTAAGCTAGGTGGTTAGCATACCAATGTTCTGTGTTCCCTCGATGAAACCGTTGAACTCCGGACGATATAACCCTCTGTGTACAACTGTTGAAATCCTGGGTCAACAACCCCTTGGGTCAAACTGTCGTCGAATCCTGGGCTAACAACCCCCTGGGTTAAACCCTTAAAATATTACAAAGAAAAATGTCAATACACATTGACTCAAGTATCCCGAACTATAGGATTACCCAAAAATGTACATAAACTAGAAAATATTCAGTATCTAGGATAAAGAAAAACTACATTGGCTCAACAGTGAGTCATAAACAGTATTATGAGCTCCAATAATTAAAATTCTGTTACACATGGTTGGTAACATAACCTAATATATACAAAACATACCTTTTTCGTAAAGGGTTAACTTGGTAGCCTTTCAAGGATGAGAACCACGTGAGATGATTCACAGCACAACAATATTCCACACTCCAAATGCTGTGAACGTCCAATTCTTGCGTTAAAATCCTATATTAGATATGGGCTGGACCAATGACCATGGGAATTTACCAATTCACTAAAATTCCCCTCAAAATACGAAATGTCCATTTACCCACAATTAACCATGAAATAGAATCTAAAATCCCCTTTAATTAGGGTAAGCCGATGGGGCTAAATATTAAGAAAATTCTATTTCGACACAAAAATCGTCTCTCGTGACTGAATACCCACTGACAGAAAAAAACAATACGTCAGCCGTCCAAAATGGCCGAAATCCCTTTCCGATAAATGTCAAGTGGGTTCAGAAATTCATCCTCAAGAATTCCCCACTATATAACTTAACAGACCATTTACGAAAGGTACCCTAAAAACTATATTTATATACAGTATAACTACATTTGGGAAACTGTTCCCGACAAAAAATTAACACAACAGCGATCGCAAAACAAAATCCCTCACGACTTAAAATCGCTCATTGTGAAACTACCTTACCTCGGGTTCTGAGCCCGATATTAGAACGTACTACAAACATGACACTTGTCGGTGTTCTGTCGTCAAATGACGTTCATGTCATTCACTGTCATAATTAATAAACATTAATCTAACCTGACATCTATAACAAAAATAAACAAAGTCAAATCTTAAAGAATGGTTTCGTAAATAATTAATTAAACAAAGGTGAGACTATAATACATAATATATATAAATTTACAACGAAACTTGGTCTATTTTTAGGAGAATCTGGCAAATTAAAACAGTGAACACTACACTGTAAATATGACCATTGTACAAAGTATTATACTAGGGGTGAGCTACCATCCTTTTACTTAGTGATGAGATGAAATAAATTGTAATAATGATGTCCAAAAGTTAGAATACAGGTGAAATTAGTTAATGACAAAAATAATAGTGATATCATCAATACGATTTTACCCTTTTTTTTTTCGTATGATTAATCAGGTAAGCCAAAACAATGTTATTAATTCGTGGGGCCAAAAATGAACGTTACAGATTCCCCCCTTACTTCAAGAGAATTCACTCAGGTGAATTCTCACCAGCGCTAGCTGTCTTCAAATCTTTAATATTCCAAGTCCCTTTGTCATTACCTTTTTCGTCCATCAAAACATATGTCCACGGAGATACCTTTTTCTTAACTAAATAGGGACCAACCCATCGAGGTGCTAGTTTCTTAGTATAGTACCGCGCAGCATCAGAAGAAACAAAATTCTTACGCCAAACCAATTGATGAGGAAGCAATTCCTCCCTACGTCGCCGAAGATTATAAACCCTTTCGTTTTTCTGCGAAGCTTTATCTAGCCGTTCCCTGACGTCCTTAAACAAATCATCAAATGCCTTGTTATTCTCAACATTATTAATACCAATGTCAGCAGAACAATCTCTCAGTTTATCTTTAATTGCAAATTCGCTACCCTTTAAGACCATATTTCTCCCAAAATTAAGATAGTAAGGAGTCTGTTTAGTAGACTCATTAAAAGAAGTACGCATAGCACAAGTCACTTTTGCTAAGTCAACGTCCCACTTTCGGTGATTATCAGAAACATACATAGCCAACATCGTTTTTAAAGTCCTATTATACCTTTCAGTAGGATTCGCCTGAGGATGATAATGGGCGTTAAACCGTACCGAAACTTCATACTCCTTCATTAATGAAGAGAACGTTCCCGAAGTAAACTGTGGACCATTATCGCAAAGCAACAAACGCGGAATACCAAACAACAAAAATACCCCCTCTTCAATTCGTTTAGCTACTATTGGTGCAGTAGAGGATTTCAAAGGAAAAGTAAGCGTAAACTTGGTGAACAGATCGACAACGACTAAGATGAATCTATTGCCAGCCATGGATCGAGGTAGTGGACCTATCAAGTCAGTAGAAATAATTTCCCAAGGACGGGTAGCTCTGGGTTGGGGTGTCATATGTCCTTTAGGGCCACTCTGGTCAACCTTATGCGCTGCACAAACCGAACAATTCCTAACAAACGCAGCCACATCTGACCTAAGTTTGGGCCAATAAAACCTTTCACTAACACGCTTAAAAGTTTTCAACACACCCATGTGTCCAGCTAAAGGCAAATCATGCAATTGTTGCATAATCCCTCGCCTATCCCCTTTAGGAACAACTTCTTTCCAATCGTCAGCAACGTCTCCTAAAGTCTTATAATTTGTTCTAATGTGTTTGAATAGCTTACCATCAATGACTCGCCACTGTGAGTACTTTATAGGGTGTTTTAACACCTTATCTATCATACCACTGTACCAACGATCTTTAACAACAGAAACCTCACTAATCTCAACATCCGGTATAGCCCTAGACAAAGTATCCGGCACAACATGATCTTTACCCTTGCGATGAACAATCTTAAAGTCGTATTGTTGGAGTTTGACACTCCATCTGGCTAATCGACCAGCAGGGTCCTTTAGATTTTGTAACCAAACCAGGGAATAATGATCGGTGATTACTGTAAATGAGACACCCTCTAAATACGGTCTAAGTTTCTCTACTGCCCATAGAACAGCCAAACATTCACGCTCCGTAGTGGAATAAACACGTTCCTGCTTAGTCAACGAACGACTCAAATAACTAATTACTCGATCCCCATCTGGATGAATCTGAACGAGGACAGCACCAAGTCCATAACCACTAGCATCACAATGAACTTCAAATGGAAAATGATAATCAGGACAACTTAGCACAGGGGCCTTCACCAAACATTCCTTAATCTTATCAAATGAAACAGCACACTCTGGTGTCCAGCTAAACTTCCTACCCTTACGCAACAAAGCCGTAATTGGTGAAATCAAAGTGGAAAAATCGGGAATAAACCTGCGGTACCATGAGAAAGTTCCTATCACACCACGAACATCTTTAACACATTTAGGCGTAGGTAACAACAACATAGCCTTGACCTTGTCAGGATCCACATGAAGTCCAGTCCCATCTATAACATACCCTAAATACTTCAATTGGGGACGACAAAAATAACACTTATCCCAACTAACAGTCAAATTGGCTTCCCTAATACGCCTAAAAACTTCCTCTAAAATAACCAAATGTTCCTCGAAGGTCTGAGTAACAATTACTACATCGTCTAGATAGGTGAAAACGTTAGGTTCCAGCTCGGGTCCAAGAACTTGATCAATAAGGCGTTGCCACGTCGCAGGGGCATTATGGAGTCCAAAGGGCATTCGGTTAAACTGAAATAACCCACGTCCAGGGACAGTAAAAGCTGTAAAAGGCCTTGAAGACTCAGCCACCTTTACCTGCCAATATGCAGATTTGATATCCAATGTGGATAAATAATGGGCATTACGAAGTTTGTCCAAAGTATTGGTAATATAAGGAAGAGGGTAACTATCCCTTTCAGTTACAGCGTTCAACTTGCGATAATCCACGCAAAAGCGAAAAGTACCATCCTTCTTCTTCACCAGTAAAATCGGCGAACTCCACGGGCTGTTAGATTTCTCAATAACACCAAGACGAAGCATTTCATCCAACTCCTTATCAATATGTTCCTGCATCACTGGAGAAACTGGGTAATATCTTTGTTTAATGGGTGGAGAATGACAAACAATTGTGTGTTCAGCAACATTAGAACACCCTAAACTAGTTCCCATTAAAACTTTATTATGCTCAATTACAGCATCCAAACGAACTTTCTGCAAATCACTAAACGTAAAACTGCTCCTAAGATGATCTACTGTGGCAATATCAACGGAAGACTTTGAAAAATGCCACTCATTATGTCTAAGATCTGGTACAACCCCCATTATTCTCCAAAAATCAGCACCCAAAATAAGAACATGTGGAACATCTAACACTACTAAAACAGGAATAATCTTCACTTGATCTCGAAGGGCAAATGGAACCAAACACTCACCAATACACTCACACATCTGTCCATTCGCAACCCTACAACTAGTTTTCTTCGAAGTATCAACTTCTAAACCTAAAGTCTGCAAAAGTTTCCAACCAGTACTACCTACAATAGTCTTCGACGCACCCGAATCCAAAAGACCTAATAACTCAACACCAAATACGTTTACCTTAAGGTAGGGCCTTTCGTCATCCCTAGCATGATCCAAAATATAGTCAAGAATGGGTTGAACTTTAGTCGAACGTTGTACAGCACTACTCTTTCGACCAGTTAAGAGCGCCTGACTTCGTTTCCCTGGTTACACCTTGGACAAGTCCTCACTGTATAACCTTCACGCTGACATTTAAAACATTTCAGCTGCTTGGGAAGAAGACAACCAATTGCTCGATGCCCAGGTTTCTTACACCGATAACATACAACTGACGACTCTTTACCAATCGACATACTATCTACCTCCAAACGATCTACATCCAAACGATCTACTTGACGTGTGTCAACATCGACGAAAGCCAAATCTCTTTCTAACACATTACCTCTTCGACTGTTAGGCTCAACATAGCTATTAATAGCATCGCGTCTATCCTCCATACGACGACATACTTGTCTCAACTCCTCTACAGTACTAGGGAGTGGATCTCTCAATCTATCTTGATAAAAAGGGTGTAAATTCTTAATAATAATTGACATTTTTGCATTTTCAGGCACAAAACATCCCAACCTACTAAAGTAACTAGACATAACAGCAAGATAAACACCTATAGACTCAGACGAATGTTGTGTCCTTTTCCTGAGTTCATCAAACAAATCATCAGTATGATGTGCAGTTAAATACTCTCGTTTGAACTCATCTTTTAATTCACACCAACAGTGAGCACGAAGCCTGACATCCTTGTAGAATTGATAAGCTTTGTCGGAAAACAAATCAACACCTGAATCTAACAATATTTCTGATGGAACATGGCGAGCGATACGAAGTTCTTCTACTCGTTCGAGAAAAGCTGTAATGGACAAAGACCTAGATGATCCAGAAAACTTTTCTAATCCCCACTTATGTGGCGGTACCATTTTAGAATTCAGGCTATGATATATATTAGCCTGCGAAATATTAGTTTGTGAAATATTACCCTGAGAGGAAGCATGTGGAATACTAACAACAGGAGACGAAGTAGCAGCATTTTGCACACCATTCAAAAATTGTCCATCTAGATTACTGGTCACGACACTCAATGCAGCTGGTACAATAGCATCTTTACTAGGAGGTGGTCGCGATTTCGTCTGAAACTCATCATGCAAACTAATCAATTTGGTCAATATTTCTGTTCTTTTGCCTTCAAGTGTTACATCTCCAGCAGTATCCATTTGATCAAACCTATTCCATGTGTGTGACAACTTACTCTGCAGTTTCTGAGTCTCGCTGACATTATTACTCCCACTATAACTACTTAACAAAGCGTCTAACTCCACACACTTCCTGGAAAGAGCAGCCTCATCATCAGCAAACTTAAAAGGATAACTAGGGTACTTAAAACTATCACCAGCTTTTTCCATACGCAGAGCCATAGAAAGTTGAGATCGCATCTCTTCTGCGGTGCCAACATTGAGACCTCTAAAGCGGAGTTCCCACTCAAGCTCCTCTTTCTCCAAACGATTAATAAACATTTTACGAGCCATCTTAATATCAAAACTCATAAACTCGATATAAATATAAGCTCCAAAATATACAATATATAGTACAAAAATAATAAAGTCAAAATTTCAACTATAATACACAATCAGTTGACTTTTTTTTAAATACTCAAAATTCAAATAGTAAAAATCATTTAAAAAGGTGAATCAATGAATCAAATTGGTACACTATTCAGTTCTTACAACAAATGGTAAATGCATATACATATACTCAATTCTATCAGTATGAAAATTATCTAAGACTTATATTCATCAAAAAGCCAAGGTAATTACTCAAAATATAATATTTTAAACACGACGGCCCCACGTTGGGCGCCAAAAATGTAACCTACAAAATGAACTTGGTGATTCCACCAAAATTTTTAAACAAAAAAAAAAAAATTATTAAAGTATTAACTACAATTAAAAATGTTGTCTACTACGGTTACACAAGTTTCGGTTGTTCCGGTGTCAACCTTCGGGCCTTCGACGTCGCTCAGACGGCAGCTAGGGGGTGGATAGCTTACAAAAATTCCGGAAATAGTAGACAAATAAATAGGCGCCAACTGGGTCTATATAGTGGCCAAACTATGATCCTATTTCCCCAAAAACCCAGTAAATGAGGAAAGAAATAAAAGACAAACCTCAACTTATGTTCCTTTATAAAGAAAAAAAAAATATTTAGTAAATATACAAACTAATTACCTGATGGCTTAGATAAAAAAAAAAAGTTGGAGGAAATTAAAAGGAAAAACTTACACAGTGTATGTATATGCATAACCAAAAAAAAATTAATAAATGTATCAAAGTATGGAACGGTTCGTCGTTAGCTTGGTACCAGGCATGACGCTTGCGCAAAACATTAATTTCCACCTTACATAAAAAAAATATAATATAATAGTTAACTTAAATATTGTGCATCACCGTACCTATACTACTTCATATATTATAAAAACAGTAAACTTATAATCTTTATAATCTTATAACCCTCTCCAAATTGGAAGGTGATATCTGCTTAACTTTTAGTTAAGACCAAACTACCCAAAAGAAAATTATTAAACCATGAAATTTTATAATTAAGTATAATTCATAGAACTAAATAAAAATATCAAAAAAATAATAAAAATACAAAGATACACTAAGGGACTTCAGACACAGAGGTTATTTACTTAAACTCCCAGATTGGAAGAGGTTACTTAATCTCTGCCCCCACACGGGTCTTCTGAGATTGCTTAACTTAATCGTTAAGTCTGGACCATTTAATAATGAATAAATTGAATAAAGTAAAATTATGGCAGTAGCCCTTAATAACTGAAGAATTACAACTTAAACGTGGAAGCAGTCCAAGTGTTCTGCGACCCGAAGGATTACTACATCAGCATTAAGTGCTTAAATTAAGTAAAACTTTAAAATATTAATCAATTAAACGATGTAACATTTGATAATACTTAAGTAATGAGTGAAAGAACCTTAGAACATTCTGTGCTCAAAAGTATAAATAATGTTGAGAATACCTTGACAACATTCGGTTGAAAGTGAATGTATAGTTTAACAAAGCACGCATGAAACCTTCAATATAACGTATAAGAAAAACCTGATAGTAGGGTGTCTTCTTTCACAGCATTCCCATCTTCCTATCCAGAACGAGAATCATCATTGTAAATCTAGCTACAAGTAAGCTAGGTGGTTAGCATACCAATGTTCTGTGTTCCCTCGATGAAACCATTGAACTCCGGACGATATAACCCTCTGTGTACAACTGTTGAAATCCTGGGTCAACAACCCCTTGGGTCAAACTGTCGTCGAATCCTGGGCTAACAACCCCCTGGGTTAAACCCTTAAAATATTACAAAGAAAAATGTCAATACACATTGACTCAAGTATCCCGAACTATAGGATTACCCAAAAATGTACATAAACTAGAAAATATTCAGTATCTAGGATAAAGAAAAACTACATTGGCTCAACAGTGAGTCATAAACAGTATTATGAGCTCCAATAATTAAAATTCTGTTACACATGGTTGGTAACATAACATAATATATACAAAACATACCTTTTTCGTAAAGGGTTAACTTGGTAGCCTTTCAAGGATGAGAACCACGTGAGATGATTCACAGCACAACAATATTCCACACTCCAAATGCTGTGAACGTCCAATTCTTGCGTTAAAATCCTATATTAGATATGGGCTGGACCAATGACCATGGGAATTTACCAATTCACTAAAATTCCCCTCAAAATACGAAATGTCCATTTACCCACAATTAACCATGAAATAGAATCTAAAATCCCCTTTAATTAGGGTAAGCCGATGGGGCTAAATATTAAGAAAATTCTATTTCGACACAAAAATCGTCTCTCGTGACTGAATACCCACTGACAGAAAAAAACAATACGTCAGCCGTCCAAAATGGCCGAAATCCCTTTCCGATAAATGTCAAGTGGGTTCAGAAATTCATCCTCAAGAATTCCCCACTATATAACTTAACAGACCATTTACGAAAGGTACCCTAAAAACTATATTTATATACAGTATAACTACATTTGGGAAACTGTTCCCGACAAAAAATTAACACAACAGCGATCGCAAAACAAAATCCCTCACGACTTAAAATCGCTCATTGTGAAACTACCTTACCTCGGGTTCTGAGCCCGATATTAGAACGTACTACAAACATGACACTTGTCGGTGTTCTGTCGTCAAATGACGTTCATGTCATTCACTGTCATAATTAATAAACATTAATCTAACCTGACATCTATAACAAAAATAAACAAAGTCAAATCTTAAAGAATGGTTTCGTAAATAATTAATTAAACAAAGGTGAGACTATAATACATAATATATATAAATTTACAACGAAACTTGGTCTATTTTTAGGAGAATCTGGCAAATTAAAACAGTGAACACTACACTGTAAATATGACCATTGTACAAAGTATTATACTAGGGGTGAGCTACCATCCTTTTACTTAGTGATGAGATGAAATAAATTGTAATAATGATGTCCAAAAGTTAGAATACAGGTGAAATTAGTTAATGACAAAAATAATAGTGATATCATCAATACGATTTTACCCTTTTTTTTTTCGTATGATTAATCAGGTAAGCCAAAACAATGTTATTAATTCGTGGGGCCAAAAATGAACGTTAATTGTAAGGGCCAACCACCCCCCAGACATCAAAAACATTTAGCCGTGAGTATGCGCGACTGTACTATATGCTCGTGCTTTGGAGCAAGTAAGATATAAATCGATGGTACAACAGCAACACGTATAAAATCTTTTAATATGGCTTGAAATATCTACTCTGGAAAACCGTGATTCAAAATTATCGAGTTGTTGCTTTATTAAATTGATAAAACAATTAAATAGGAACATACTAGGGAGTCATGTCGCACAGCTGTGCGACTACCTTTCGAAGGAAAATTTCAAATGTTTACCGTCCTATAGAAATATTTAATAACGCCTTTGCATTTAATTTTTCAAAAATAAAAAAAAAAACGAAATATTTTGCGGTTTTTTTTATTTCCCCCCTCTCCCTGTTAGAAAAACCATGTCATGTGATACATCAATCGATGCTTCTCGTCGATACGGATAATTCTTTTTCAGGTTTTATTCGTCTCTCCTCTTTTAAGCAATGTTTTCCTCGGAAAATCGTCTCATCCGAAATTTCCCCTAATTTTCCTGGAAAATCTGTTTGATGTACCGGAAAATTGTCTATGCCAGGTTGTGAGCAACGTCGAGTAGTAAACTGGTATTTTTAGTTTTTCCAGAAAATTTCATCGGAAAAGTCGGAAAATTTGAAAAACAAAAATTTTTTTTTTTTCGATTTTCACCACATGAACGGGAATTTCTCGAAACGGATAAATCCGTTGTCGAAAAAAAAGTTGGTCTTACCGGAAAATGCCCAGAAAACCACTTTCCCGAAGGAAAATTATTTTTTTTTACATGAAATTTTTATACACCTAAGTTACTTTTTAAAAAGACGTTTTTCACAAAATTTTTATACATAAACATTTTCTTTTAATATTTTTAAGTAATAATTATTTAAATAGTTCCTACTTTTAACTTTGTATAGGTATCTCACTCTCTCCAAAGCACGAGCATAGTACAGTCGCGTATACTCACGGCTGAATGTTTTTGGTGTCTGGGGGGTGTTTGGCCCTTACAATTAGTCTGGCTGAATAAATATACGTTTAAAATAGTTCTTTAAATAACATATATAAAAACCAGACATTAGAATATAAGTAAAGTAACAAAAAAAATTGGGAGCTTTAAAGCGTCTAGCGGAAGTTATGGCCCACGGAAAGTGTCTGGCAATGTTCAATATTATTTTCTAATATTTTATGGAATATATATAAAAATCAGCCTTTAGAAAATAAGTAAAGTTAACCTTATTTATAGTTAGTTACCTTTCTCACCTGGTACCTGTGAATTGGCACACTAACCAACTTAGCAGGTATGGAGGCATTCAATACATATATAAACACTACTTGATGCCCCACATTTTATCCTTTAGAAAATAAGTTATGTCTGGGGGCACTGGGCTCTTGGTCTAAAAGGGCAAGTTTCATTCAACTTTATATAACTTGATTTATATATTTATTTTCTCCTATTTAAATTAATACCGTAACAAATTTATACTTTAAAAATAAAATATTACAACAGAATTATAGACCATTTAACACAGACAAAATAATTTAATAAAAAAGTGTGGTTCATCATTATAATTTTTTAGAATAAATGTTCAGAAAATTGATTTTTATAAAACCTTACCTATTCAAATCGGATGAGAGAGAATTTATACTCCGTTCATCCCCTTGCGTCGGCCTGGGGTGATTCGAATACTCCGGACATTCATCTTCCGAATCTAAATGGAAATAAATATTTGAATCAAAGAGAGCCTCTTGAGCCAAAATATTTGGATCCACTGAAAATTCGTTGTTTTCAATCACTTCATTCTCTGAAGGGTGATACTCTATGGAATTCTCCATGGGATTGGCGGGTTCTACGCTTTTCAGGAGAGGAGTTTCCGTTGTGTCAGTCGCATTGATGAGGAATACAGATTTAAGGATGTTCCTGAGATCACAAGCGAAGTTAGTTTGGAGTTGGTCGGCAACTCCGGCTATACAAACAAATAGACGGTGTAAAAGATCTTCGCTGGACCTTAAACAAAAACATTTATTAAGCAATTATTGAATAAAAAACTAAGTTGAAATGATGGAGGCTGAGAATGACAAGACCTTTTCATCATGTGATGAGCGCAAGCGTAGCCGCCATGATGAAATAGCGCCAATTCAACAGTTTCGAACTGTTTTGATCAACAATGGCCGGAAAAGCAATATTATTATCTCTACATACAAATCAATCATTAGAAAAAATTCGTTGATGGTGATTTATATTTTTATAATTCTGTGGAAGCACATAGTTGTGAACAATTAAAAAGGTTCTTGAAGTGACGTGGCCGTTCGGAACAAGGAAAAAATGTGGTGATTGAGAGGTTAGGTTTTAACACATATTAACTGTGTAAAAAATTAATGAAAACAAACAATTATAACTCTATTCTAATTAATTATGCCAACCAACTATTAATAATTGCAAAAACACTTTAACGTAAAAGTTAATCAGAAGTATAATTATTAAGATAAATTATTTAAAATTTTAAGGATCAACATGACATTTTTAATAATATTACTGTGTATACGATTTTCTTCTGTTGAACCACTTTCTCCATGAAAATGTTGTGAACAAACTTAAGTAGGTATCTTTAGTAACATCATCCATCAATCAATCGAAAACCGTCACTTCGACCACATTTTTCACTCATAATGCTCATTTTGAACATGTTTTAATATGCATTTTGCCTTTTTTACGATATTGCAGGCGTCTTTTTATAAAATAATAATTTATACCGTGTGTCACTTTTACATACTCATAACAATACCGCTTAGTTTTTCCTTTCTGTAAAGATAACATAATTAATTGATTGCAAAAATTGATTTTTCAATTAAACACTTTTTACTTTACTTTTTTATCCCATTTCTTAAATGAATACACTTAAAATTAATATTTATCGATTATAATTTTTCTCACGTGGACATTTTAATATGCTTGTTTACAAAAAACAGTACGAAAAAGATGGCTCATACTGACGCATGCGCACAAAAAAAAATTGTGATGAAAAAGGCCTATTGATGAACTCATTTTATTATAGATAATAGTTCGTTTTACGTTGTGGTGTCATTGTGTCATGACCAGTGTTGTCAAAATTCTATTCACAAATTGTTACAGTGCCGTATTAAGGAGGTCCATAATGGAAAGAGTTCTATAATATCGTCGGCTTAATATGAAAATTTAATAAGTCCAAAATAAACAATTTTACAGGAGAGACAAAAAAACGAATTTACGGCTTATTTAAAATTTATAGTTAAATAAAAATTACAATGTTATGAAAATTGCACAACTCCATTCAAAATTTAAACATGGTTTACAGATCAATATTTTTGTTGAAATATAATCGATTTAATATAACTTATACTTATTTTTACGTTATTATTACAAGCTTTATATAGTGTTTTTAGTAAAATCTAGTGACAATTTTCGTAAACTAAGAATATATTTCTGTAGCTTTAGCAGCGGTGAACCAGATTCAGCCAAAATCGCAAATTCTAAAAATTTGGACTTATGCACTTTCCATATTAAGCCGACGATATGTAATCTCTTATAGAGATTT
Organism: Psylliodes chrysocephalus; assembly: GCA_927349885.1. NCBI lineage: Eukaryota > Metazoa > Arthropoda > Insecta > Coleoptera > Chrysomelidae > Psylliodes > Psylliodes chrysocephalus. Next base: position 72,407,684 of record OV651813.1, read on the forward strand.
TTTTAGAATATTTGTTTGTAAAGATGAGTTACTAATATAACTTAGTAATATTTATTCATTTATTCTTTATTAATGAGGATTTGCCCCTATTTCATCTAAAAAAAATATAAAAAATAAAACTTTTATATGCTTAAAAACTATCAATAATGACATAACTAACTAGCATGGATTAAAAGAAACGTAACATAATAAAAATAAATATTTTACATACACATTTGCACATTTCATCACCTACCAGTAAAACAATTTTTAAAAATATGTAAAACAGAGGTGTTAATATAACTCGATAAAACCTTTAAAAGCGGTGAAAACAGAAAATTAAGACACACTTCAAAAACCTTTCCAGCACTGCAGCTAACTAATGTGAAATGCTTTTCAGATTTTTTCTAAATTTTGCATAAGTGATGCCCAATAAGTCTATGTTAAATTGTTTTATTGTACTGTGATCTAACCAAAGGATAATTCATACTGAAATTAGTATTATGAATAAGAACATAAAACAAATTATAGTGTCGAAGCATCCTAGTTGGTACATTAAACTGTACCAACTCCAAAAGCTCTGGACACATCAACATTCCATTTACTAGTTCGAAAATGATCCCTAGGTTCTGACGATTTACCGTTGTCTTCGTACGCGTAAAGAGCATAATTGAAGAATGAAATTATTAAAAATAGATATAAAGACTTAAAAATAATAATATAATATAAAAATGTAGTAAAGAAGCAACAATTAGAATATAACAAGTAGAATATAACAACAATTAGAATATAACAACAATAGAATCAAAAACTCTAAAAATGTCAGTAAAGAAAGCTGGAAAATTATCAATGAAACAAGAAATAATACTAATAATAATAGAAACCATACTCCAAAAATTTTAATTGATAAAAAAGTTGTCACTGACAAAAATATATTATATAATCACTTTAATGATTTTTTTCTGGATAATAAAGCACAGAAACCAGTCACACGTGTTGAATCTACATCCTCATTCTATTTTCACTTTCTTTCTTACTCCAACCACACCTTATGAGATAGAGGAAATCATATTTAAAACAACTAAAAAAACAACACCAGGGAATGATGGAGTTCATGGGAAAGCTCTAAAAGCAGTAAGTAACATTATATCATATCCACTTTCACACATAATTAATGTCTTTTTGTATGGGCATCTATCCAAATGTACTGAAAATATCAAAGTCAATACCCATATTTAAGAATAAAGGGTCCGTAAACGAGGTTAGCAACTACATAAATATTAGTATATACGCCATTTGCTAAAATCATTGACTATAGCTACAATATGAGATTAACCAACTTTTTAGAGCAGAAGGGACTAATACCCAACTGACAACATGACTTTAGATAAAAAAGGTCAACAGAAACTACACTATAATCACCTAAATGATAAAAAATATCCACTAGCTCTTTATTTCGATCTTAGTAGAGCATTTGACAGTGTAGATCATGATCTTCTCTTAGAAAAGCTGTATCGCATAGGCGTTCAAGGCGTTACGAATATAATAATAATAATAATAACGGGTCTTTATTTGCACAAAATAATTACATTTTTGTACAGTTAGCATGGGCGAGGTTTAGCCTGTGGCTATTCTTACACCTAACCCTAACAAAACATATACATTTAAATAACTATAATATTAAAAGTTTATCAATACAATTTTACATTAGTAGCTCATTATATCTACCAGTTTACATTTGACTAATAAAGAGTTGCCTTTTTAAAGCATTTTTAAAAACAGGTAGAGATCGTGATTTTTTAATATCGGTATGTAAAGCGTTGTACAGAACAACCGCGTTATACGAAAAACTACGATTATAAATAGCACTAGAGTGACGAGGCATTGATAAATTAAAATTGTTTCTTATGTTTACATTGTGCGTAGACGATCTAAAAGTTAATTTGCTCATAAGATATAATGGTGACGCAGTAGAAAGTATTTTAAAAAGAAAAGAAAGGAACATAAATATATATAAATTATTAACAGTTAGCCAGCCAGTTTGGGAGAAGGCTTGGGAAATATGATCGAATTTTCTAAGTCCTTTTGCGAATCTGCAGCATGTATTCTGCATAATTTGCAAACGGTTACGATCAGCAGCTGTTAAACAAGGATAATACACAACAATTCCATATTATTTTTTTGAAATTACAAGGCTTTGGCAAAGTTTTATTTTTATAGATTGGTTCTGTAGGATGTGCTTATTAGAATAAAGCAAGCGAAGACCACTATAACACTTTTGTAACATATAGTTGACATGTTGACTGAACCTCATTTGATCGTCAAAGTATAACCCTAAATTTATAGACTCAGTTTCATGTGGAATAGATTCACCAGATATCATCAGAGTTGTATTGTTCTTTATATATTGTCTAACATTTTTACTACAGAATAATAATAGTTTGGATTTCGAAGCATTAATGTGAAGGTTATGATCAGACGAATAGTTATCAATTTTTTTAAGATCTTGATTAATCTTATCAACTGCAGTAATGACTTCATTCGACGAAAAATCGAGGAACAGCTGAGTGTCATCAGCAAAAAATTGGACTGCACAATTATTTACGTGTTTGTAGAAATCCGAAGTATAGAGTAAGAAAAGCAGGGGCCCTAGGACTGAACCTTGTGGTACACCAGATTTGATTTGAATGGATGTTGATTTCTGACCGTTTACTGTAACTAACTGTGATCGTTTACTTAAGTATGTTTTTATGAAACCTAATGAAATTCTATCAAATCCATAATATTGACACTTGGATATAAGAAGACTATGATTAATGGTGTCAAACGCTTTGCTAAAATCTAGTAGAACTAGGACACCTGCTTTTTTCTTATCAATACTATTGAAAATATTGTCACTTAAATGTGCCAAAGCTGTTGAAGTACTGAAACCCTTTTGAAAACCCGACTGATGCAAAGGGATTATATTATTTTCACAAAGATATTCGTATATTTGGAAATAGGCTGCACGTTCAAGAATTTTTGAAATTAGAGGCAGTAGACTTATTGGACGCAGTTCATTGTATGAACTAGGATTGTGCTTTTTAGGTAAGGGTATTATCAAAGCTTGTCTCCAACATTCTGGGAAATATCCTTGTTCTAAACATAAGTTTATAATATGTAGCAGATAAACATCAATAATATTTAGACACAATTTTAACATTGACATGTTTATATTGTCATTACCACCAGCATTTGATTTTATATTCAAAATGATAGTGTAGAGTTGAGATAGTGTTATTGTTTTGAAGTGAAATTTAATATCTCTACTAAAGGAGTTACTTCTATAAAATAAAATTGAATCCAAGCATCTTTCATTACTGTCTTGGAACACAGAGGAAAAATATTCATTAATTTTAAAAGGATTGGAAAGTGAGGAAGGTAAATCGATATTTTTTGTCGATTGAATTTTCATTTGTTTTAGCGCTTTGTAAAATTTAGAAGACGACTGGTTGTTTAAAAATTCTAGATACGCAGATTTTTCTCGTCTCAAGGATGCTAAAGCAAAGTTGCGAAGTCTTTTGTAATTGAAATAAAATGAATTTAGCTCAAAGCCGAATATCACATAAAATACAACGACCGTTTCCCCTTCCGAAAACAACTACTCCTTTGGCTAATACCACAACAGGCATTGAATTACATCCGAAGGAAAAACAGCAGAGATAGAAATTAATTTTCAACACTCTCTACTTCGATTTTGCTCACCAAGGAGAACATCATTCTTGGACCGGTTTCGTCCTTATTAGGACTCCTCAGCAAGAAATAGATAGGTTCTCAATTCCAGTCTCTAATGGAATTAACAAATGCTACACATTTCACCAGTATACCATAAAGTTGGTTACGGAGAGAATAAAATTCAAGTAGTGAAAATGGTGTCGCCATCTGTTCTTAGTAAGCAAAATCAAAGTGCGCTATGGTACCCAGTTTGAACACTAGGTGGAACCAAAAAACCAGGCGGGCAATTTGTACACGATAATAAATTATCAAAACTCAAATGTAATAGTAGCAAAATGAAATAAAATGAATTTAGCTCAAAGCCGAATATCACATAAAATACAACGACCGTTTCCCCTTCCGAAAACAACTACTCCTTTGGCTAATACCACAACAGGCATTGAATTACATCCGAAGGAAAAACAGCAGAGATAGAAATTAATTTTCAACACTCTCTACTTCGATTTTGCTCACCAAGGAGAACATCATTCTTGGACCGGTTTCGTCCATATTAGGACTCCTCAGCAAGAAATAGATAGGTTCTCAATTCCAGTCTCTAATGGAATTAACAAATGCTACACATTTCACCAGTATACCATAAAGTTGGTTACGGAGAGAATAAAATTCAAGTAGTGAAAATGGTGTCGCCATCTGTTCTTAGTAAGCAAAATCAAAGTGCGCTATGGTACCCAGTTTGAACACTAGGTGGAACCAAAAAACCAGGCGGGCAATTTGTACACGATAATAAATTATCAAAACTCAAATGTAATAGTAGCAAAATGAAATAAAATGAATTTAGCTCAAAGCCGAATATCACATAAAATACAACGACCGTTTCCCCTTCCGAAAACAACTACTCCTTTGGCTAATACCACAACAGGCATTGAATTACATCCGAAGGAAAAACAGCAGAGATAGAAATTAATTTTCAACACTCTCTACTTCGATTTTGCTCACCAAGGAGAACATCATTCTTGGACCGGTTTCGTCCTTATTAGGACTCCTCAGCAAGAAATAGATAGGTTCTCAATTCAGAAATAGATAGGTTCTTGAGCTAAATTCATTTTATTTCATTTTGCTACTATTACATTTGAGTTTTGATAATTTATTATCGTGTACAAATTGCCCGCCTGGTTTTTTGGTTCCACCTAGTGTTCAAACTGGGTACCATAGCGCACTTTAATAATAATAATAATAATACTCTCCCTAATTCACCCCCTTACGAGTGAATTTTAACCCCAAAAGCTGAGCTTGTCCGGGGAAAGGGACGGCTATTATTATTATTTGCCGTGGCGCTCCGGGGCGACTTAAAGATGATTGATGGTGCCATTTGACTTACAGATGAGGAAAACCCGGAAAACCTCACCCACCATCATCGAGACGGTAATGTATGGCGAATTTTTTTTTTAATCTGCATGTCATATCAACAGAAATTGAATTTCTATTAATACGCCACACATCAAATCCTAAACCGAACCATGCAATTTAATTAAAAATCCACATGGTCTGGTCTGGGATTCGAAACACAGCAGTCTCAGACTCATAAACTTGCCTATAAATGAATATAAGCGCGATAGACCGCTACACCACCGTGCCCGTTTGATTTTGCTTACTAAGAACAGATGGCGACACCATTTTCACTACTTGAATTATATTCTCTCCGTAACCAACTTTATGGTATACTGGTGAAATGTGTAGCATTTGTTAATTCCATTAGAGACTGGAATTGAGAACCTATCTATTTCTTGCTGAGGAGTCCTAATATGGACGAAACCGGTCCAAGAATGATGTTCTCCTTGGTGAGCAAAATCGAAGTAGAGAGTGTTGAAAATTAATTTCTATCTCTGCTGTTTTTCCTTCGGATGTAATTCAATGCCTGTTGTGGTATTAGCCAAAGGAGTAGTTGTTTTCGGAAGGGGAAACGGTCGTTGTATTTTATGTGATATTCGGCTTTGAGCTAAATTCATTTTATTTCATTTTGCTACTATTACATTTGAGTTTTGATAATTTATTATCGTGTACAAATTGCCCGCCTGGTTTTTTGGTTCCACCTAGTGTTCAAACTGGGTACCATAGCGCACTTTGATTTTGCTTACTAAGAACAGATGGCGACACCATTTTCACTACTTGAATTTTATTCTCTCCGTAACCAACTTTATGGTATACTGGTGAAATGTGTAGCATTTGTTAATTCCATTAGAGACTGGAATTGAGAACCTATCTATTTCTTGCTGAGGAGTCCTAATAAGGACGAAACCGGTCCAAGAATGATGTTCTCCTTGGTGAGCAAAATCGAAGTAGAGAGTGTTGAAAATTAATTTCTATCTCTGCTGTTTTTCCTTCGGATGTAATTCAATGCCTGTTGTGGTATTTTATGTAATATTCGGCTTTGAGCTAAATTCATTTTATTTAATTTTGCTACTATTACATTTGAGTTTTGATAATTTATCGTGTCTTTTGTAATTGTTCCAGTTTTCAGTGGATTTATTTAATTTAAATTTTTTTAGGGCAGTATCTCGTTCTTTAAATATGAGTTTTAATGTAGGAGTTAACCAAGGTGCTTTAGGTTTACTTATTCTAGCTGTTCGAAAAGGAGCGTGTTCATCGAAAATTGTAGATATTGCATCTGTTAAATAGCGTACCTTACTTTCAATATCATTAAGATACAGAAGGTTATCCCAATGAATTCTGCGTAGGCATTGCTCAAAAACTGAAGAATCAAAGTTTTGATAATCTCTATAAGTTAAAAATCTTTGTTTCTGATAACTATAATCAATTAATAAATCGCAATATACCATTTGGTGATCGGTGAAATGATCAACATTTATAGTACCATGGCTTGTGCAATTATTGTAACAGTTTAAAAAAATTGGATCTATTAATGTAGAGGAGTGATCAGTAATGTATGTAGGCTCGTCTATGACTTGAGTGAGGCTATGGGCATTAAAACACGAAATTAATGAATTTGTACTGTTAAAAAGATCCACATTAACATCCCCAAGAATTAAAATTTTATCACAACTTGTAAGTATGATTGGTAAAATATTATCTAAACAAGGTATAGCTTGATTTAAATTTTCCCGCGGTGGTCTGTACAACACTCCAACACAGAAAGTATCATTATTAATTTTAAAATTGATCCATAAATGCTCTAAACAAGAATTAAAATAATTATTATGAAAATCTATGATTTTGAAACTCAAAGAAGACCTAATGTAATGACTGGGCTGCACCCTATCTGCGGGAAGATCTCAGATTGTAGCTATAGAAGATGCTAAATCCGCTCCCGGGTTAATAACAGAAGGAGTTCCCCAGGGCTCAGTTTTAGACCCACTATTTTTCATCTTGTTTATGAGCGACTTAGAATATTCATGTCCAACACCTAGAGTAACTACCGTTGGTTATGCTGATGACACTAATCACCTTATTGCTGAAAACAATCTGTCTGATATAGTTTCTGCCTCAAATATTAGCGCAAATGAATTCCAACATTGGTGCTCAAATAATGGCCTATTGCTTAATTCTAATAAAACAGTATTTATTCAAGCCTCGACGAAAGTCAATTAGTAAAAATTGAACATAAATCTCTACACCAGGTAAGGGAGGTCAAGTTTTTAGGTCTAACAATCGATTACAAGCTCACATGGGAAAGCCAGATAGATAATCTTGCTTCTAAGCCATGTAGCATTTGCTTTGTCATGACACAACTTAAACCAACTGTGACTTTGGGTGTATTAAAACTAACCTACTACGGACTAGTGTATTCGGTACTTTCATATGGCTTGATTTTCTGGGGAAATTCGGCCCATATGAATAAGGTCTTTCTCTTGCAAAAAAGAATTATTAGATGCATGAAAGGAGCCTATCCTTCGGAACATTGTCAGCAACATTTTATCAAGTTATCAATATTAACTCTTCCATGCTTGTTTATTTATCTATTTATTTATTTATATATTAAAAAAAATCTTTCACATCAAACAACTAATAATGATACACCCTTATCCTACTCGAAGAGGTGGCGAAATTCGTCCACCCTTCTCAAGATTAAGAGTTTGTCAAAACTCTCCGTATTATCAAGGAGCCATCTTGTTTAACCATTCTGTTAGAATTTTAGGCAATATAGAAAACTTTAAAACATTCAAATTTATGCTGTTTCAGTTGCTTGCAGGTAAGGCCTTTTACTCTGTTGATGAACTTTTAGCATATTAATTTTATAACTTAAAATATATTTTACCAAATGTTAATTTTAACTGTCTTTTGAGTTAGTTTTCTGTATATTATATATTATCAATTATCTTAGCTCTAGAATTTAAAACTTGTATGAATTGGACAGTGTGAATGGTATTTTTATTTTTCTGTTTTTTGTATGGACGTACTGTGTATGAGCTGACTAGTCTGATAAGTTTTTTTTAAACATTGTAAAAATATAAACCACGTACTGAGGAGACAATAATATATAATTGATGCATATATTCTAGTTTGGACACTACTAATGAAGTAAAGACACGTTTTAATGAATTGACAGAAAATTGTGAGCAGTTACGAAGAATGTACCCTAGTAATTTTGATGATTTGTTTTAAATATCATTTGTGTGATCATAGAATGTCCATATAATAAGTTTCATGTAAATAACTATGTGATAAAATTACAACCTATGAATTACAACACGTTGAAGAGCCAAAATATTATACAGATAAGAAAAGTATAGAAATCATAATTTTTTTCGACCTCGAGTTTTCGACGGATTTTTACGTTTTGGAGTCCCCTGAATCCGTTTTGACTATTTTCACGATGATGTCTGTGTGTGTCTATATCCACGATAACTCATGAACGAATACAAAAAAAACACCAAATTTTAAACTTAGGCTTTATTCCGGCCTGCGGTGAACTGATTAGATTTTGGGCAGAGTCGGAACATATGGGGGGGTACTTTATGGGGGGTCATTTTTATATATTATGAAATATATCTGTTATTTACGTTTGGGGAAGAAAATTCTTCAAATAAAAGTTATATTATTCTCTATAATTTTTGTTATTTACAAAATTTTCCTAAAATGGTCCATATTCGAGAAATTTGACAAAATGTAAAAAAATCAAATTTTTATGAAAATTGTTTGTGATATAATTCTCTATAATTTTTGTCCCATACATAATTTCTCTAAAATGGACCGTATTCGAGATAATTGAGAAAAGTGTAAATTTAGAATTTTAAAGAAAACTCAAAAACGGATTAAAAAACGCATTAAATTTTAAACTTAAACTTTATTCCGGCCTGATTAGATTTTGAGCAGAGTCGGAACATCTGGGGGGTACTTTATACAGGGTCTTGTTTATATTTTATGGAATATATTAGTTATTTTTGTTTGGAGAAGAAAATTGTTCATATAAAAGTTACTTCTTATGTTATTCTCTATAATTTTTGTTTTATACAAAATTTTTCCTAAAATGGTCCGTATTCGAGAAATTTTTCAAAAAAATGTAAAAAATTCTGATTTTTAAGAAAATTGTTGAACTAAAAGGTGTTTGCGATATCGAACTCTATAATTTTTGTTTTTTACATGATTTCTCTAAAATTGGAGAAAAGGTATAAAATTTAAATTTTTCAGCATTTTCTTTGGTAATGAGTGTATATACAAAAAATATTTCGAGTTAGACGTATGTGGAAAATGTATATATTAAGTTAACCTCTAAATATTTACAGAGGTGCTACAATAGGTTGTACAAAATAACCGAAAAAAGTCTGTAATAACTAGATAGGAAAGTCATGTGTTGGACACATCAGATTTTTTACATTAGACACAAGACCTGTGATGTCACATTAAATCGTGAATATGAGTTGTCTTTCAGTCTAATTTGAAGTTCAATAACCATTTCTTACACATAACTAAAAAAGAAATAAAAGCTTTGGGTTTTTAAATCCGAAATACAAATTTTTTTAGGATTATCACCAAAATCAGATTAGTAAGACCCCATCTTGAGTATGTTTCACAAATATGGAAGCCCTTGGAAGCCACACATATTGATCATATTCATCATATTAAAAGAGTACAAAAAATATGTTTACGGTACTTTTATGTCATAAAAAATACTTGTACCCTTATAAGATCTCATATAAAACTATGCTCGATAGCTTTAAGATTAAATCTCTTTTACAAAGAAGGAAGCAACAAGCTGTGATATATTTTGTACTCTATTTTAAATAATGTTAAGTACAAAGATTGTGATTTGATTGACTATATAAATTTTAATAAAAAAAAAAAAAAAAAAAAAAAAAAATATTCTACGATAATAAGAGCGTGGGTACGTTTTTCTCATTGCTCCCGAGAAGTGTTCAGATTTGGTGGTAAAAACCATCATACAAAATTAAATAAAGTATCAAATTATAGCTAAAATCATAGTGAATTCAAATATGTAATTCTTATAAAAGTGCCAATTACAGTAAAGCTGAAAATTGCATTTAACAAGGATTTTTTAAAAGTGTTCTGTTTTTTTTTTAACTTTAAATACAAAAACTGGATATTGTTATCTGTTCAATTAGTAAAGAAGCCAGCTGATAAATAAATAACTATTTACAAAATAATACAGTGGCGTACTAGAAATAAAATGACCTATTTTAAATGTCATAACAAACAAGAATTCAAAAACTTGGTTTGTATAAGTTGCTTTAACGTCCTGCATCCGAGTTGCCTTGATCGAGACTTCAAGGAAGCCGTTAAAATTGAGGACCATAAGGTATATTGCTCATCCAGATGTGAAAACCTAAAAAAATATGAAGAAGTTGAAATTAAAAATTTCCAAACAGAGATTGCCAAACTAAAGGAAAATCTGCAAGATAAAGAAGACCATATTAAAAGACTAAAAAGAAGCAGTCAAAGTTTCGAAAACTTAGTAATAGATGCAGTCAACATTTGAAGCGAAAATTACAAAGCAGTATAGGGAAATTGAGTCTCTCAACTCGAAACTTCAAAGTGCACAGTGTGCAATAAATGAATATGATAAAACCATAATGAAAAAAGATGAGATGATATTAAATCTGCAACTGGATGTCAAGGAGTTGGATTCTATAAACAGGACCATGGTAACAACAATAAGGATGTTGGAAACTGAAAATATTGATTATGAGAAAACCATTGGGATACTTAAAATTGAAAACGAAAATTTTATGGATGTAAGTAAAAATATAAATGAATGTAGAGTTTTAAATTTTGCATTGGAAGACAACCAAAGAAATATGACTGATCAACTTAATCAATTAAAAAATAAGAACGTTAAGCTGATGAAAGATATTGAAAACTTAGCAAAAGACAATATAATGTACCTAAACCAATTAAAAAGCTTACACATTGACATCAAGAATACGAGTTTTAAAAGTGACAACATTGAACCACAGAATGCCAAGAAACAGAAAAAGATTTTGATATTATCAGATGAAAATGGAAGAGGTTTGGACATGGAATTAAGAAAGTGTTTTTATCAAGAAAGTGCGTCAATTGAAATAATTTTAAAACCAGGAGCAGAATTTAATAGAATACTAGAAGATATTAAAAATCTTACTAAAAACTTTAACTCAAATGATTATGTAGTTATTATGGCAGGAAAAAACGACATATTAAAAAACAGGTATCCTAGCATTAAGAATATTAGTTATAAATTAAAACAGTGCTTGCACACAAATTTAATTTTTCTATCAATACCTGAATTTAAAACTAATATTAAACAAATAATTAATTTCAATTCTAAATTATCAGGTTTTATAAGTTATATAGACTGGTATCAAAAAAACTCCTTCTCTTTTTTATATGTTAATGATAAGAATGGTTATAGATTGAATAATAAGAAATTAGCATTTTTGATTAAAAATAAAATATGTTCAGTAAAGTACAGAAATAATTTAGTATTTATTGAAACTGATAATCAAACTGCTTGCATAGATGGAAATACTCCTAAATCAAATAACAATGAAAAGATTATAATTTTAAGTGATATAACAGTCCCTACTAGTACAGAAAATATGGATTTTCCATCCAACAAAAAAATTATTCACATTACTTAAACAGAGGGAACAGTAAAACTAAACTATTATCTAAAAAAACAATAAATAAAAACTTTGCATGTTTCATTTTATCACTTAATGCTCAAAGTTTACTATGTCATTTTGATGAAATTTCAGCTATAGTTACGTCAAAAAAACCATTATTATTGTGCCTTTCTGAAACACATCTTACTGATGAAATATTCGATTCTGAAATTACTATAAATGGTTATAATAGTTATAGGGTTAATAGTGATAGTCGGCACACTGGTGGGGCTTTAATCTACATAAACAATCAATTAAAGGTTTCGAGTTTTAAAAAAATTTGTACACAAAAAAATATTGGATAATACTATTGAAATTTTTATTTGAAAAAAGTAATTACTTAGTTGTTAGTTTATACAGATCTCCTAGTAGTTCTTGTAAGGATTTTTTAGACTTTTTTGAACATTTTGCAGATGACTTTTTATGTGATTGTGATTTTAATATAATTGTAACAGGTGATTTTAACATTGACTTGATGCATGACAATACTTACAGTAGCAGATTAAAAAATTGTATTTCTGACATTGGTTTGAAAAATATTGTTTCACAAGTTACCCATCCCTCCAATAGTAATAATGGTGGCTCACTTATAGATCTTGTAATAACTAATTCTGAAAATATTAGGGTAGAAATAAGGATTTTTATGAAAAAGTAATGAGGGTTTTAAATGAGGTGGCACCAAAGAGAACTATTAAGATTTTTCCAAAATTTAGAGTTTGGTGGAATGACACAGTGCACACAGCAACTATAGATAGGGATAAGGCTTACAAAAATTATGTATTAAACAAAACAGAACAAAATAAAGAATTATATAAACAGAAACGTAATATGGCTGTTAGAACTATTAGAAATGAAAAGAGAAAATATTATGACTCTCAAATTATGGAAAATAAAAATAATTCTGGTAAATTATGGAATGTAATGAAGGAACTGTTACCCAAAAACTATAAACAAAATGATCTTGTAGAAATTGAAATAAATGAAAATTTAATTATAAAAGACATAATTGAAATGCCAGATGCACTTAACACATATTACATTGATAGTATAATTGACTTAGTATCTAATATAAATCAGAACGTTAATGATTTTCCCATTATTGTTAAAAATGATAATGTAAGTCTTAAAAAGTTTAATCTTGTTAGTTTTGATACTTTAAAAGAAATTGTTTTTGATATGTCGAATAAAGGAAGTCCTGATGAAATTAATGTACTGTTTTTAAAATACTGTTTCGAAAATATTGCTAAGCCATTGATAAATATAATAAATTCCTCGTTAGAGACTAATACTGTTCCAGACGATCTAAAAATATCAATAATAACACCAATAGCTAAGGTTGAGAATTCAAATAGGGCAGTGGACTTACGTCCTATTAATATGTTATGTACAGTAGAAAAAATTTTAGAGAAAGTAGTATATAATCAACTTATTGAATATTTGGAAGAAAATAATATGTTTAATAGTAATCAATCAGGATTTCGGGGTAAACACAGCTGCGAGACTGCACTACAATATGTATTAAATGACTGGAAACAGAATCTTGACAACAAGTTAATTACAGGTGCTCTTTTTTTAGACCTACAAAGAGCATTTGAAACGGTAAATCGATCTCTACTGATTAAAAAGTTTTGGTATTATTGAAAATTCACTAGAATGGCTTATAAATTACCTGGACAATAGAAAACAAAAATTAAGGTTTAAAAACATTTTATCAAAAGAACAAAAAAATGAATTAGGCGTACCACAGGGGAGTGTATTGGGCCCACTATTGTTCCTTCTATATATTGATGATATTTCTCAAGTTGCAGGTGGTTGCTCCATACATATGTTTGCAGATGATACTCTGCTGTATTATTCTGCTAATAATTTGCAGGAAGTAACCGCTACTATAAATACCACATTAAAGCAAATATATTATTGGTGTTGTTTTAATTCGTTAAAAGTAAATATTAACAAAACTAAATTTATGATTATCGGGAATGTTAGGTATTACAATGAATTTACTGAAAATAATATGAAAATTAGTATTGAAAATGATGTCATTGAAGTCGTAAAAAAATTAAATATCTGGGAGTAATAGTAGACCATATGTTGTTTTTTAAAGATCATGCAAACTATATCAATAAAACAGTAGCGTTTAAAGTCAACTACTTATACCGGTGCTCAAAATATATTAATAAATGGTCATTGATTCTTTTATATAACAGTATAGTTTTGCCTCATTTCACTTATTGTGCCACCATTATGTATTTACTTAATCAGAATGAAACCAACAGACTTCAGAAATTACAAAATAGAGCAATGAGGATATTATTGTCATGTGATAGAAGGACCAATATATTAGGTATGTTACAAAATTTGAAATGGCTTTCTGTTAAAAACTATTTTCTGTACTTAACTTTAATATTCATTTATAAAATTAAACATGGACTGGTCCCCTCTTATTTACTTGATAAAATCAATTACAACTTTGACTATCATAACTATAACACAAGAAATAGATCTAATTTTCATATTCCACAAGTTGCATGTAAACAGTCCCAAAATTCAATATTTTTTAAGGGACTTCAAGCTTTTAATGAGATACCCTTAGAACTCCAAAATGTCGCCTCATTTAATACCTTTAAATATAAACTAAGATATTATATGTTAACGAGCCAGCATCTGTGATATTTTAGTGTTATATTTTATATTTTAGATATAGATAAATATTTTTTGTAATTTTATTTATTTGTAATGTACTATTAGCTTTGCTAAATAAACGAGATATATATATATATATATTGTTATGATTTGTATTTGCATGTTTTAATTTATGTGTCCAAATCATAACAATAATTGTTATATTTTTATTTTATTTTTTTATTCACCCTATATGTTCAAAAAAACTAACATGAATTATAAATAAATTTCTAGTTGCTGTTTTAATGAGAATATGTTTTTGTTAAATTCAACTAAATTTTGGTGCGCCCTGTATATTTGTTTTATCAAAAAAAAATCTGAAATAATTTATTTTGTTATTTAATTCAATTTTAAGATCTTTACTTGCCCTTTAATCAAATTATTTATTTTTAATGTTATAAAATTACTATTGACTCTTTATTTCAGGGTTCGTGGTCCGCAATTAAGGTTGTTTAATATTATAAATGATGACGCCAAATTCTTTATAATAAGCTTCAAAACTAAATTTCTTTATTTTAATTTCTAAATTTTTTAATTTTCAAATACCAAGTATTATCAATTTGTTTAAGACAGACCTGGAAATTGGGTCAATGTTCGCCAGTTGTTCCAGTGTTACCACCTTATAGAAATTAAAGTGAAATAAATATTCAAAATTTTCAATGGGAAAACGTAATAGTTTTATTATAAAACATGTCAAATTCAATATCAAACACATTAATCATTACAAAATGATTAATCTAATATTAGTGAAGATTTCATTCATTCAAAACATGTATTCTAATGAGGAAAAACTATGAAAATATTTTTTTACCAAGTCTAAACTAGTACATTTTGTTTGTAGATTCATAATATTAGATCTTGTCATTGACCAAACGAAATGTAGGGTTAGAATCAGTAGATTAAAAAAATATATACTTAACTAGATACAAAATTGAAACACAGGTAAATATGTTTTATTGAAAATGAATTTATAGGAATACCTTTACTGTCCGTAAACCGTAAATATCGAAAAACCAATCCAAATATTATTTTCAGGTCGTCGGTCGGCGAAATTCCTTACAAAAGGATATGCATAAAGTTCCACCTTCAATGGATCTTCATCAAATTGAGATCGTTGCTGGGAAACAACCAAATTCTTACCATACAAACAATGTAGGATTTCGGAAAACTTAATTTCACCAGTCTTCCAAATTCTGGAGGCATCTAAATGTTATGTTTTTGTCCAAAAAACATATTACTAGGTTTGTACACACTTTTAAAAATACTATATGCAAATTTCTTAATAATTTGAACCAATTTTTTGTTAAAAATCCGTAACTGTCTCCTATCAGTCTTTTCAATATTTCGTTACTAAGGATCTACTACTTTTTGTTATTTTTTTAACAAAGCTTAAGTATCAATTAATAAATCCAATCGTTGGTTTTACAATGACCAATGAAATGGATTCCTTCTAATTTCCATGAAAATTCTGAATATTTCTTTAAATAATTTCAAAGGAATATTATTAAACTTTAATTATACATTCTGTCATTCAGTTAAGAAATTTCCAAATATAATTTTGTTATAGATTTTCCTTTTCTAAATTACAATTCTTAGTTCTGAGTCATGTTGGCATTTCTAATTTCTAGTTAGTTTAAATATGTCAAAATAAATGTTCCTTCACCTGCTTTGCATTTTAGAAATGTTGTTTACAGAGTGTTACAAACTTAATAACCATATTAATATATTTTTCCAATTTCAGGTTCTACGTTTGAATGAAAACTAATCCAAGATGTTGAGCTTTTCAAGAAAATTGTATTTTAAAGAAATTTAGTGGATTATGAGATGCCATCGTATTACTATGAAATTGTTATTTTTCGTTGTTTTTCTTTAAAAATAAATCAATTGGGATTGAGGATTAAATTGTTTCATTTCTTTCAATCTTAATAAGGTAAGTGTTAATTATAAAATATATATAGAGTGTATTGTGAAAGTCTAAATTGATTTCTTATACAAATTGATTACTCGCTTTATTTAGAATCTTTATTAAAATTCTTAATTTAAATATTCTCAATACACTGATCAATATTAGTTTCCTATTAGGTTATTTGGGCAAATATACTTTCCAAATTCAATCAATTAAATGAATTTCTTATTTCAATTATGAATTTATCAATATAATTCTTATTTTACAACATGATAAGTACAATATTTTTAAGTAAGATATTCATCAATATAGTTTATTTATTCAACTATATATATACAGGGTGATCCTTTATTTTCTATATCAAATTCCCCTAAATTTT
Source organism: Psylliodes chrysocephalus (assembly GCA_927349885.1). NCBI lineage: Eukaryota > Metazoa > Arthropoda > Insecta > Coleoptera > Chrysomelidae > Psylliodes > Psylliodes chrysocephalus. The sequence continues at coordinate 72,424,461 of OV651813.1, forward strand.
GTATTTGTCAAATTTTTCCACTAGAAAAATTTATAAATACAAATTTATATTAATCTTTTTTATCATGTTTTGCAGTATTTTACTAAATTATTATTTAAATTATTTACAATGTTAATATGTTTCTATGTATAGTGTCTACTGTGTTCATCCAATGGAATAAGCCAAAAGCTGTGCTTCAACTCTATTTTTGAAAATATTTTTGTATCGGTTATGCGTCCAAATATCGCCTCTACATTCATTGGAGCCTCGTATTGTGGTACTGAGTATTGGTTTATATTTCTTGCGTCTAAGCATAATCGTAGCTCTCCATTTGCTTTCTTTACTACCACAATAGGATTCACATATCTTGTGTTAGATCTTTCTATAATACCGTCCTTTAACATTTTTTTAATCTCCAATTCTACATCTTTTCTATATTTATAAGGTATGGGATATGTTCTTATTCTGAAATTCTCTATGCCTTTTACTTCTATCTTGTGTACATAATTATTTGCCATTCTCATTTCCTTCCTAATTAAACCTTCATATTTCATTATTAAATTCTTCACCTTCTTCCCATATTCTTTATTTCCACACACTAATTCCAATTCTTCTATAGCGCCACTCCTTTCTATATGCCATAACTTCTTTACATTCTCTTCAACTTCCAATTCTTCCTTATTTGCTTCTTCAAATTCAATTCTATTTCCAGCTAATTCTATTTGCATCTCTTCAAAATCAATTCTCGCCTTATACTTCGTTAGCTCATCAATTCCTATAACTATGTCTGCTTCTAAATTGTTTACTAATAATAACTGCATTTCTAATTCTTTCCCATCCTTTAATTCAATCTTCTGTATTATAGATCTACTAACTTCACATAACTTTCTTCCATTTGCTCCTATTAATGTAGTTTTAGGTATTTTAATTAATTTATTTTCATAATTCTCTAAATCTTCTATTAATTTGGTTTTTATAATGGACGCCTCTGAACCAGTGTCAATTAATATTTTTACTTGTTTTCCATTTAATTTTCCTTTAATATAAATTAACCCCATAATTTTTTCCAAATCTAATTCTTCCCCAAATTTAATGTACTCCCTTGGATGTTCGTATGTGCAGATTGTATTTTTTACATTTGGTATGTGCCTGAACCAAAATTTTGCTCGGGCATTTCTTCAGTAACTATCTCTGGTTCCATAGATACTATTCTCTCCTCTTGTCTCTGTCTTTGCATATTATTGATTCTTCTCTGTTCACCATTTGTGTTTCGTATTTCTTCTATATTTCTGTCTCCTCTTCCAGCACTATAATCTCTTCTTTCTTCTCTGTTATTTTCTCTGTGTCTATTTTCATGATTTGCATTCCTATTATTGTTTTCGATTGTTCTATTTCGATAGTTGTTATTATCGTATTGATAATTTCTATTAAAATTCCTTGAGTTGTATTGAGTGTTATTGTTCCTGTTATGATTATTGCTATTGTTAGAGTTATTTAAATAATTATTGTTTCTATTATAATTATTATTTCTGTTACTATTATAGTTGTTCCTATTGTAATAACTATCATAATTGTTTCTTCTGTTGTTTTGATTATTTATTGTATGTTCAAAATTGTTATTGTTATTTTGTTGATATGTGTCAAAATTATTGTTATATTTGTTGTTATTTCTATTTTCCATTAAGTTTCTATTTCTATTATAATTATTGTTATCGGTCCTGTTTCTTTCTACCCTCTGTAGATAATTGCTTAGTTGTTCAATGTTTTGGATATTCTGAATAGCAATGGTTTCCATTATTTCAAATTTAAAATGCCTAGAAATAAACATTATGATTTCCTCCTCTGGTATGGGTGGATCTAAGAATTTGGCATTCATATAAATTTTCATTGCATAATCATTCATGCTATTTCCTCTGCCTGTTTCAAATTTTCCAGAATAGAGTTTCTCTCTTACCCTGGTTTGGGCATTGTTTCCCCAGAAGTACCTCATGAATTGAGTCTCAAAATCTGCGAAACTTTGAAATTCCTCTTCTTTGCTGGTATACCAAACCAAAGCATGACTGTCGAGGTTTTCTCTAACAATTTCCCTCATGTCCTCGTTAGTCCTGATACTCTTCATTTTGTTTTTTAAAATCTTGATAAAAACTTTGGGATGTACCTTTCGGTTGTCCCCTTCAAATTTATGTTCCCCTCTACTTCCTATGTAATTGTTTATAATTCTGGTTTCCATCACGCCATTATTTAATTCTTGGAGATTTCTCCCCTCAAGTTGGTTATACTCCTCCTGTAAATATGCTAGCCTTCTTTCCATATTTTCTAGTTTTTTAATAATTTCATTTGTTTCTCCAGTTTGTCCTTGGCAATTTATCTTTATTCCTGTTTGTTCTATTTTTCTTTTTATTATATCAATCTCTTTTTGTATTCCTTGTATTCTTCTTTCTGTCCTCTCCTCATCTTGTTTTTGCTTTTCAATTAGTTTTGTTTGTTTTTCGTTTACGCTTCCTTCCACATCCTGGTGAAACTCAGTCAAAGTTCTATTCCATTTTCCTTCCAGACTTCCCATTCGTTCTTGAGTGTCCTGCACTGCCAGTTTGACTTCCTTCACTTCCTCTTGGAATGTCTCAAATTTTTGATCTTGTAGTTTTTCCACTTCTTCCATAATTTCTTTTTTGAAATTCGTTCCTTTTTCTTCTATTTCCTTAATTCTATTCATGTGTAGATTTTCTATCTCCGTGATTCTTCCAATCACTTCCTCCCTTATCTCTTGTTTTGTGGCTTCTATTTTATTCTCCATGTATAGTTTTGATTCTTCCAATTTCTTCTCAACATTCCCTAGTTTTTCTTCCATTTTCTCTATTATTGTTTTATTACTTTGCTTCATTTCTACTTTCATATCATCCATTTTATTATTTACATCTTTATTATTTTGTTTCATTTCTACTTTCATATCATCCATTTTATTATTTACATCTTTATTATTTTGTTTCATTTCTTTCATCATAATTTCGAACATGCTCCTTATGTCCATTTCTTTATTCTTTTCAGCAATCTCTTTTTCTAGAGTTTGTTTTACTCTTTTCTTTTTCTCTTCATCATTATTCTCATCTTTATTTTGCTGTATATTTTCTTCTGTCATTTGTGTCTCTACTTCTTGTATATCCCCTTGTCCTTGCTCTTCTGACAATGGTACATCTTCCACTTCCTGTTCTTGTAATATTTCGAAAACATATTGCTCTGGATCTTCTCCATTTGCTTCTAATATTTTTTTAAGTCTATTCCTCAATTCTGGTTTTAGTCCTGTTGTGATTTCTCCTCTCTTCTCTAATTCCTCCTTCAATTCCATAACTTTAAGATCCATCAACCTCTTTCCTTCCTTTTCTTGGGATTTTCCTTCTATTCCTTCCATATTTTCCAATTTTATTACTTAAATAATAGCACTATAAATTATTACACTATTTTGTAATACTACACTTACTATAATATTCAATAAAATAATTCATTTTGATTAGCACTATCTATTTATTTTACACTTTTGCACCACTGTTTTTTAGTTTTAACACTACGTCACTGTCTTGCACTAGCGTCACGTTTATCAAAGCCCCACGGTGGCTAGCGACATTTGTTATGATTTGTATTTGCATGTTTTAATTTATGTGTCCAAATCATAACAATAATTGTTATATTTTTATTTTATTTTTTTATTCACCCTATATGTTCAAAAAAACTAACATGAATTATAAATAAATTTCTAGTTGCTGTTTTAATGAGAATATGTTTTTGTTAAATTCAACTAAATTTTGGTGCGCCCTGTATATTTGTTTTATCAAAAAAAAATCTGAAATAATTTATTTTGTTATTTAATTCAATTTTAAGATCTTTACTTGCCCTTTAATCAAATTATTTATTTTTAATGTTATAAAATTACTATTGACTCTTTATTTCAGGGTTCGTGGTCCGCAATTAAGGTTGTTTAATATTATAAATGATGACGCCAAATTCTTTATAATAAGCTTCAAAACTAAATTTCTTTATTTTAATTTCTAAATTTTTTAATTTTCAAATACCAAGTATTATCAATTTGTTTAAGACAGACCTGGAAATTGGGTCAATGTTCGCCAGTTGTTCCAGTGTTACCACCTTATAGAAATTAAAGTGAAATAAATATTCAAAATTTTCAATGGGAAAACGTAATAGTTTTATTATAAAACATGTCAAATTCAATATCAAACACATTAATCATTACAAAATGATTAATCTAATATTAGTGAAGATTTCATTCATTCAAAACATGTATTCTAATGAGGAAAAACTATGAAAATATTTTTTTACCAAGTCTAAACTAGTACATTTTGTTTGTAGATTCATAATATTAGATCTTGTCATTGACCAAACGAAATGTAGGGTTAGAATCAGTAGATTAAAAAAATATATACTTAACTAGATACAAAATTGAAACACAGGTAAATATGTTTTATTGAAAATGAATTTATAGGAATACCTTTACTGTCCGTAAACCGTAAATATCGAAAAACCAATCCAAATATTATTTTCAGGTCGTCGGTCGGCGAAATTCCTTACAAAAGGATATGCATAAAGTTCCACCTTCAATGGATCTTCATCAAATTGAGATCGTTGCTGGGAAACAACCAAATTCTTACCATACAAACAATGTAGGATTTCGGAAAACTTAATTTCACCAGTCTTCCAAATTCTGGAGGCATCTAAATGTTATGTTTTTGTCCAAAAAACATATTACTAGGTTTGTACACACTTTTAAAAATACTATATGCAAATTTCTTAATAATTTGAACCAATTTTTTGTTAAAAATCCGTAACTGTCTCCTATCAGTCTTTTCAATATTTCGTTACTAAGGATCTACTACTTTTTGTTATTTTTTTAACAAAGCTTAAGTATCAATTAATAAATCCAATCGTTGGTTTTACAATGACCAATGAAATGGATTCCTTCTAATTTCCATGAAAATTCTGAATATTTCTTTAAATAATTTCAAAGGAATATTATTAAACTTTAATTATACATTCTGTCATTCAGTTAAGAAATTTCCAAATATAATTTTGTTATAGATTTTCCTTTTCTAAATTACAATTCTTAGTTCTGAGTCATGTTGGCATTTCTAATTTCTAGTTAGTTTAAATATGTCAAAATAAATGTTCCTTCACCTGCTTTGCATTTTAGAAATGTTGTTTACAGAGTGTTACAAACTTAATAACCATATTAATATATTTTTCCAATTTCAGGTTCTACGTTTGAATGAAAACTAATCCAAGATGTTGAGCTTTTCAAGAAAATTGTATTTTAAAGAAATTTAGTGGATTATGAGATGCCATCGTATTACTATGAAATTGTTATTTTTCGTTGTTTTTCTTTAAAAATAAATCAATTGGGATTGAGGATTAAATTGTTTCATTTCTTTCAATCTTAATAAGGTAAGTGTTAATTATAAAATATATATAGAGTGTATTGTGAAAGTCTAAATTGATTTCTTATACAAATTGATTACTCGCTTTATTTAGAATCTTTATTAAAATTCTTAATTTAAATATTCTCAATACACTGATCAATATTAGTTTCCTATTAGGTTATTTGGGCAAATATACTTTCCAAATTCAATCAATTAAATGAATTTCTTATTTCAATTATGAATTTATCAATATAATTCTTATTTTACAACATGATAAGTACAATATTTTTAAGTAAGATATTCATCAATATAGTTTATTTATTCAACTATATATATACAGGGTGATCCTTTATTTTCTATATCAATATATATATATATATATATATATATATATATATATATATATATATATATATATATATAATGTGGCAAAGATTAATCTAAGAATCCCAAGTAACAAAAATTATTTAGTTTAGATCCAAGTAGTATATCTCCTGAGTTTCTTAGCGAGGTCCAAATAGATATCTTGAATGTTAGCCTAAGAAAGTTGAGGACTGTACTAAATTAGGTTCACTAGATATTGTCATGTGAATACCTAAGCCATCCCTGTTGAGTGCGACCTTCAGTCTGCCACTCGGCTCATGGTCGAAACACCGCTGACGTATGGAGACAAACGCTCAGCTTCTCGAATCTACCAGAAAAAGCAATAAGTGGCCGTTGAGTCGTAGAGACGGAAATTTCGGGTGACATTCGAAAGCGTCTAGAAACTATAAGTACAGAATGGGCTTTGTATAAATAGGGCAAGTTCGTCGACGGACGAGTAGTTTTAAATAAAGTACTGGACTGAAAAGATAAATTGTAATAAATAAATTAGAATTGTGAGTATTATATAAATTAATTAGTACTTCACAAATAAATTGTAATTAGTGTGTTTTAAATAAATAAACTATAAAATAAATTAAACTATCGTTACAATATAAAGGTTTGTTTCATATTTGTTTTTAAATTTCTTGTTACCTAACTCTACACGTAACTACTATTAATTTTTTTATAGTATCCAATAAATAAATTATATCTTATGGCTGCTTTCAAACAATTCTGTGTGTACCCACTTAGTTTAAAGTATATTTTAAATTAGTGAATTTAATAAGAATGTCAAATAGTGATATATATTGTGTCTATGAATTTGCTGTGAGTAGTAAATGGCCAATATACATAACTTTGATATTTTTAATAAAAGTGTAAAAACTATGAAAACCATAAATACATGTAGTTCCCATTTTTAAATAAATTCAAATTAATTCATAATAAAAAGTAACGATTTTCGTCTGCCATACTTGAACTCATTCAGAAAAACAAGTCACTGAGAATACACTTGTAAAAAAAACTACACTAAAGATGTCTCCGTTATAAATTTTTATATTTAAAACTACATATTTTGCAGTACCTAAATAATGTAAATATACTAGAAACGTTTTAGATATGAGTAATTCTTAAGAAATAAAGCAAAACCTCTATTTTGTTACTCTAACCTTACGTGTTATACATTTTCTTTGACAAACTAACGTTATATTTTGAAATAGTAGTAATTAAACTTTTCACTAAAAAGTAATATTTCAGTTTCGAAATTTTTGACACTCGATCACATACATAAAAAATTATAAAAACGGTGAGTGTCAATCCCACAATATTAAATTAAAATAATTGTTTTTGTTAACTTAAAGTGGCAATCCCACCAAATTTAACTGAATAAATTATGATACTAAATTAGCACTAGGGTTTACTGTTGTAGCACTAGGGTTTACTGTTGTAGCACTAGTGTTTAGTGTTAGGGTAGTAATCCCACCAACATTAATTAAAAAAGTAATTAGTGGCAATCCAACTAATGATTACTGTAATAATGGCAATCCCACCAACATTAATTCAAAAGGTAGTTAGTGACAACCCCACTATGTTTACTGTAATGGTGGCAGTCCCACCAACATTAAATGAAAGAGTAATTAATGACAATTCCACTAATGTTTACTGTAATGCTGGCAATCCCACCACTGTTAATTGAAAAGGTAGTTAGTGGCAATCCCACTGTTTACTGCAATGGTGGCAATCCCACAGACATTAACTGAAAGAGTAGTGGCAATCCCACTAATATGTACTATAATGGCGGCAATTCCACCAACATTAATTGAAATAGTATTTAGTGGCAATCCCACTAATGTTTATGGTAATGATGGCAAACCCAGCAACGTTGATTGAAAGAATGCTAGTGGCGATCCTACTATGTTTACTCTAATGGTAGCAATCCCACCAACAGTAATTGAAAGAGTTTGGCGTCTAAAAAGAACATTTGTGATAATGTCCTTAAGTCAACACAGTAGTTGTTTTCGTGTTTTGTAATTCCAGATATATGTGGCGCGAGGACGCAATGCGGGATAGCCGTGTTAGCGGTGTGTCTCTGCTCCCTAAGACACATTTTCGAAGTCCATACACATGCGTGTCAGGATGGACGAGCGGAGAAGCAAGACCAGCACAGTAGGCATTACGCGAATAGACAGTAGCAATACTACATCAACATTGTAATTGAGAATACCTGATCGTGAATTAAACCATTGAAAAAACAGTTTGAACATTTTTATTAAGGATGATTGTAACGGTCTAATTCTCTCTTTAACACATATTTCCTTTTTTATACCTTTTTGTATCAATTTTGCACACTTTCTACCCCTACGTTTATTCCTTACTATATTTTAGTAATTGTAAATCATTTTACCTTGTCCTTATCTCTTTCTTGTTTGTCTTTTTCCTTTCACTCGGCTGGCCAGTCTGTCAAATGAATTTTCCGTGGTAAACCTTATTCAAAGGTCTGATTTGTTATCACCATGTATTGTTGAGTGTGTAATTGTGTGCCCTCACTTTTTCTTTATTCCTACCTTTCGATATCTACTGCCAGCCTGTTTGTTTTCTTATATTTTGTCACAGTATTTTCTCCTAACATAAAATATAGTTATACCCATGATTATCGATGCCTCGATATTTCTTTTTGTCTTTTAGTTTTCCCTCTTTACTTACCTGGTAAAAAAAAAGACGATTTTATCTCCGCCGAAATTCAATTTGAATGCATTTCGGTGTCTAAATTCATCTGGTTTGTCAAGTTTTGTTCTCAATTCCTGGGCACATCGTCTCATAACATTCAATTTTCGAAGGTCTTATTCTAATATTTCAATTCCGATCAGTTGCATATATCATTTCTCCTTGCTTCCCGACATTTTAATGGCATTTATATTAGTTAAGTTGTAAAATAAATGTAATATTTTGATTTTGAATTTAATTATGTCACTGTCATTTCATTAAACGATAACTGTCAGCGGTCAGTAGAAGTTGCGTTTGACAGTGCAGTTTCGATCGATTCGATCCGATTCTAGAGTACCCTGTTCGATGGAACTACTCTGTCGTGTTTATTTGTAAGTAGAGTAAGGTGGTTTAGGAATAAGTTTGTGTGCATAGTTCGTAATTATTGTGTCTTATTGATATTGTATATACAAATGGTATATTTTATGTTGGGGTTTGGGTTGATTTAAGGTGTTTATATAAGGAGCGCTCCGATACGTTCGTTTTGCGTTCATTCTGTGGTTTTGCTTGGGTTTCTATTGGACGAAGAGTCGATGATAGAGGGATCTTTGTTATCGATATTCTGGCGATTGGTCAGAAAAGATCAACTGACTGCGTTTCGGTCATCTTATTGGTTCAGAACTAATTTCTTCGATTGAGTTCTCGAAGGTGCCTAGGCATTCCAAACAAATGAATGGCCAGTGGGCAGGTTTGGTATATCTAAGGGTGGCGACATACGGTGTATTCTATCTACTTTACGTAAAATCATGAATGGATTACATTTAAATATTTTATGTCAAACACAATAAAAATAATATTTAAAAAACCTACCTATACATTTCTTCATAAATTGGCAGGCTTGGCGACTACTACTTCGAATAAAAATAGCGTCCAAGTTGCAAGACTATGTCGCTACCCCCCTTAGATATACAAGAATTTCCCACTGGCACATATTGTTTGACAGGTCGTTGGAATGCCTAATTTGAAAAAAAAAAGGGTTTTGTTGTGTCGAAGTAGCAATGTGGCGAAAATACCGAGAGGTACTTCCAATCCTTCGAAAATCAGTAAATTGTGTGGGTTTTGCGCCATCCCTCGTATAAGGGGATTTATTTGTGAATTTTCAAACAGTGAGGCATATTTTGTGGCTGGAAATTGTTGGCTGAGTCATATTGGAAAGTGTGGAACTTGTGGCAGCCATTTGTCTTACGACGCTGTGCGGATAATTGGATTGGGGGGCTATCGTGGCCCATCTTGGCATCTCTCGCCGTATACGCTCATCTGCTTGGACCTTTAGGAAATATTTCGTTTTCCCTTTTTTCGATAAAAAGGGAAGTTTTTCTTTTTTTCTCCATGAGGCCGCGCCAGTTCTCTCTTATTATTTAGCAAGTCATTTTAGAATAATGTTTTGGGCAATTTGGATGTTTTGCCTTTTTTTAAGTAATTCTGGTAGCTTGTAGGGCTGTGAAACTTAGTAAGTAAATTTTAATTTTGGGAAAAGGTTCAGATATAAGAAAAATTGTTCGTTTTATTTTGAACTAACCAGACCTATCCTGACACGGTTCTTCTTGGCTAATTTTAGGGACTACCACCCCACCACCACTACAACCAACACCTGTTTGGTAGAGCTGGTAATTTTTGGTATCCATGCAGCTGTAGTTGCAGAAAAGCGAGGGATTTCCTCCTTTACATTCTTCAGATTTAGTTATGGCAGGAGAGTTACGGGTTTCCTTTGGAATGATGTGTCTGTGTCCTGATTTAGGATGTAATTTTGCCGACGTCGCCGGATCTATCTATATGACTGGTGAACAGGTTATGTGGAATTAAATTTATTATTTATTGCACTGATTTATTTATTTTTTATCATCTATGCTCTGTTTATATCTTATATCCTACTTATATTATTTTTGGTGTATTATTCAAGGGAACTTGACTGCAGTCTGGTGGGGTATTCTTGTTGAAGCCAGTGTTTGACTATAATGCAGTCCACCGTACATTGTAGCCCGTTGAGGCGGTTACATGATACATTCCTTTTGTTAACATGAATATATCTTTAAATAAATAGTAGTTTGTGCAACAAGAGTGGATATGATGGCCATATCGCACGAGGACGAAGCTTAAACACGATGCCATATGCATAGGCGAAGGGCTCAATCGTCTGAGTACTATATGGACAATCCACTCGAGTTGTCTAGTATATTTTTTCTACGGTCCACTAACGAAAATCTACAAATTAAAAAAAATATTTTACGTTATTCAGACAAAATAATTAATTTTAAAATAATTTATGAATGCTACTAATTTATAAAATAAAGTAAACATTAGTTTAATTAGTCCCCAGCCCAGATTCGAACCCGAGCATTTCGCGTAGAAGGCTCTGTTCTCAACTCCACTGCCTCTTTTACGATTTTAGTTTTAATACTTTTAATGAAATTAGTTTCATATAGATTGAATAAAATTTGTTATTTTTTTTTCAAAATGTGGACAAAATAGAAATAAAAATTCTATTATTTATTGATTAATTAAATAAATCATTTTAATGTATATTTAATATCAATAACTAAAAACTATACTGACAATTAGTTTGACAGAATTGTCACTTATTTAAAATTTTAAAAATAATAGTGGTTGGGTGTCCAACTATGAACTATGATTGGTGGATTTCATTTTTTGCAGTGTTTTCCCTATCTAGATTGGATATGAAATATATTCGTTCAGTTGAATGCAATAGCATACTTTTTTGTTTTGTAGTCCGTGCGTTGATAAGCATTAGCTTATCTACTTTCTACACCCACATATTAATGTGGGTGTAGAAAGTTGTGGGTGTAGAAAAAATATTTTCAATACAATTTGTAACGAACTGGCAACCTCGCTATATGTATATGTTCATCCAAACCGCTTTTATTACTGGCGCTTTAGATTTGAGGCTGGTTAATAATCAAGCCCAGAATAATTACTGGAAAGAGGGATACATACGTTTTAGAATTTAGTGATAAAGTTGATGTCATTAGTTGTTGATACTTACTTATATTTGGACCTAACTTCATTTTTAGAAGCCAATTCAGCAGCCTGCAACGCCATAGCAATCTCTTCATCATCAGCACAAGTACTGTTGAAACTTGACGTCTCAGAACTACCGCTACTAGAGGAATCTTCCTCTTGTAAATTCCTCGTCCTTCCACTATTTTTTTTTCGGATGGGAAACGATGATTTTGGAATCACTCTAGTGCCAATATGATTGTGAGCATTTTTGATGTTTGGAGTTTGACAGTTGCAAAGGGCTGAAGAGGAGTTACCTACGCAGCCACAATTGTTCTGTTCAAGACTTGGAGATCTAGAAGTGTACAAAATGAATTACTCTCTCATAAAGATTTGTTTTGCAGCTTTTTTTAAATATATCTATTGTTTCATTACTAATAATGTACCTGTCTAAACTAGTAGTTTCTGTGCATACTCCAGAATCATCGGGCGATTCTAGTTCTTCAGATATAATTTTTCTGATGTCATTTCTTTCCGATATTGTGTCATTTGTAGTTAAAATAGAAGATAGAGTTGCGGCTGCAACCGAAATAATTTCCAAAGAATCACGGTCTGGAGGAGAGTCCAACCTTTATTTAAAAAAACAATTTAAATATTTAATCCACAACAATCAGCAATCAAAATCAAGCGATAATCTAACACTAATTAAACTCAACTGATTCTCTTTAATGAATTAATCTTCTTAAAAAGTAACTTAACATTTTAGTTAAAAAAAAATCTATGCAGAGTTTGAAGGGCATTAAGGTGACAGTTTAAAACAACCTGGCCAGAAAACAAAACCCATTTTCACAAACTAATCAATAAATGAGCAATATCTGTGTCAATTGTAAGAAAATAATTTCATATCTATACATGTTAGAACATGAAATCCACTAATCACAATTCACGTAAAGCGTCCAGCTAACCTTTTTATTTTCCAGTCTGTATATAGAATTTTTGAAAAATACCATGCTATTTGGAAAATATCTTGAACTGCTCATTTACAAAATTTTTAGCGTTGTCTGAAACCATCACTCACTGATATCCATGAAACCTAAAGATATCGTTGAGTAGTTTGATAGTTTTTTCTGTTATTGGAGCACCCGGAAAAAAATTTTCAGTCCATCGAGATTTGGCATCGACAACAATTAGAAAATGTAAACACTGAAATGGCCCTGCATAATTGATAAGAATTCGATCACAATTTTATTTTTGAACCTCAGCACATGCTTGTCAGGACAACCACATTTTCAATGTTTTTCCAGTAACAATATATTCTTGCCATCCGTTTCATTTTTTTGTTGCCAATGTGAGTACTGTGAAATTCTGAAAGAACCGATGTTGGATTGACAACTTTGTGCCCTTTAAACAGAATGTCGTTATCTAAGATGAAGTTTTTTTCTACTTGATACTCTGATATAAAATTAGATTTGATTTTGGATAAGACTGATGGCCGGTTTCTGAAACAGTAGATATATGTACAATAGACTTATCAAACAGATAACTAGAGAAATTTCGTTTCTGAAACATTCAACAAAAGTTGTCCATTCTATAAGTTATCGAATTAGGCATTCCAACGACCTGTCCAAATGGCTACCAGTGGGTAATGACAGTTTGGATATGGCAACCCTGTTGTCATGTTGTCATTAACAGGGTCAATGATACATATATAGTTATATAGATTGCTCAAAGCTGGTCGTTTACGAGCGGCCATATTGCCTGGCAAATATTTATTAATTTGAATCGGTTTAGCAAAAATGTGTTTTAAAACCAATTTTGAGCCTTTAGATATTTAAAAAAAATAATTGCTTACATTTTTACTTCAAGGCATACGCTTATGTTTATTTTGAAAAATATGGATAATCAATCTATGGAACTGTCTATTTCATTGACCTTGTCAAATCACCAGGTCTACAGGGTTGCCATAATTTTGCAATATCATAACCCGTCAAAGCCCACTGGTAGGCATTCAGTTTGGAATGCCCAATAGATATCTTGCCATTTTGGTGAGATAGGTATTCGATAAGTATCTGACATATGCCTTCATAATTTGACACTTCAAATAAATATATTTATTATTGCTTCTCGAATATAAGAAAAATAAATTAAAAGCAAAATAATGGATTATTCAAGCTCTTCCGATTCTTCTGATGAAGAAATATTAGAAATTATTCAAATGATAGACGTTGTTCGCCATTTTCGTGTTTGGTTTGAAATTATCCATTTGAAGAATGTAGTGACAACGAATTTAGGGACCGTTTTAGATTTACCAAACATACTGTTAACTACTTGGTTGAATTAATTAACGACCATAATCATCCTACGACTCAGCGAACTCATTCTTTATTTACTGGAGAACAATTGCTGATATCTTTAAGGTTTTATGCAACAGAAAAGTAAATTAAAATGCTTTTTATTACAAAACATAACTAATACAATTTTATTCAAATTGTAGGCTCGTTTCAAATTCTTATAGATGATTTTAAAGTACACAAATCTATTGTTTGTAAAGTACTACGATAAGTTACTAATGCAATACAGAAACCCTTGATTTCTTTAGGATTGCGTACTAATTTAGAATCATTGAAATTACCTATAATAATAGCGACGGCAGTTCTTCATAATATAGCGATAACAAGAAATAAAGTCGAAGATTTTGATGGCGAAGTTGATATTATAAATGCCAATGTAAATGTTTTTGTGACAGAAAACGTAATTACTTAATTCTGTTACAGCACACTAAAATATATTTAAAAATAAAAAATGTATTATTTTTTGTAGAACGCATTTTCTTTTTCATGTTAAGTTCCTGTTCTTTCATTTCAACTTCCATTTCTTGAAGCCGTCTGGCATGTAATAGTTCTTCAGTGTTTTGCTTAAGTTCCACATTTTTTATTTCCATTTCTTTTTCTTTTAATTTTAATTCAGCCTTTTTAATTAGTAATTCCACAGTTGTTGCCTTTAGTTGATTTTCTTTTGCCGATTTTTCGATATCAAAAAGTTCTTCTTTTTTTTTGTAAATCTGTTTAATTTATCTTTAAATTTTTTTTTTTTCAACTATTCTTGTTGGTAAATGCTCAACACTTTGTTTTCGTGTTTTCTTTGGTACATTATCTATTTCATTATATTTGCTGTATGGTCTTTTGGATTGATTCGTTTGCGACAATACTGTATTTGCCAACTGAGGAATTTGGATTGTGAGACTTTGCATATCTTTAGACTGAACTATTTCGATACCATGACTTGCTCCACCTGATATTTCTAATAATTCCACAATTAATATTTATTATTCCATAACCTTACCTTGAAAATATTCAGCTGATGTCAAAATTATTATGCAAAGGTTGGTATTATGATTTCAAAACTGGACAGACTTTCTTATCTAGCTCATCACTCTGTAGAATAAAAGTTCCACCGCCGGTTTTACATAAATTCTTCTATAACAAAATAAGTATGTGCAAATATCAATATAATAAAAAAACTACTTCTAACCTTGTCACCGTGAAGATTTTTCCTTGCTTTTTTCTTTATTGTGTCATACAGAGCATGTAGTTGTTTAGCATTACAGGAGCCCGTCTGCTAATTACTGTTATAGTTGTTAGTTATTTCCAGCCATGCCTCATTTTTCCCGTTTACACTTGTACCATCGGTTTTTTTTATTTTCAATCACATCCCTGTGTTCAATAACCAAATTAAATTTTTGTCGATATTCGTAAAGTTTCTGGAACGTTTAGAACTTTTTCCTTCCATTTTCCAATTATATTTTTTATGAAGAAACAGCCCTTTTTCAAATTTATCTGCTGATATCTCAGATAAATAAATAATAGATACAGCCCTATCATCCAATATTTGTAACCAGCATCTGCTCTCACTATATAGCAGTGGTTATAGAGAAAGTAAAAGTTGAAAAGTCTTTTGGTAGGTAGAGAGGGGGTAAACGTCAAACCACGTCGGGCGGCTCCGAGAATTTCGCAGTAATGTTTACCTGCCAGTGTCGTTTCATAGAATAAGTAATTTTAAATTGTTATCGGCGGAACCGGACAATCGCATGTATTTATGGATTATAAATAATTATTAAACATGTATTATAATATTCAAATCATAATTTTACAAAATTTCAACAGCTATTCACAATTTATTAAACTATTTACTCGAAATTGTTATTAACATCTATAAAATAATTTTGTACGCCAATGTATCGCGTCCACTTCGGTGATATCCGCTGCCAACCTGTCAATTTATGTGTATAAAGTGGGAGAACTGGCAAAAGCATTTCCAACTTTTACTTCTGTTCTACACGACTTGATTGGATATTCGCTATTTTGGTTACATACCTGATTGGTTAGCAAAAAATTAACAGGACTACGTCAGTTAGGTTAGTTATTTTATGGTTATTTGTGGTTCATTTTGAGTTTATTTCGTACTTTAATTGAAAAAATTTTGTGGTTTAAGTTATTTTAATGCATTTAATTGCTTAAAAATGGCAGTGAATTGTATTGTGTGCTCGAGAAAGTATCTTAAGTTCAGTTCGATAACGTTTCATAGGTAAGTAAATAAAAACCATTACCGTTGCATCACACTTTTTTGAGGGGTATCATAATTCAAAATAAGGTTTAAACAACAACAATTTATTTTAAAGTTTAAAATAACATTCAACGTCGAATTTCGAATTATTTTATTGTGCCTGTGTTTAATAACTTTGAATATATTAATAGGCTATCTTTAAATTAAAGTTATATTGTTATGCACACTGTACATTTAAGAAGGCTCTAGTGGCATTTACTTTAGTTATAAAATCTTAGTATTGCTTTATTTTAATGACAAAATATATTGTTAGAACACCATAGTTATTTTAAAGTATACTCTGTTGCATTCTGTATTACATGAAATCCTATATACCTACCTATATAAATAAGAAAACACTATTTTATACCTATTTAGGTTTCCAAAAGATCCTCAAACTAGATATATGTGGATGAAGAGTTTGGGTATACGTGAGGATGAGAGTGTATTCAGTAGAATTTGTTCAAGACATTTTGAGGATTCTGCCTTTGCTAAGTCTCCAGGAGGAAAAATGTTTTTAATGAAAGGAGTAATGCCCTTATTTTACTCACAGCCTGAAGCTGTTCCTCAACTGGAAACTATGTTACATTCTAAACCTTCTACATCTGAAACTAAGTGAGTATTTGAACAAAAACTATAAATAATAAAAATGTTTTTTTGTCTTTGTTTAATTAATTTGAATATTCTAAGTATTAGTACAGTAACCAATAAATTTTTTAATTTTTTAATTACCTATTCATGTTATTTTAATAACACAATAATATGTGTAATTATTATATGTTTTCTTATTGTCTAAATTAAAATAGGTTTCATTTATCTCAAGTGAATGTATATTATATTTACTTATTATATAGTTACACGTCACATAATTAATTTAATTTGTAAATTTTGTAGTAGGAAAATGGTTGCCAGTATCGCATCATCCTGGAAATATCTAATTCGTATTCTTGGAGACTTGTTTCGATTCTGCTTACGATCCTTTAAGTCTTTCAAAGTCATCCGTTTTTTCCACAGGTACAGTCTGAAGAACATCTAAAGCATCTCCTTAAAAGGCGATGGTCACATTTACTTACTTTTCTCGTTCAAACGTCCAGGACGAGATTAAAAAATAATTGGGCAGTACAAGAACCGATAATTGGATCAATCTCTTAAGGCTAAGACACGCTAAGATACTTCTGGGTGAATATAACCAGGAAACCATGGCAGGAAATATCGGAAGCCTGTGTGAGATCTGTATACCCATTTATAAATGGTAATGTTAGTACCCGTGACGCCATCTATGTTTCAGCTTCATATAAGTGTTTCTCCTTATATCACAGTCATCTGTAGTCTGTGACCCCGTAGGATTATAGATCGTACGTAGATGCCGCCACGAGTACTAAATAAGAGTCAGATGCGCATTGTCTCGTATTACAAGTTCGTATTTCATCTTGAGTTTTGTCTAGTATTATAACCATTACTGAATTACTGTGTTTATCAGAATACTAGAGAATAAAAGCTTACAACAAGGTGTTGTTTTATTGAGTAGTGTATAAATAAGGCATACATCACAGCCTGCATCTGCCTGAGCAAGAACAGGCTTCGTATTGTAACAGGGATCCTTACCGGGCATTATCGACTTAAAGGACACCTTAGTAAACTGAGAGTAGTAGAGGATAGTGAGTGCAGATTCTGTGAGGAGGACGAAACCTCCATTCACATTCTAACTGAATGTGTAGTACTCCAGAATCCAAGGGCACTATACCTAGTAGGAGGATATCAAATAGAAAAGAGAGAGAGAGATTTACCTAACACGAAGCCACTCCAAATCCTACACTTCCTTGGGAAGATAGGATTGGAAGGGTCGTTATAGGCATTGAGACATTTCCTTGGTGCATTAGCGACAGAAGGGGCACAATAGATCTTTTAGATCGCAGTGTATTAACACCCCATTCCCAACAACATCTCAAGTGAATGTATATTATATTTACTTATTATCACGTCTCATAATTAATTTAATTTGTAAATTGTGTGGTAGGAAAATTGTTGGGTTTTATTTATCTGTAGTTAATGAATATTAGTTTTAGTTATCTAGATACCTGTCACATAATTATTTGATTTATAAATTATGTGAAAGGAAAATTGTTGGCAACTAAATTATTATTATTATAATCACCCCATTATCCATTATTAATTGTTATTAAACCAAATGAGTACAATAACACAACGTCTCTAAAAAATTGCTTAACGTTGTTCTATTTCTAACTGACAAGAATTCATCAAAATTAAGTTTTATTATTCAAAATATTGTGTATTAGAAAACCTTGGCAATATTTTAAAACGGTAATTATGAACTTATCATTTATTACATAAGTATCGCTTTATACTAAAACTGTTATTATAACATTTGTTTTGTTTTCCAGATATAACCCAACTATTTAATAAAATGAATTACATACCTATTATAAAAATTGTTTTTTTAACCCTACTTTCCCAATTATTAAAAACCATAAATATTTTGTGCACAAAATTTAATTAACTTAAAAGGGACTAACAATAAACAGATACTTTATTCTATTTTTTATTACATATATAAGCGGTACTCATAACAAATCAATAAAAATAATTTACAAAAGAATCGATATTATTAAAAAATATTAGTACAAAAATTTAGAATTTATAAAACCTATCATTGCAACGTTTATTCAAATGATTTGTGTATAAAAATAATGTATGTTTTTAATTTAAAAAATATATGTATTGGTCGACTGAAAAATTCATTTTTGACGGTTTTCTATAAAAATCTCATATTAGAAACATTGATCCATTGAAATATCTCAAAACTAATAAAATAATATAAATCAGAAGCATTTCTATTGACATTTATTTGATACGCTACTGAATAATAAAACTAACAAACCCCGCTCTTCCCCTCCTAACAACTGGCTTGTATATGTTGCTTTCAAACAAACGCAATGTAAATTTTTGACATTCAGTTATCTATTATTATTTATTTATCTGAGGCTGATATACGATAAGACATTTAAAATAAAAACGCGACGTTAAATTATAAAACTGTATCTAGTGAGCATATAGCAAACCTAGTTTAACGATTAATTACTATCGAGCCATAGTTACCCATAGATAAGTTTTCAGAAACGCTTTATGATTTATTGGACACATAACTTCATCTGACCGATAGTTATTCTTTCAATAACAAAATATACGGGAAACCGGCCATAAATCGCTATCTGTAGCTATTTTAAGGTTATCATAGGTTAAGTCATAGCTGGATATTTCTTTGATTGATATATTACAAAGTTGATGGACTTCTTAATTTGGGAACTGATCGGTAGAACATGCTTGTTGAACAATAGCGGCTCCGGAAAGGCAATCAACATTTACTTGATAAGAAGCTTTCCTGTATTCAACTTCATAATTGAAACTAGAGAGCTAAGAGGTCTAGCTGAAGTTAAAGCCAGGTAATTTTGAATTATGATGAAATATTCTGGTAAGCGGACTATTGTCAGTGATGTTGGGAATTGAGTATTAGTGACGAAAGTTACTGGTACTCTATTGTTGATGTATTTTATTTTCGTTTTGTGTAACCTTGGTTTAAAAAAAAAGGTTATGACTTTTATAAATGAGTTTTGACATTATAATTTTTGTGATTATATATTTTTATATCAAATAAATAACTACTCCTCAAGTCTTTCCCCTCATTATTAGACGTTCTCTGTCCACCTGGTAGGTGTACAAGCATAACAAGTGACAAGTTTGAATTTTCGACCAAATAAATACATTAAAAAGTGATTTACCGAAAATATTATGGCGAGGGCTTCTTGATTTAACTGACAATGGTTCATTTCGCTTGAAGCTAAAGATCTTGATGCAAATGCAATTGGTTTTTCTAAACCATTAACAATATGAGAAAGAGTTCCGCCAACTCCTGTTGGATCATATGGATGATGAAAGCAGATCAGATTAATTTTCTATTTTGAAAGAATCTACATAGTGTCTATTAGTGTTTATTCAAAGCATTGAGAATAAAACGAGTGTAATACGTTATCAATCCAAGAAATCTTTGAACTACATCCAAATTGGCCTGTACTTTCTTTGGATACTTTGGAATTTGATTGTATTTGATAAAGTAATCGATGCTGGTTTCAAAAATGCACATTTCTTCCGATTTAGATGAAGGTCAAATTGTTTTAATCGTTGAAACAGGCGCAAAGGTTTTCCTTACATTCTTTTTTCGTTGATCCATGAATTACTGTCATCAAAGTACGAGCGAGTTATAGATAAACCGGAAAGAATTTGGTCTATAATCCGATTAAAGTAAGAAGGAGCGGTTTTAATTCCAAATGAGTTAATGAATTCGGTAAGTACTACGATATGCTGAAATTGTTTGAATGTTACTGGTTTTTTCATCTACTGGTTAGTGCAGGTAGGCTTTATATAGATCAAGTGGACAAACATATTTGGAACTCTTCAAAGTGTTGAGAATGTCTTCCATCTTTCGAATTAGATAATTCGCTGCTACTAGCCTATCATTGACGCCGATTTTGTGATCTACGCAAAGTCTAACACCACCATCAGCCTTTGTAATAACAACTAGAGGTGTTCCCCAGTCGCTTTGATCGACTTTTGAAATAATTCCGGCGGCTTCGAGGGTATCTAATTATTTTTCAACTTTTTATCTAAGAGTGTAAGGTACCCTTATTTCCTAAAAAATACTGGTTTGGCGTCCTTACGCAGATGCAAGTATACTTCGAATTTGGGTACTAAGCAGATTATTTCTTCAAACATTTCTGGAAAGTTATTGATCAAGCCTTCTGGTGTATCAGGTTCAGTACCTCGTGTATTAAGTTGGTAGGTATTTGAAGGATGCTATAGATTTCTTGAAAATAAATAAAACCAACAATAATATAAGTATATCAAATAGTAATAATGAACCCTTTAGAAACGATACCGAAATGGCTAATTTCTGTAATAGATTTTTTATAGGTGTAGGAACTGACATGTATGCAAAAATTAAACAACCTAACTACCAGAATAATGTTAACTACCCCAATTTTGTACACTCCATGGCTTTAAAACCTGTTTCCAATGAAGAAATAATTTTGCATATTAACAGCTTGTATAGTACCTTCACATTTTAAAATATCAACAATCACTCAAATTTTCAAAAAGGTAACAAAGCCAATATTACAAATTACCGACCCATAAGTGTTATCTCCAACTTTGCTAAAAATTTTGAAAAATGTTTAAAAAATAGATTATTCAATTATCTTACTTCTATTAACATATTAAAAAAATCTGATGTGTTCAACACATGACTTTCCTATCTAGTTATTATAGGCTTTTTCCGGTTATTTTGTACAACCTATTGCAGCATCTCTATAAATGTTTAGAGGATAAACTAAATATATACATTGTCCACATACATCAACCTCGAAACATTTTTCTATAGATATTCATGGAAAACGAAAATACTGAAAAATTTAAATTTCCTACAATTTTTTCATTACGGTACATTTTAGAAAAATCATGTATAAACAAAAATTATAGAGATCGATATCGCAAACAACTTTTATTTCAAAAACTTTCATAAAAATCAGAATTTTGCACATTTTGTCAAATTTCTCGAATACGGACCATTTCAGGAAATTTTTACATAAAACAAAAATTATAGATAATAATATTAGAAGTAACTTTTATTTAAACAATTTTTTTCTCCAAACATTAATAACAGATATATTCCATAAAATATAAAAGTGGCCTCCCATAAAGTACCCCCCCAGATGTTCCGACTATGTCCAAAATCTAATCATTTCACGTTAGGCCGAAATAAACCTTAAATTTAAAATTTTATGTTTTTTCTTTATCCGTTTTTGAGTTTTCTTCAAAATTCGAATTTACACATTTTCTCCAATATCTCAAATACGGTCCATTTTAGAGAAATTATGTATTAAATAAAAATTATAGAGAATTATATTACAAACAACTTTTATTTGAACAATTTTTATAAAAAATTATTTTTTTACATTTTGTCAAATTTCTCGAATACGGACCATTTTAGG
>OV651813.1:72448107-72480607 GCA_927349885.1 Psylliodes chrysocephalus
AACGAATTCACAAATGGCACAGAATTTACAAATTATTACGTCGATAATAGTTATTGTGAAAATTCTGACGAATATAACCCCCTTTTCTTGAACGAATACAATTACGGAGATAATCAAAATTTGGATTTTCGGCCAATCAAAACGGACCCACCTATCCCGAATCAGAATCAAGCAACATTTTCGAATCTGGAAACACAATTTAAAATTTCGAATTTGGACGATTTCAATCCGAACTTGAACTTTCCGGAACAGATATTCCTATAAGACCTGCTTTTACAGTTAATTCAAAAAATATGTATTACATAAAAGATCCAACAAATACTTTTAAAATATTGATCGATACCGGCGCGGGTATATATGTTTTTAAACCACATACCTGTTTAAACTATAAAAATAGATATCGCGAAAATATTACTATCCAAGACATAACAGATCAAAAAATAGTAATGAACGAATCTGTACTTATTCCATTTACAAACAATGATCCACACAAAGTATACATCTGTGATTTAGATATCGATTTTGACGAATTACTAGGATCAGATTTTCTAGACCATTACAAATGCATTGTAGATATAAAAAAAAACGAGAACTCATAACTAATTTTAAAACATTGCCATTATTTAAAATAGAAAGCGACCCAATAGATAATTGCAAAAATGAAAATAAAAATTTAAAAATAAACGATAATAAAATTATCATAGGTTCCCATGTAGAACAGACGTCTAAATTAAAATATATTCCGAGAAACACAGAAGCTTTATTGTTAAGACAAGAAACCGAGAAGTTTAAATTACCAAACGCGATAGTAAAAATAGATAAAAACGGCGTATTTTTCACCTCAGGTCATAATAATATAAATGCTATTCCTAAAACTGTCAACTCTACCACTTTTAAATTAAAATCATTTAATAATCTAAATAATTGCAATTCCGAAGAAATTAAAAAGTGTAACGACCGGAATTTCGAAATAAAAAATCAATTACCATTAGTTAATTTTAATGCGAAAAAAGAGTTAATCATGCAACGTTGCAATAATTTTTCTGACATATTTTATTTAAAAACTAATCAACTGTCAATTGACAGTCAAATCAAGCATTCTATTGATACAAATAAAACCAAACCAATATATACAAAGTCACATAGGTATCCACAGATACACAATCAAGAAGTCAAAGCTCAAATCAATAAAATGCTTGAATAAGGCATCGTTAGACCCTCTAATTCGCCCTAGTCCTCACCGGTTTGGGTAGTCCCAAAGAAACTGGATGCGTCGGGTAAACAAAAATGGCGCATAGTAGTTGACTATCGAAAACTTAATGAGGTAAAATTTCGAAGTTGGACGATTTCAATCCGAACTTGAACTTTCCGGAACAGATATTCCTATAAGTCCCGCTTTTACAGTTAATTAAAAAAAATATGTTCTGATTTCCATTTAAAAGGATTTGTTGTTTTTGTTAGTTCTGTAAGTGGGTATGCTACCTCACTTAATTTGGGTATAAATTCCCTTAGCCACCCGACTAATCCTAGAAAGCTTCTTACTTCCTTCCTAGATTTTGGTGTTGGGAATTTTTCTATATCAATGACGTGACATTGACTGGGTTTTGTAGACGTGGCTGTTATTGTATGACCTAGATACTCTAGGCTACTCAGGCCAAATTTGCATTTAGAAAGACTGCACCATAAGCCATGTGTTCTAAATCTTTCTAATATTTTTCTTACATGCACAAGGTGTGTTTCCATATCTACTGAATATATAATGATATCATCCAAATAGACTTTACAAAAAATGTTGATGAAACCGTCAAGAACTTGGGTCATTAATCGTTGAAACGTTCCAGGTGCATTTCGAAGTCCGAACGGCATTACATTGAATTCGTAAACACTACCTTCGTTTGTGCAAAAGGCTGTAAACTTCTTTGAACTCTCCG
Source organism: Psylliodes chrysocephalus (assembly GCA_927349885.1). Classification (NCBI taxonomy): domain Eukaryota; kingdom Metazoa; phylum Arthropoda; class Insecta; order Coleoptera; family Chrysomelidae; genus Psylliodes; species Psylliodes chrysocephalus. Next base: position 72,450,039 of record OV651813.1, read on the forward strand.
CTACCGGAACTTGCCAGTACCCAGATTTTAAATCTAGACTTGTGAACACAGTGGCTTGACCTAGTTCTTGAATTGTATCGACGATTGTAGGTAGCGCACACGACTCGGGGTCGGTGACCTTATTTAAGCGTCTGTAATCGACGCAGAACCGTGGTTTACCGTCCTTTTTTGTAACAAGTACGATAGGGCTTTGAAAAGGTGAATTCGAACGACGAATTACCCCTGAAGATAGCATTTTGTCTATTTCTTCTTTTGCGATTAACTTTTTCGCATCGGTCAGGCGATGCGGTCGTAATTTAAATGGAGTCATGGCTGTCAGTTTAATGTGGTGCTCTGCCGCATGTGTAACTGGCTGACGTGCCTCTTCATTAAAAATTTCACCAAATTCCTCGATTAAGTGTTTCATCTGCACCGAACGTTCCTCCATTTGGGGTAACTGGTGCGGTTGAAGGTCTAATACTACCTTTTTCGTTTTATCGGGGGGTCTTATCTCATGAAAGAATGTCTGAGTCCTTGTATTTTGGCCGAAATTGACACTTTTACGTTCAAAATCTACAACCACGCAATCTGATGCCAACCACGGACACCCTAAAATAATATCGCTTGCTAGACTTTCCATTACGTACATGCCCAGTAATATTTCATGACCCTCAATTGCAAGTGGAACTTGAACTATATACAGAGGGACGTCATGAAATTCACCGAAGGCATCTACATAACGTTCTGTCTGTTGAGCTTCAAAATTTATTAGATGTGACACTAAATCACGGCGTATAAAATTCCTTACTGATCCTGTGTCAACCAGAGCAAAAACAAATTTCCCATACAAACTGACACGTAGAAAAGGCGGTTTGTAATGAGTAGACTTAGAATTCAGATTCGCCAGAAGGTTACTAACGTCTCTCAAATCGGTAAATCGCTTCGTAATTTCGGAAGTTTGTGTACGTTCCTTTTTACGTTTTGATTTATCATTTTTCGATTCGCGTTTACAATCAAGAGAATCGAAATTTTCCTCGTCTAACTCAAAACTTTGACATTGTAAAAAATTATTTTTGTTACTATTTAAATTTATGTTATTTAATTCAAAAGATTAATTATTTGATTTGTGCATTTGAGCACGAGTAATTATTTCAGTTGGTACGAATTCGCCTTCATCATCACTACTGTTGTAATCGTAATGAAGGGAATTGTTCTCTGTTAAATTGATAGTATTTATTTGGGGATTCTTATTGTGCATATAAAAATCGTCCAAGATAGTTTCGGGAATGGACACTGGCGCTTCGGCCGAATCGGATTCCGTACTAGTGAAATTGAAATCTGAATTTTCTTCTCTACTCACTTCCGAGTGATTAGAAATTTCATTTGAAAAAATATCAAAATTGTCCTCTCTTGTATTAAGAGGAACGGGGTTTAAAAGTGCATCAGAGTTTGTTCTATCAAGAATCAGAACATCTGGAGATAAAATATTATTATTTAAATTTGCAAGTTGCAAAATATGTATTTTATTGAAATTATCAAAAGTTTGATTTAAAATCGGATTATCGGGTGTTGGAGGTACGATACTCGAAGAACAATGTTTAGGTTTACTACCTGCCTCTGGAATGCGGGGTATCGTTTAGTATGGGTTCAAAAGGGTCAAACTCGTGTATTACGTCAAATTCGAAGAAAATAACTCGGCGTAATTTGGGATTTGCAATTGAAGTGTAATTATTATGTTTAGAAATATTTGAATTGTTTGATTTTTCGGAAATAGGGTGATCGTCCGTGGCGACGATCTCCTCTAGTTTCCCGAATTATATCTTGCGTCGAGAATTTGTTGTATTTCATCACGCGAGTCACAATTGTGACCCGAGTCTACATTATTTCTCTTACCTTTTTTATTTTTGTTTTTCTTCTCCCCTGTCTGAGGGGTGGAAGTATTTTCAAAAATTTGAGTTTGAAGCGGCTCCTCAGGCGTCGCGACGCTAGCTACAACTGGTTTTGGAGATTTTTTATTGGAGTGATTTTGCACCTTTGTTGGGCATTCCGACCGCCAATGATTTCCTCCACATAGACATGGGCTTGGGGGAGCACCCCTGTTGAGATCTCCCCTTTGCTCCTGCCTTGTTGTCGTGGAATGAAAATTGTTATTTTCAGACCATCTATTGTCAGGTGTCTGAGTCTGATTTTGCCTATTATTTGTAGTAGAAAAATTGTTTGTTACGGCTCTATTGCCGGGGTTATAATTATTCGAATAATTTGTGTTACTTTGAGCTCTATTGCTCGAGCTATAATTATTATTATTTTGGTTTCTATTAAATTCCCCTCGTTGAGGAGATGTGGACGGCCTATTATTGTATGTCATATTTTGGGAATTTTTTGTCTCATGTCTAGTGTCCAATACCATCGCGTGATAAAACATTTCGCCTGTTTCGGCTTGTTTAATCAGTTCTCTGATGGTTTCGGGGCACTGTTTACTTACCATGTAAGCTTTATATTGTACTGGTATTAAATCGAAGATACTTTCCACGATCATTCTTTCGGAGTAGCCCGGCAGAATTTTCTTAGCTATATCCTCTTTTTCAAGGATTGCACTATGGATCGTATGATTAATTTTATTTATCGGTGTATTAAATTTTTGCCTTAAAGTGTCTCCTGGTTTTAGTTCACCAAAATTACTTTTAAGCCATTCGGCTAGTCGCTCCCACTCTAGCCTCGCAATATTGTAGAGTGCATCGGACTTCTGCGCAGCCTTGCGCCGTAGCATGGAACCTAGAACCGTTTTGGCCCATTGGTCTTTTTCCACACATTCTTTTGTCAGCCATTTTCAGCCTGGACGATAAAAGCATCCACGTCCTCCGTCTCTAGGCCTAAAAATGTTGGAGGTTGAATTTTACCCCTATTGTTTTGTTCAGGCTGAAATATTTTTACTTCTATTACCCTTTGGTCCTCGCCAGAGCCTTGGGGTGCCTGAACAGTATGTTTAGTCATCAGCTTGTAGCTGTCGTGGTTTTTTATGTCATTATTGGTTTCCAATACCGGAATTTGCGTCGGTTTTTCCTCCAGTTTTTTCTTTATATATAATAATTCCATTTCCTTTAAAAAATCTGTTTTGGACAAGTTAAAACAGTCTCTAACTGGTTCATCTTGGTTCTCCGCTCCTTCGAACCGTTCTCGCTTCCGGAATCGTCTCAGTATGACGAGCAATATTCCGTCGCTCGAATTCTTCAAATTCGCGCTGTTTTTCCATTCTTCTTTTTTCTTCAAAAATAGCCTGCTGTTTCCTACGGTTTTCAGCCGAAACGTTTATTTTTCTCTCTTCTGCGGATGCTCGTGATTCCACACTTTTATTTAGTGCGGATTGCACTTGAGCTTCCTCATCCACTAAGTCCATCATTTGTTGTAAAAGTTTTTTCTTTTCCGTGATACTCTTTAGTCGCTGTGCGTATTCGAAAGAGTTGTCGTGAGGAGGGATTGTTTTAACTCAGCTTCCTGTTCAAAAATAAATTTTTGACGTGTGTCGTTCATTTCTGAGCTATATTCCCTATAACTCTGGTTTAAAATATTTGGGGCGTCGCGACGTCGGTTTTCGGCGCCTAACGAGCCTTTGTTTTCAAATAGGTCAAAATCTTCATGGTTAAGTGGGTGTTGTTCCACACTTAAGTCTAATAAATTTCTTTCGGCGCCAAGGCGTCGATTTTCGACGCTTGGGTTCGCCTGGAATGTGTCTACATTTTCGTAGAAATTGTGAGTGGCTGTGTTAACAAGTTGGGCGTTATGTCGTCGATTCTCGTATGAATCGCGAATAACCACGTTTGAATGTTGGGCGCCATGTCGTCGGGTCTCGCTCGGGTGAAGGTCGTTTTGCCCTGACCCCGCTCTTTCGCTAAGAAGGGGTCGTGAGGGAGATATGGCCGTACTAGTGGATAATTCGGAGAGCGTAGCGAACTCCTCGAAACCACCAACACTGTGAAGCACTTCACCAGGGAAACTTCCCCCTGACCTACATTTGCCGTGTGTAGGCCGACGCTCGATGGGGGTATATGATGATTGAAGTCCCAATTCAAACGAATTGGGTACTCCCAGGGTAGGTTCGGGCCCAGACGGCGGGGATTTGGCAAACCGTCGGGGTGTGTCGTTATTTTGAAAATTGTTAAAATGATAAAAATCATCTAAATTTATAGCCGAGTTCGGCTGTCTCCACAAGGTGGCATTTTGCTCTGGGGCGGGAGTACCCGGGGAAAAGCCATAGAACTCTCCCCGTGTACCGTGCCCTGAAGGAAATGCCCTTCTGAGGTCGGCGGTGAAATTATCTGCATTTGTGTGTTGCATTTTTGGTAATAAGTTAAAATGAATTGAAATGATTTTAAAGTGACGTTAAAGGTTGAACTAATGAATTTATTTAAATACAAAAAAAAATAAATAAATAAAGAAATTAAAAAAAAAATAATAATAATAATAATAATAATAAAAGCCTTCCTCAGTCAAGCGGGTTCGATAAGGGAAAGTAAATATCGATTAGCAAGTAACCGACAAACACTAGGATAGGATATAATTAATAATTAATTAAATAAAAAGAAATGAGCCACTTTACTATAACGAGGCGTCTCCAAATTGCTGAAAAATAAATAAACAAACAAGGTCAAGGTCGTTCGCCAGAGAAAGTTGAAAGCTCGAAATGAAAACAAACAAGCCGGAGGTTTTTACCAACCAACAATATTATCGACAAATAACACTATAAAATAAATGGCTGCGACTCTTGACACCTGTCAGTCCCATCTGTGAAAAGGAGAAAATCCGTTACAGGTTCCGCGCAAAAAAAAAAAATGCCGGCAGCGGAAGGGGAAATGGCGGGAAATTGAATGGAGACAGCCCTATCACTTTTAAATGGGAAACGATGTACTCCTCGTCTCCCACGTAATTAGAACAGACTCACCCAGTGTAATTATCCCACGGAGGGGCGTTAAATTGGAGGATCGCAAGAGAGTCGAGGAGAATGCGCAAACACGGCTTATTTCTCACCACTCTGCTAGAATCCCCTTTCCTTAGTAAACCCTTATGTTGGTCGACTCAGACAATCGTGGGTGATGGATTTTAAAACTTGAGGTAATCCTTTTTGGCTATTTGGACACTGACCGGCACAGAAAACGAATTTGCACTATATTCGCGGCGAGAGAACTGTACACGAGAAAAGTTAAGGATCTACTCACTGTTTTTGCGGGAAACGCTTATATTTATGTGTCTAATTCCTGGCTGCGCCCATAGGTAAAACAATTACGTAATTGGCTAAAGCTTTTTGGAATCGTTTGAAATTTGCAACGGCTGAATATTTGAAATTTAAACTATGTCTTTTTAGGATGAATAATAATGAAAAATGGATTAGAGGAAATATTAATAAGACATAGTTTGGACACGCGAATTACTTTGGATTTTTGTGATGTCTGAAATATTTCTGCGTATGTAGGTATTTCATTCGGATATAAATGAAATACGGAAATATGAATGTTCAAAGTTGTTCCCGTGAGAAAGAGTAACTAGTCTCCGAACTTTAGGATTACGTCGTGATTGATTATTTAGTATAAATTTAATATTAAAAATTAAAATAACTTTTCTAGCTTTCGAGTACGAATGCTAGATGTAAAACCACAAGTACTTGTGTCGACGTAAGAGTGACTCTATATGTGTGATTGCAAAAATGAGTGTTTGCGGATTCGGTTAATTTGGGTACTTGTATGGTGTCCATACACATAGGGTATCGTTGCGGAGCTGCAACTCGGGTAAGAATTGGATCGACGCTACGGGACCCTATGACAAGACATTCAAAAGACCGCTTTCACTGTAGATAACGGACATTTTGAATTTACTAGGATGCCTTTCGGACTAAAAAATGCTCCTTCAACCTTCCAAAGGGTTATGGACAATATCTTAGTTGGTATCCAAAATGAAAGATGTCTTGTCTATATGGACGACATTATTATATACTCTCCTACTATTCATGATCATATTACCCGATTAACAGAAGTTTTCAAACGTTTAAAAAATGTTAATTTAAAAATACAGCCCGAAAAGTGCGAATTTCTTAGAAAAGAAGTAGCATATTTGGGGCACTTAATAACTCCAGATGGCGTAAAACCTAACCCGGAAAAAGTTGAATGTATTCAAAAATTTCCGCAACCTACAAATCAGAAAGAAATAAAATCCGTTCTAGGGCTGGCAGGTTATGACAGAAGGTTTATCTCTAATTTTGCCAAAATTTCTAAACCTTTGACAAAACTATTAGAAAAAGATATTTCTTTTAATTTTGATACTGAGTGTGTTAACTCTTTTAACGAATTAAAAAAGTTATTAATCACATTGCCAATCTTAATATACCCTAATTTCAATGAACCATTTATTCTCACTACTGATGCCAGTTCATTTGCAATTGGAGCAGTTCTCTCGCAAGGCCTATAGGTAAAGATATGCCCATAGCATATGCTTTGCGTACTTTATGTACCGCCGAAACAAAATATTCAACAATTGAACGCGAACTACTAGCTATAGTTTGGTCAGTCAAACATTTTCGATGTTACCTGTACGGAAGAAAATGCATTTTACAAACTGACCATAGACCCCTCACGTGGCTCTTTTCTATTAAAGATCCCGGTAGTCGGCTTGCCCGATGGCGCCTCAAGTTAGAGGAATACGACTATAAAATAGAGTTTAAACCAGGCAAATCAAATAGAAACGCCGATGCTCTGTCAAGAATCAAATTAAATCATTTCCAAGACTATGAACTTTTTAATTCAAAACTGAACGACAATTCCTCATACTCGGTACTGCAAACAAAAAATAGACCCGGTACATCGACACAAAATGACAGTACAGACGAAGATGATGACAAAGACACAGTTGAAAACGAAAATAAAATTTTAAACGAAGCGCAGAGAGAGTTTGACACATTTGTTACCTTATATAAGACAAAATCACTCACAGACTACTCAAAAATAGAATTCTCAAATAAACAACTATTAGATAAAGAAAACAAAAATATTTTAACCTTCTTTAGAGAAAAGTGCATCGAAGATCTGCATAATAAAATCATCGAAGATATTTTCGAAGAAAATGCAGACTTTTCGCCCTGCAAAGTAAATGTCTTTGGCAGCAAAACTGTAAGACATCGAAAATATTTAATTATCCCACTCCCTTTCGATCCAGGCGATTTAAACATTCACTTATTTACGGCTCTGTACCGATATAAAAATAATTTTAAACCCTCTGAAGTATACGCGGTTGAAAATAATCCCGAACTTCCTTCTTTAGAGATGATGTCATTTATTTTGTCAGAATTCGATATAAAACTGAAAATCTGTCAAAATATCGTACAAACCCCAGATGAAAATCAAATACCAATTATTTTAGATCAATTTCATAATGGAAAAAACCATTTACATCGCGGCATAAACGAAACCGTGCGACGTATTAGACAAAAATACAACTGGCCAGGTCTTGCGAAAGATGTCGAAAAATATATTAAATCATGTACAATATGCCAACAGTCCAAGGTTAATCGAAAAAATAACGACAATCCACTCGTAATTACTGAAACACCTAAAACGCCTTTCGAACGCATAAATATAGACCTTTTAGAAGTACCAACAAAAAACTGTGCCCTTACAATTCGAGACGAACTAACAAAATTTTCACAAGTTTATCCTATTCCGGATAAATCAGCTAAATCTGTTGTAAATACCCTATTAGTTTATTTTCAACACTTTGGAACACCCCTAAGAATTCATTGCGATTCGGGTAGGGAATTTGATAACTATTTACTTAGAGACCTTTGCAAATTATTTGATATTGGGATCTGAAGATAAGCGATACGCCCTCTACTGTGAACTAAAAGTTATGCCATTTGACACTTGACCGTCTGTGTTCTGTCAAGTTTTGTTTATTGTTTATCAGGTCATTTCAATATTTTAAAATTTAACAAGTATTTTGTTTGAAATATTTTATTTAATAATAAGCTAATGCTTTAAATTTATATCATATATATTAAAATATTATTTTATTTGAACTATAAGTGGAATATCAGTGAAAAACACACTTGTTGGGTGCCTGGATGCAGCCCTAAAAAATGGACCTTCTTTTACATTTCATTTGCTTCCTAAAGTTGGTAAATGTAGAGTAATTTTTATAAATTGCAAGTGGAAATTCTGCAAGAAATGCATGGTTACAAAAATTAAAAATTGAGAAGCACTTTAAAGAAGATGATTTGCCTAGAGGTAATATAGATTTGTTTTTCGATTGAATGTTTTTATTTTACCTTTTTTTGTGTTGTAGATGCCTCATCCAAAGTGAAAATAAATATAAAAAAAAATCGCTGTGTCTTCCTGCCAGTTTTTAAGTAAATGTTTGACGATTCTGTTCAATAAACTTCAAAATCAAATATTGAGAGAACAAAAAGAAGATCCAAACCACAGAATAAAGATTTTGTGTCCAAACTAAAAAAAGTTCAATCAGTGTTAAATGTGATAGTGAGATTAAACAAAGTCATAGTTGAGAGTGATTTGTTTCAAGATAACCTAGCTACTCACGCCAAACAAGACAGAGGTTGCAAATACTCTTTTTCAAGTATATTGCCATTAGTGTACAAGTGCGCATACCCCAAAAATTAAAACAATTTCAGATTTTTTAAAATCTGACAAAGAGTTGTGTTCATTCACTGGTATTAACAACTTTAACATACTGTACTAGAAAATACAGTCAAATCAGCTGAAGTACTTCAGAAGATGGCCTATTGGGTATTGTAACTCAATAAAGAACGTTTATTATTATGTAAACATTGGCATATTTTGTTAACAGGAAAAATAAAAAATATTTGATTTTTATATTTATTGCTTATAATAATAGCCTTTTTACCCACAGAATCAACTCGACCCATGCAACGAAGACTCATTTTTTGAGAGTTTTTAGTTACCTTTATCCAGCACATATATTTGCCAAAAGCTTTGAACTAAATAAGTATGGTATATCTAAACGAAGAGGTTAAGACCACAGTACCACCCCCAATATTCGTAACATGAACTAATTTTGATAGATGTCATTTATGTGTCATAAATTAAGAATCCTTTTGTTCAGCAGATGGAGCAATATTCCATATTTAATAGTTCTTTTGTTCAACAGATGGCGTAATAATTTTATTAGTTCTAAACGGTAACTGTTATAAAATACCTAACAAATTCATCACCCCTAGCTACTACGCGATAATAACTAAACGAGTTCTTGACCTTGACAAATATTTTCGATGAAACAGGTATAAAAATAAAACTTTTGCATTAGATTCGGCACGTCGGTATATTTATTTAGTAGCAGCGTTGGGTTTATTAGTACAATTGTACTAGATTCAACCATTCATAAATGCTAGTACCACAAAAGACAAAAGTATCTAAATCTAGTACATTATAAATATTTCGCTGGATCTTCTAGAATAATGTATTCTATGATTTCCAATTTCTATGCTAGACAGTAGATACTTCTGATACTCCCAATACGTGTGTCTTTTTTTCCACCGGTTTGTTGCAACCGTTGTTTCACCGATGCGGCCTTGAACGTTTTGTATTGGATTCGATACATTTTTGGTTGACCGTTGAAATAAAAAACAGTTGACATACCGCACCGATGCCAACGTTGCTGCAACAGTTGGATAAAAAGACACACGTAATGCGATACTTTATACCAGGGAGGCTATTTTCAAACTCGAGAAAAGTCATTCCTCTCAAGAGAAATGTCATAATATGTCAACGTAAAACAGTATTTTTAGGGCCCTTGGGGCCAGTGTGAACTCACAGATTGTTTCTTTCGGTTTATTTAGAGGGAATACAAATTCTCGTAAGAATTTTAATCCTCGAGGCCTTTAAAAGAGCGTTTCCACATTGACGTACGACATTTCTGATGAGAATCTTGAGAGAAATGAGTGCTCCCATACTTTGAAAATAAGGGGTAAGAGATAAGGGAGTATGAGTCTTCATATAAGGGACATAAATATAAGATACGCTCCTAAGCATATGCTTAACAACCACCAGCTCGAACGCAGTTAACATCTGGCCCACTATGTGTCGCTATCATCGATATCAAACAAATAACCCAGCGGGAAATTTAAAAACCTGATAAATATCGACTACACTTTCATGTTCTAGTAAATAAATTTAAACATTGTTAATTACGGTAAATTATTTATTAAAAAGAATACTACACTTACACTCTATTATAGATTAATTATTGTAAATCTATTGACATAACAAATATTTTTTAATTTTTACCCTTATTTTATTTGTTTTTCTATAAAAAATAAGTGTTTGTTTTTATTTTTAAATTTTATTATTTAACCATATAAAAATATATTTTTGTTTTACGTATTTTAATTTATATTTTTTTGTTTAAAATAAAGTTTATTTTGGTTTCTTTTTAAATTTTTTATTTACCAACGTAAGAATATATTTTTGTTATACCCATTTTATTTATTTTTTGGTTTAAAATGAGCTTGTGTTCTCATTTGAAATTTATCGCCAAATCTAGTACGTTCTGGTACAATCACGATCTGAATTTCAGTACAAGCTGTTGCTACTAAAAACCCAACGCTGTTTAGTAGTTCATTCTTGTGTCGTCAACAAAGGACAACGGTCTTCGTATCATTACGTAGGGACCATTTATACTATACATAGTGTTTCGTTAAGAATGGGATATAGAACAACTGACGATTCTCTGATTAAAAATAAGACAACTAAACAAATCATGCTTAGATAAAATGTTTCTTGGTACCGAGTTAAGGTGTTAAAATCCAAAAAATATTTATTGCTTTATTTTTTTTATTACTCACAACAATTTTACTAAATTTGGCAAACGTTTTTGGTGTCAAATTATCCACCTATCAGCAAAAAAATAAGTTACCTTAATTAACTTTTCCAGTGGCGTACAGCATTCGTACGTAATACCGCATACCTCTTAAATTTTACGTCACTATCCAAAATGTTATTTGGACATAAAATTTTAAATTTTTTGATGTTTTTAAAATAAATAATGTACTCTTAGAAATTTAATAAAAAAAAAATCGAAATTTAAAAACTACAGAATTTTCTAATATGTGCGAATATCTCAAAAACTAACTCAACTTTATTTAAAAAACATCAAAAGTGGACAGTGGACTAAAATTTAGAAGGAAAAAAGATGTTACTGGCCCATGACGTACGCCACTGGCAAAGCTTATTTAACTTATTTTTTGATGATAGATGTATTTTATTACACCAATAACGTTTGCCGAATTTAGTAAAATTAAACTGAGTAATAAAAAAATTGTAACTATTTATAATTTTTGATTTTCAACTTTAAAACTCTGTTTTTCGGAAACAAGTAATGTTTTACCTACGGATGTTTCGTTTAATCGGCTTATTTCTAATCAATTAATCTTCAGTTGCTCCCATTCTTAATGGAATACCATGTATATACCGAAAGGTCTTACAGCCAAAGAACCAAATAAAAAAAGAAAAATGTACCTTATTTACCAACAATACTTTATTTAGATCTGCATCAGTAAAAAATATTTTCAAAAAATTTAATCTCATTTATATGTAAGTTGGCGTCATCGGCATACGGAAAACCTTTTTAAGAATTTAAAAAAAAAAACTTATTTTTCATAAATTGCATGGTCTATTAATTTTAGAAAAAAAGTTACTTTACATAAAAAGTTATGCATGGTCTAAAACCTAAATTTCAATTATCTGATATCAAATTTTATCAGTCGTATACAGGGTTTGTCGAAAATAAAGGTATTTTATCTTGAGAGCAAAATTATATTTTTTGACAAACCTTGTAAAACCGACTGATAAAATTTGCTATCGGGTGGTTGCATTTTCTGTTAGACCATGCATAAATTTTTATGAAGAATAACTTTTTTTCGTAAAATAAATAATAAAAAAGTTTTCCATTTGTTATCAACTTACATAGACCTACTGTGTGTATGCAACTTATGACGTATTGCTGAGATAATGTTTTTGTAAGAAAAAAGAAATTAATCATAAAATTTTACTTCATTTGTAGAGTCGTAATTTATGTTTTCATATTTCTACTTTTTTTGTCAATTTAGAATTCCAGTACTATTTTCAATTATAAATAAAAATTACGTATTTTAGATTAATCAATAAGAAAAATAAGCATTTTTGAAATATTAATAACTAAATACAAATTAAACAACAAATTAATAAAAAAGCATTTAAAACACGTTGACTGCCGAAGCAAATGTTGTGGTTGGGTCTTCGTATCTAATAGACGCATGAATAAAATATATAAACGCGGCGCGAGATTAAATTATTACAAACATAGGTCGCGTGCATATATTGTGAATAATATATTCAGGTTGTCCCATTAGTGCGTAATTGTTCAATATTTTAATTTGTGTTGTAAACACGTAAATAATTTCTAAATAAAAGTTATATGCATTTCAAAAATAGGTATTTTAAAGATATTTTTAGACATACAGGGTTTTGCGTTTTTGTCTGACAAATAAAACGGTATATTTTTTAAAAAGAAATCCCTGTATTTTACTTCAGTTTTTGAATGCTTTGGTAATGCTGTATTTAACCCTAGAATTTTATTAACAAATATTGCAGGGTTGCCAATAAATTAATTTTTTTATGAAATTAGAGAATGATTCAGACCCCAAATTAAATTATCATTATTTAGGTAGGTTTAAAATAATTTCAAATTTTTTTTAAATGTAGTAATAAGATAGTAAGCTAACGAATAGTGGTAATAGAACTGGATTATTTTGTACAGTGTGTTTTGAAAAACAAGTCTTAAATATGGCTAATTCCAAGTTAAATTTATTTAATTTTTTTCAAATGCCACACCCTGTATATTATTTAAGCATTCAATTCCTTATAAATTAACATATCCAACGATATCAATAACACATATACAGGGTGTCCCACGAGTGCGTAATTGATCGATAGCACTTTTATAATAGGAAATACGAAAAAATTAATATAAAAGTTGTATGACCATAATTAACAATTATTTATAAATATACAGGATAATCCATAAACGATTGTCTGACCAAACCTATACATTTTTAAAGTAAAACACCCTGCAGGTGCATATTTGACTGTTTTCACATCGTTTCAATAATTTCAATTTCATTCATTTGCTATGTTGTATATAGGATGTGTGAAAATGGTCACGATTTTCTTAATTTTCTAAATGGAACACCTTGTATGTTATGCCACCAATTAATATATTCCATTGAAACAAATTTAAGCATTTGTAACCTCGCGTGTTGACACACTCTATATAGAACATAGCAAATGAATAAAGTCAATTAAAATTATTTGACGCCGTGAAAACAATCAAATATGTATAACTACCTGCAGGGTGTTTTGATTTAAAAATGTATAGGTTTGGTCAACATCTCGTTTATGGACCACCCTGTATATATAGGAATAATTTTTAATATGGTCATATAACTTTTATATTATTTTTTTTTTCTTATTTCTAATAATAAAACAGCTATCGATCAATTACGCACTGATGAGACACTCTGTATATATGTTATTCTCTAACATGTTGGTATCGTTGGATATGCAAATTTATAAGGAATTGTATGCTAAAATATTATATCAAATGCTGCCTTTGAAAAATTGAGTAATTTGACTTAAAAGTAACCATTTTAAGACATGTTTCAAAACACTCGCTATAAAAGAATACAGCACTATCACTACTATTCGTTATCTTAATGTGCTATAAGTCAGTATATTAAACAATTTTGAATTATGATAATTTAATTTAGGGTCTGCATTATTTTCTAATTTTATAAAAATTTAATTGCTTGGCAGACCTGTAATATTTTTTTAAATTATTCTAAGGTTGAATACAGTATTACCGAACCATTCTAAAATTGAAATAAAATACATGTTCTATTTTAAAAACATACCAAGCAAAAATGTAGCACCCTGTATATATCTAAAAATATTTTTAAAATATGTATTTTTTAAATCCATATAACTTTTTTTTGAAACATGTTTGCGTGTCTTTAACATAAATTAAAATATTGAACAATTACGCACTAATAGGACATACACATGGGTACATACACATAGCAGTCAACGTGTTAACTCAGAAATAAGATTCCTTATAAAGATAAAATAACATTCAGGAGAAAAAAGCAAAGACCGCCAATATTACGTGCGTATCATACAATGATGCCAGGTCATTCGGATTTAATTTACATCGGAATGCAATAAAGTTCCTTCCCTTTCCTGCATTTCACTATTGTATATTTCACCCACTTTAAAATTTAATTCGTCCTAGAAAGAATTGTGAAATTATCGTATAAATCGATAATCTGGCAACGTGGTCAACACTTGTTCATACACAGGCAAAATCAATCGATAATTTGGAACCAAACGAGACAAATATATATGAAAATCACGAAACAATAAAAGACGGCATACACCTGTATCACTGTTTCAAAAATTGGTACCTCTAAACAATCATTTACCTATTAAAACCATCTCTAAAGTAGAATAGCTATACTGTTTTTTACGGTGACATCTTCTTAAAAATAGATGAACTACATGAACTGTACACAATTACAGGAATTCATAGAAAATCTCTAATTTGACAAATAAATTTATCAAATATTTGTTAATCGTATTTCCAGTTAGATTTGAAAAATACGCAATAAAATTTAGAAATATTTTGGCGGGATACTTGGAAAAATATGTAGAATGAAATCTCCTACTTTTTAGCCTCTGGTTTTAAAATCACTTTTTATGATTTTTTTTTAAATTCAGTGTATAAACAGGACAAATAAAAAATAGGAGATTTCATTCTCCAAATCTTATACTTTAAGCTGGTAGAAGATTTATTTTAATTCATTTAGCGGGATTTAAATGCAATCGGAAATGGTGAACCCTTGCTTCTTATATGAGAAATACAGTGATACTGCGGCCTTAAGCAACCAGAAATACTACCATCAAATATAGTAAATCATTTTAGGCCATAAAATACTTTGAATACTATATTATCTTAGATTTTCTCAAAACTGGAAATAATGAGTTACTATAGTCTTCGTTGCATGTGTCGAACTATTCCATTACAGAATAATATAAAAAATGTACAAAAATACATTATCAATGTACAATCACTCATTAGAAAATGTAACTGTACACGATGACTAGTAAACTTGAGAATAAAAATAATTATTAAAAAGAGTATTCTCTCAAGTACAAAATCAATCATAAATTTCAAGCTGTACATTTTCATTTATTGTATTAAAGAAGAGATCACATGAATTACTTATGTTATTAATATCATAATTATTCACACAATATCCAAACATTACAAACATCAGTGTGTTAAAAGGTAAGAATAAGAACACTTGCGAAGTGTCATACAATTGTTTGTAAGATAATAAGTAACATGGATTAAATAATATATTATAAAAGTATTAAGACTAAAAACTAATACAAACTACAAATTAAAATTATGACTGAGTAAATTTTACATCAAAACTAACAAACAAACAAAATAGTACCTACTTGTGTTAATAGATGATTTTAAAAGAATAATTATTCTATATGTTTTAAAACATCTTGTTAAATAAAATTATGGAACATTGAAATAATAATTTGATTATCAAACAGTTTATGCAAACATAAAAGTGAAGCCATAAATATTCTGCTTCCGTACCAAGGACACATAGTTTTTGTAATAATCATAAACTGATTTTAGATTTATTTGAAAATATAAAAGAATATCTTGTGTAGTGCCATTATTTATCGATTTGCATTGATCAATAAAAAAGTTTTGCACGAAATACAAGTTTTTCCTTTTGAAAATCAAAAGGTATTCGATCGAATTAGCTTGATAGTTCTTTTATTATTTGAAACAGTATACACCTAGAACACTTTATTAAGACTCTTGAAATATGTTTGCACTGTCCACTGTTCCCAGCTTAAAACAAACACTGCCATTCACTAATTTCAAACATCTTGCACTGGCCTACAACAATATGGGGACCTGAATTCAATGCACTAGTTTGGAGAACAACTGCAAAAACGTGTTTATCACTAAATTCATTCTTTCCACATAAAAACTATGTGGCCCGCATTTAAAATAGCATCTTCTTTAATAACAGTCCTGGAATTTTCACCTGCATCAATATACTTCATAAGTTCTATTAAACTTAGCCTTATTTCAGACATCTCACTAAAAATAAAATAAATATATTAATATTTTATTAAAAGATAACACAAATATATCTTAAATTAACATAAATGAATGAATGTAATTTAAAAAAAAAATTAATAGGGGGTTACTTACCAAATAAACATATATATTCTACTTTAACCTAAAAACTATTGAAATAAAAGTATCTAATCACTAAAAATTAACAACAATATGTTTTCCCTCGTGTTTTCCTTAAAATAGCACAATATAAACTAAATACTTTTTATGGGTTGTTTGTTTACAAACTCAAAAATGTAAACAATAACAAGCCATAACAATTAGTTTAAATGTTAAGTACAGACGGCGCTGCGATCTTAATTTTAGATCCCAATAAAAATAACGCATTCAAGCGTAAGTCATCCACAGTCAAATGGGTCTGTTGAACGATTTCACGCAACTTTACTTGAAATGATAAGGGTACATGTGGCAGAAAACCCTACAGAACATCCATTCAATATATTACCATTTGCCGTAATTAGTTTTAATAATTCTACAAATAAAACGCATGGTTTTACCCCATACGAATTAATATTGGGCCATACTTCTAGTAGACCACCCGAAAAATTATATAACGAACAAGAACTAATCACTAAATATATTCGAGAATTAAATAATCGCATTTCGTACTACTATAAATTAGCTCGGGCTAAAACTCTTGAAAAAAAAGAAAATGCAAAAATCCGTTTTGATAAACATGTCTCCAGTAAAATTCCAGACTACAAAGTCGGAGATAAAGTGTATGTGAAAGAAACACAGATTAAGAATAAACTACAAAACAAATTTAATGGACCTTTCGAAATTTTAGAATTCCATAAAAATAATTCCGCGACCGTATTAAATTTGTAAACGAAACAAAAATCAAGATTTAACTTTGATTTATTAAAACCCTACTTTGAAAATTAATCTTTTTTCAGGATTCTACTGCTGATCGGAACAGCAGTTTCCCAATTCACGATCAACCCTATAAATAATACTGTAGGAGTCTACTACCATGACGAAACAAGAATAATTGTTACTAACGACGATTGGACACTATTGGTACATTAAAACATTTCGGATCTTAAAAATATATTTGAGTCAAATAATAAAATTTTAGAATTACTAAAAAATTCTATTCAACCTCGCGGTGACCACCCTGTAACTAACTTTCATTTGGAAATTTAAAATCAACTTTCTTTATTACTTCAAATTTCAAAATCTATTAAAGACAAATTCAGTCAAATAACATTCGATATTAAACGTCAAAAGCGTGTTTAATAAATGGTATTGGCATTATTTTTAAGTCAATAACTGGAAATCTTGACGCCTCTGATGGAGAGTACTATTCTAATTGCATTAATGAAATTAAAAACGATCAAAACAAAATCGAAATTTTATTGAAAAAACAAATTTCCGTTACTCAATCAGTAATTAAAAGTTTTAATTCTAGTATAAGTCAAATTAAATTAAACGAAAATATTTTAAATAAGGATATTGTAAATATACGAAAGGCTGTCTACCAATCGGCAAACGAAATTAATTATCTTGAATCAAAATTGAAATTCTTTGAAATTTGCGAAAAACTTTTTGAAAGCTATGCGTTTCTTGAAAATATTATAACTGACATAGTGAATTCGGTAACATTTGCACGTTTAAAAATTTTGCATACTACAATAATCGAACCTGAAGAATTAATTTCATCCTTAAAAATAATTTCTCAAAACCTAGAACACAATAATTTACCATTGCCTATTACTCATTCAAAATTAGCTCAATATTTAGAAATAATTAAAATAGAAGCATATCAAACCAATACAGATCTCGTTTTCGTTCTCAAAATACCCTTAATAGAGCAACATATTTTTACTCTCTTTCATTTATACCCCATTCCGATTTATGATAATAGAACAGGCCTTCATCATATTTTGAGTGTTTCACAAAGATATTTAGCGAGAGACGATGATGCCTTAACGTACATCCCCGTCAAGAATCTGCACCAGTGCAAACCTTTAGGACCATTTAAAAAACTGTGCAGTGATCTATACTCGTTCCCAATAGATGACAACGCCATATGCGAGGCACGACTATTTCGGAACTATAAATCATTACCGGAAAATTGTGAAAACACTGTGTTTTACGGACAAGGCTACAATGTTCAAAAACTTAAGGAAAATACGTGGTTAGTGTTAATTGCCGAACCAGTGAAAGTAACAATAAACTGTGAAAATTTCAATCTAAAGACAATCTCAATTCTTAAGAACTCAATATTTACCTTGCAATCACGTTGTTTCGCTTTTATCGGGGTAACAAAAGTGCAGACCGGTTCAAAAAAACTTTCTAATATCGTGTACGATCCCGAACCCGTGTCAATAGACTTTGAATGTGATGATATTCCAAATCTGCCAATTCCCAATTTAAAACCACTACAATTGGCAAATCTTAACGTAGACGATTTAGCAGTCACAAAAAATCAATTGGACCAGTACTCAAAAGAAATTGACGACCTCATCAATAAACCCTTCGTGGAGAAAAACATTTCTTGGTTCACGTACTGTACCATTTGTTTCATCATAGGACTGGCAGTCCTATACCTGCTTTACCAGTTTTGGAAACATCGAAAACCAACAACATCAATACCACAAAAAGACCCTCCGAAGAAAAGACCTAATTTATCTGAAGAGGACACCGTTAAAATAGACGAAATACAAAATATTGAACTTTTTTGATTACGTTAAAAATCGTGTAACAGTTTAAATTGGGTTCTTCCACCTCTAAAGTAAAATTTTGAATTTTGCATGTCTCGTAGGTTTGGCTGTTCCCTACGCGATGTTGCCAAATTTATTTGAACAAATTCTGGGTCCGCATTAAGAATAAAATATTAATTATTAGTTAAGTGAGGGTATTTGTGGTAAAATATTGTATTTGTAGGGTTCATGGTAAGTTATTACTATGATAAGGTAAATGTTATTCATCAAACTTTAAATTATAACTAAAGAATAAATCTTTTGATGGTAAATATTTTCAAAATTTTTGAATTTAAAATGTCAGGAAGTGACGTGGTCTCTTCTAAGTCAACTGGCATAGTGGTAGGGGCCAACAGGCCAACCATATGTCCGGGGGACATTTTGGGAAACAATCTTGTTGAGTACACATCTACAGTAGTTGTCAAGTGATATTTTTGAAAAATTTGTGTTCAGCCCATTGGGGGATTTTTCATAAGACCATCCTAGTGTTCTAACAGCTGGTTAGTTTGTATCGAAGTGATACTTTGGATATTTATTGTTAAAACACGCTCTCCAAGTGAGGATTTAATTCGAGCTTGTGTACAATTCAACTTTTGTACCATTGAAATTTAGGTATGTATTTGGTTTTTATTCGTTAAAATTTTTTTTTGCGAGGTTTTTTTGCAGTTTCTCTAAATCGTAAAATATTCCATTGATTCTTTTTTTTGTTATCGTTACCGTTACTGATTGTCTTTTTCTTGTATATTGTAGGATTTCACCATTTCGAGGCCTTTAATACTTGTGTGAAGTTAGCGCCCGGCGCTGGCGCCCAAACCTAGCGCTCTACCCCCTCCTCCTAACCAAGTTCACACAACTAAAATTAATTATTGCATTTATTTATAATGTTTCTAAATTTATAGGAAAGTAATGTTTATGATTCGATTTTTGATTAAACGGTGTGGTTTGTAAAGTTTCTATTAGAAAGAGGTATATTTCAAAATTTGCCGTATGACAGCGAATAATGGAAAAAAAGGTACCCTTTCAGATCTGAGTTTGACAAAAAATTATATGTCTAAAACCACTGGCGTCTTCTCAAAAAAACACCCTTTATAAAAAGATGATTACTTAAAAAAACAAGAGGAGTGACAGATTACGACAAGTAGATATATTAATTATTTCGTAAGGTCTCATGCAGTAAAAATTTAAATATTTTAAACCCCTGGGAGTCGATTCTCGACTTGTAGGAACCTTTTCCTATAGGAATTTGTGACACTTTCCTATATGTAGGGAAATGTCATAAATTTTCTATGTATAGAAAAATGTCAAAAATTCCTATAGGAAAAAATTCCTACAAGTCGAGAATCGACCCCCTGGCGTCTTATAGAAAAAACACCCTTTATAAAAATATAAATTATTTTTTTAAACTATGTCTCGTGACAGATTACGATTAGTGGATGTAAGAAGAACCATATAATGTCACTTCACAGTAAAAAACTGAATGTCCTAAACCCCTGGCGTCTTATAGAAAAACCACCCTTTATAAAAATATAAATTATTTTTTTTTTTGAAAAAACTATGTCTCGTGACAGATTACGATTAAAGGATGTAAGAAGGTCCTTATAAGGTCACCTTACAGTAAAAAACTGGATGTCCTAAACCCCTGGCGTCTTATAGAAAAACCACCCTTTATAAAAATATAAATTATTTTTTTTTTTGAAAAAGCTATGTCTCGTGACAGATTACGATTAGTGGATGTAAGAAGGTCCTTATAAGGTCACCTTACAGTAAAAAAACTGAATGTCCTAAACCCCTGGCGTCTTATAGAAAAACCACCCTTTATAAAATATTTTTTTTTGAAAAAACTATGTCTCGTGACAGATTACGATTAGTGGATTTAAGTAGGTCCTTATAATGTCACCTTACAGTAAAAAACTGAATGTCCTAAACCCCTGGCGTCTTATAGAAAAACCACCCTTTATAAAAATATGAATGATTTTTTTTGAAAAAACTATGTCTCGTGACAGATTACGATTAGTGGATGTAAGAAGGTCCTTATAAGGTCACCTTACAGTAAAAAACTAAATGTCCTAAACCCCTGGCGTCTTATATAAAAACCACCCTTTATAAAAATATGAATTATTTTTTTTTGAAAAAACAATGTCTCGTGACAGATTACGATTAGTGGATTTAAGAAGGTCCTTATAAGGTCACCTTACAGTAAAAAACTGAATGTCTTAAACCCCTGGCGTCTTATAGAAAAACCACCCTTTATAAAAAAATGAATTATTTTTTTTTGAAAAAACTATGTCTCGTGACAGATTACGATTAGTGGATGTAAGAAGAACCATATAATGACACTTTACAGTAAAAAAGTGAATGTCCTAAACCCCTGGCGTCTTATAGAAAAACCACCCTTTATAAAAATATGAATTATTTTTTTTTTGAAAAAACTATGTCTCGTGACAGATTACGATTAGTGGATGTAACAAGGTCCTTATAAGGTCACCTTACAGTAAAAAACTGAATGTCCTAAACCCCTGGCGTCTTATAGAAAAACCACCCTTTATAAAAATATAAATTATTTTTTTTTTGAAAAACTATGTCTCGTGACAGATTACGATTAGTGAATGTAACAAGGTCCTTATAAGGTCACCTTACAGTAAGAAACTGAATGTCCTAAACCCCTGGCGTCTTATAGAAAAACCACCCTTTATAAAAATATGAATTAATTTTTTTTTTAAAAACTATGTCTCGTGACAGATTACGATTAGTGGTTGTAAGAAGGTGTTTATAAGGTCACCTTACAGTAAAAAACTGGATGTCCTAAACCCCTGGCGTCTTATAGAAAAACCACCCTTTATAAAAATTAGAATTATTTTTTTTTTAAAAAAACTATGTCTCGTGACAGATTACAATTAGTGGATGTAAGAAGGTCCTTATAAGGTCACCTTACAGTAAAAAACTGAATGTCCTAAACCGCTAACGTCTTATAGAAAAACCACCCTTTATAAAAATATGAATTATTTTTTTTTTGAAAAAACTATGTCTCGTGACAGATTACGATTAGTGGATGTAAGAAGAACCATATAATGACACTTTACAGTAAAAAAGTGAATGTCCTAAACCCCTGGCGTCTTATAGAAAAACCACCCTTTATAAAAATATGAATTATTTTTTTTTTGAAAAAACTATGTCTCGTGACAGATTACGATTAGTGGATTTAAGAAGGTCCTTATAATGTCACCTTACAGTAAAAAACTGAATGCCCTAAACCCCTGGCGTCTTATAGAAAAACCACCCTTTATAAAAATATGAATTATTTTTTTTTGAAAAAACTATGTCTCTTGACAGATTAGGATTAGTGGATGTAAGAAGAACCATATAATGACACATTACAGTAAAAAAGTGAATGTCCTAAACCCCTGGCGACTTATAGAAATACCACCCTTTATTCATATTTTTATAAAGGGTGGTTTTTCTATAAGACGCCAGGGGTTTAGGACAATCAGTTTTTTACTGTAAGGTGACCTTATGAGGACCTTCCTAAATCCACTAATCGTAATCTGTCACGAGACATAGTTTTAAAAAAAAAATAATTTATATTTTTATAAAGGGTGGTTTTTCTATAAGACGCCAGGGGTTTAGGATATTCAGTTTTTTACTGTAAGATGTCATTATATGGTTCTTCTTACATCCACTAATCGTAATCTGTCACGAGACATAGTTTTTTCAAAAAAAAAATAATTCATATTTTTATAAAGGGTAGTTTTTCTATAAGACGCCAGGGGTTTAGGACATTCAGGTTTTTACTGTAAAGTGACATTATTTGGTTCTTCTTACATCCACTAATCGTAATCTGTCACGAGACATAGTTTTTTCAAAAAAAAAAATATTTATATTATTATAAAGGGTGGTTTTTCTATAAGACGCCAGGGGTTTAGGACATTCAGGTTTTTACTGTAAAGTGACATTATTTGGTTCTTCTTACATCCACTAATCGTAATCTGTCACGAGACATAGTTTTTTCAAAAAAAAAATAATTTATATTTTTATAAAGGGTGGTTTTTCTATAAGACGCCAGGGGTTTAGGACATTCAGTTTTTTACTGTGAGGTGACCTTATAAGGACCTTCTTATATCCACTAATCGTAATCTGTCACGAGACATAGTTTTTTCCAAAAAAAAATAATTCATATTTTTATAATGGGTGGTTTTTCTATAAGACGCCAGGGGTTTAGGATATTCAGTTTTTTACTGTAAGATGTCATTATATGGTTCTTCTTACATCCACTAATCGTAATCTGTCACGAGACATAGTTTTTTCAAAAAAAAAATAATTCATATTTTTATAAAGGGTAGTTTTTCTATAAGACGCCAGGGGTTTAGGACATTCAGTTTTTTACTGTAAGGTGACATTATATGGACCTTCTTAAATCCACTAATCGTAATCTGTCACAAGACATAGTTTTTTCAAAAAAAAAATAATTTATATTTTTATAAAGGGTGGTTTTTCTATAAGACGCCAGGAGTTTAAGACATTCAGCTTTTTACTGTAAGGTGACCTTATAAGGACCTTCTTATATCCACTAATCGTAATCTGTCACGAGACATAGTTTTTTCCAAAAAAAAATAATTCATATTTTTATAATGGGTGGTTTTTCTATAAGACGCCAGGGGTTTAGGATATTCAGTTTTTTACTGTAAAGTGTCATTGTATGGTTCTTCTTACATATACTAATCGTAATCTGTCACGAGACATAGTTTTTTCAAAAAAAAATAATTCATATTTTTATAAAGGGTGGTTTTTCTATAAGACGCCAGGGGTTTAGGACATTCAGTTTTTTACTGTAAGGTGACCTTATAAGGGCCTTCCTAAATCCACTAATCGTAATCTGTCACGAAAAATAGTTTTTTCAAAAAAAAAAAATAATTCATATTTTTATAAAGGGTGGTTTTTCTATAAGACGCCAGGGGTTTAGGACATTCAGATTTTTACTGTAAGGTGACCTTATAAGGACCTTCTCACATCCACTAATCGTAATCTGTCACGAGACATAGTTTTAAAAAAAAAATAATTTATATTTTTATAAAGGGTGGTTTTTCTATAAGACGCCAGGGGTTTAGGACATTCAGTTTTTTACTGTGAGGTGACCTTATAAGGACCTTCTTACATCCACTAATCGTAATCTGTCACGAGACATAGTTTTTTCAAAAAAAAAAATAATTTATATTTTTATAAAGGGTGGTTTTTCTATAAGACGCCAGGAGTTTAAGACATTCAGCTTTTTACTGTAAGGTGACCTTATAAGGACCTTCTTATATCCACTAATCGTAATCTGTCACGAGACATAGTTTTTTCCAAAAAAAAATAATTCATATTTTTATAATGGGTGGTTTTTCTATAAGTCGCCAGGGGTTTAGGATATTCAGTTTTTTACTGTAAAGTGTCATTATATGGTTCTTCTTACATATACTAATCGTAATCTGTCACGAGACATAGTTTTTTCAAAAAAAAATAATTCATATTTTTATAAAGGGTGGTTTTTCTATAAGACGCCAGGGGTTTAGGACATTCAGTTTTTTACTGTAAGGTGACCTTATAAGGGCCTTCTTAAATCCACTAATCGTAATCTGTCACGAGACATGGTTTTTTAAAAAAAAAAAATAATTCATATTTTTATAAAGGGTGGTTTTTCTATAAGACGCCAGGGGTTTAGGACATTCAGATTTTTACTGTAAGGTGACCTTATAAGGACCTTCTTACATCCACTAATCGTAATCTGTCACGAGACATAGTTTTAAAAAAAAAATAATTTATATTTTTATAAAGGGTGGTTTTTCTATAAGACGCCAGGAGTTTAAGACATTCAGCTTTTTACTGTAAGGTGACCTTATAAGGACCTTGTTACATCCACTAATCGTAATCTGTCACGAGACATAGTTTTTCAAAAAAAAAATAATTCATATTTTTATAAAGGGTGGTTTTTCTATAAGACGCCAGGGGTTTAGGACATTCAGTTTTTTACTGTAAGGTGACCTTATAAGGACCTTCTTACATCCACTAATCGTAATCTGTTACGAGACATAGTTTAAAAAAAAAAATAATTCATATTTTTATAAAGGGTGGTTTTTCTATAAGACGCCAGGGGTTTAGGATATCCAGTTTTTTACTGTAAGGTGACCTTATAAGGACCTTCTTACATCCACTAATCGTAATCTGTCACGAGACATAGTTTTTAAAAAAAAAAAAATAATTCATATTTTTATAAAGGGTGGTTTTTCTATAAGACGCCAGGGGTTTAGGACATTCAGTTTTTTACTGTAAGGTGACCTTATAAGGGCCTTCTTAAATCCACTAATCGTAATCTGTCACGAGACATAGTTTTAAAAAAAAAAAAAATAATTCATATTTTTATAAAGGGTGGTTTTTCTATAAGACGCCAGGGGTTTAGGACATTCAGATTTTTACTGTAAGGTGACCTTATAAGGACCTTCTTACATCCACTAATCGTAATCTGTCACGAGACATAGTTTTAAAAAAAAAATAATTTATATTTTTATAAAGGGTGGTTTTTCTATAAGACGCCAGGGGTTTAGGACATTTAGTTTTTTACTGTGAGGTGACCTTATAAGGACCTTCTTACATCCACTAATCGTAATCTGTCACGAGACATAGTTTTTTCAAAAAAAAAAATAATTTATATTTTTATAAAGGGTGGTTTTTCTATAAGACGCCAGGAGTTTAAGACATTCAGCTTTTTACTGTAAGGTGACCTTATAAGGACCTTCTTATATCCACTAATCGTAATCTGTCACGAGACATAGTTTTTTCCAAAAAAAAATAATTCATATTTTTATAATGGGTGGTTTTTCTATAAGTCGCCAGGGGTTTAGGATATTCAGTTTTTTACTGTAAAGTGTCATTATATGGTTCTTCTTACATATACTAATCGTAATCTGTCACGAGACATAGTTTTTTCAAAAAAAAATAATTCATATTTTTATAAAGGGTGGTTTTTCTATAAGACGCCAGGGGTTTAGGACATTCAGCTTTTTACTGTAAGGTGACCTTATAAGGACCTTCTTATATCCACTAATCGTAATCTGTCACGAGACATAGTTTTTTCCAAAAAAAAATAATTCATATTTTTATAATGGGTGGTTTTTCTATAAGTCGCCAGGGGTTTAGGATATTCAGTTTTTTACTGTAAAGTGTCATTATATGGTTCTTCTTACATATACTAATCGTAATCTGTCACGAGACATAGTTTTTTCAAAAAAAAATAATTCATATTTTTATAAAGGGTGGTTTTTCTATAAGACGCCAGGGGTTTAGGACATTCAGTTTTTTACTGTAAGGTAACCTTATAAGGGCCTTCTTAAATCCACTAATCGTAATCTGTCACGAGACATGGTTTTTTAAAAAAAAAAAAAAATAATTCATATTTTTATAAAGGGTGGTTTTTCTATAAGACGCCAGGGGTTTAGGACATTCAGATTTTTACTGTAAGGTGACCTTATAAGGACCTTCTTACATCCACTAATCGTAATCTGTCACGAGACATAGTTTTAAAAAAAAAATAATTTATATTTTTATAAAGGGTGGTTTTTCTATAAGACGCCAGGAGTTTAAGACATTCAGCTTTTTACTGTAAGGTGACCTTATAAGGACCTTGTTACATCCACTAATCGTAATCTGTCACGAGACATAGTTTTTCAAAAAAAAAATAATTCATATTTTTATAAAGGGTGGTTTTTCTATAAGACGCCAGGGGTTTAGGACATTCAGTTTTTTACTGTAAGGTGACCTTATAAGGACCTTCTTACATCCACTAATCGTAATCTGTTACGAGACATAGTTTAAAAAAAAAAATAATTCATATTTTTATAAAGGGTGGTTTTTCTATAAGACGCCAGGGGTTTAGGATATCCAGTTTTTTACTGTAAGGTGACCTTATAAGGACCTTCTTACATCCACTAATCGTAATCTGTCACGAGACATAGTTTTTAAAAAAAAAAAAATAATTCATATTTTTATAAAGGGTGGTTTTTCTATAAGACGCCAGGGGTTTAGGACATTCAGTTTTTTACTGTAAGGTGACCTTATAAGGGCCTTCTTAAATCCACTAATCGTAATCTGTCACGAGACATAGTTTTAAAAAAAAAAAAAATAATTCATATTTTTATAAAGGGTGGTTTTTCTATAAGACGCCAGGGGTTTAGGACATTCAGATTTTTACTGTAAGGTGACCTTATAAGGACCTTCTTACATCCACTAATCGTAATCTGTCACGAGACATAGTTTTAAAAAAAAAATAATTTATATTTTTATAAAGGGTGGTTTTTCTATAAGACGCCAGGAGTTTAAGACATTCAGCTTTTTACTGTAAGGTGACCTTATAAGGACCTTGTTACATCCACTAATCGTAATCTGTCACGAGACATAGTTTTTCAAAAAAAAAATAATTCATATTTTTATAAAGGGTGGTTTTTCTATAAGACGCCAGGGGTTTAGGACATTCAGTTTTTTACTGTAAGGTGACCTTATAAGGACCTTCTTACATCCACTAATCGTAATCTGTCACGAGACATAGTTTTAAAAAAAAAAAAATAATTCATATTTTTATAAAGGGTGGTTTTTCTATAAGACGCCAGGGGTTTAGGACATTCAGTTTTTTACTGTAAGGTGACCTTATAAGGGCCTTCTTAAATCCACTAATCGTAATCTGTCACGAGACATAGTTTAAAAAAAAAAAAATAATTCATATTTTTATAAAGGGTGGTTTTTCTATAAGACGCCAGGGGTTTAGGACATTCAGATTTTTAATGTAAGGTGACCTTATAAGGACCTTCTTACATCCACTAATCGTAATCTGTCACGAGACATAGTTTTTTCAAAAAAAAAAAATTCATATTTTTATAAAGGGTGGTTTTTCTATAAGACGCCAGGGGTTTAGGACATTTAGTTTTTTACTGTAAGGTGACATTATAAGGACCTTCTTAAATCCACTAATCGTAATCTGTCACGAGACATAGTTTTTTCAAAAAAAATATTTTATAAAGGGTGGTTTTTCTATAAGACGCCAGGGGTTTAGGACATTCAGTTTTTTACTGTAAGGTGACCTTATAAGGACCTTCTTACATCCACTAATCGTAATCTGTCACGAGACATAGCTTTTTCAAAAAAAAAAATAATTTATATTTTTTTAAAGGGTGGTTTTTCTATAAGACGCCAGGGGTTTAGGACATCCAGTTTTTTACTGTAAGGTGACCTTATAAGGACCTTCTTACATCCACTAATCGTAATCTGTCACGAGACATAGTTTTTTCAAAAAAAAAAAATTTATATTTTTATAAAGGGTGGTTTTTCTATAAGACGCCAGGGGTTTAGGACATTTAGTTTTTTACTGTGAAGTGACATTATATGGTTCTTCTTACATCCACTAATCGTAATCTGTCACGAGACATAGTTTAAAAAAAAATAATTTATATTTTTATAAAGGGTGTGTTTTCTATAAGACGCCAGGGGGTCGATTCTCGACTTGTAGGAATTTTTTCCTATAGGAATTTTTGACATTTTTCTATACATAGAAAATTTATGACATTTCCCTACATATAGGAAAGTGTCACAAATTCCTATAGGAAAAGGTTCCTACAAGTCGAGAATCGACTCCCAGGGGTTTAAAATATTTAAATTTTTACTGCATGAGACCTTACGAAATAATTAATATATCTACTTGTCGTAATCTGTCACTCCTCTTGTTTTTTTAAGTAATCATCTTTTTATAAAGGGTGTTTTTTTGAGAAGACGCCAGTGGTTTTAGACATATAATTTTTTGTCAAACTCAGATCTGAAAGGGTACCTTTTTTTCCATTATTCGCTGTCATACGGCAAATTTTGAAATATACCTCTTTCTAATAGAAACTTTACAAACCACACCGTTTAATCAAAAATCGAATCATAAACATTACTTTCCTATAAATTTAGAAACATTATAAATAAATGCAATAATTAATTTTAGTTGTGTGAACTTGGTTAGGAGGAGGGGGTAGAGCGCTGAGTTTGGGCGCCAGCGCCGGGCGCTAACTTCACACAAGTGCCTTTACTTGCTATTTAACATATAAAACAATTGATTGTGTAAACGACAAAACCCCATTGGCCAGGGTAAGTAAATAATTTATTTAATAATATGCCGATAATTCAGTTCTTTCAACCGTTATTTTTAATTATTTAAATTTGAATGCCTCCACATCTCTATACCAGCCTTTTAATTATTGTTGCCAAATTGTCTGGCTGAAAAGTTTATTTAAATAATAAATAACTATATACGATATACTTTATTCGCCTATTTATAATATTTTATTTTCATTAATGTTTTTTTTTTTAAAAAAAGAAGATAGTATTTTATTTTCATTAATATATTTATTAATACAATTTTGCTTTTGATATTGAAACAAATTGCTAATTGTATTTTGAAATATTTTAGGGTTTTTCTTTTCTGGTTTGGTTTGCCGCATTCAATTTAAGTAGATGTTTCCATTCCTTTTTTTTTTGAGTGTTAAAGAGAATTGGGACATTATCTCTCTTGCTCGGGAAGATTCTTTTTATATATGAAGTTTATTTGGAGTGCCAAATAATTGGTGTTGAGTTGCATCGCTGTTCCTGGAGTAGAACTTCCATCGCTGGAATTGCGCAAGTTAAACTTTAGTTATCGTTATTTAATTTGCATGCTTTTTAATTATTGCTTTGGTTATAGCTACAAATTGCAGTAACTTTAATCATTCATTGCTTATATATATATATATATATATATATATATATATATATATATATATATATATATATATATATATATATCCTTAGCAGTATTTTGCGTCCGATAACATGCACAGTACGTTACATTTTGCTTCCATGACTATTTTACGTCCGAATATCGGACGCAAAATAGTTTTCGGCTTTTCCCGCCTTATAAAAGCACGGAATTAAATCAATTTTACAGAGATAAGTTTGTTTTGTGGTTGGGTTTCTATATTTAACTCTTATTTAAAGCTAACCAATACAAGATGGCAGTTATAATGTATTTAATGGACGCAATTTAGTGCCAGATATGAAAGAAAATATACAAAATTTAGTTTGTGAGATTACCGTTAGAGGCGCTAAATAATATACATAATGTATATTATCCTTTCATTTCACTCACTATTTTGACTCCAACTAGCGGCAACACTGTAAAGTGTAAAACCAAATCACTGTAAAGAGCATTGTTAAGTGCGTGGATGTTGGAGTTTATATTTTTTGTTATATTAGTTAGGATTCTAAGGGTTTGAGTGAAGTTAGGGATTTCTAAATTAAATATTTTTTCTGTAAAAACATTTGCGGAAATTACTTTAGGTTATTTTAATTTAATGGATTATATATAAATAATTATTTTAAAATAATTGTTTTTGGGTTTTGATTATAAGAAGTTTTTGGCAAATATCTTAGGTTTTTAAAATTTATTAGGTAAATTATAATTATTTCAAAATAATTTTAATTGTTTGATTAAATATTGGATAGTACTAAATTAAATTTTAGTTATAAGAAATTTGGGGGCAGTTACTAGACGTTATTTGAATTTAATAGATA
>OV651813.1:72483107-72518166 GCA_927349885.1 Psylliodes chrysocephalus
TTTTTATTTATTTTTATTTATTTTTATTTATTTTTATTTATTTTTATTTATTTTTATTTATTTTTATTTATTTTTATTTATTTTTATTTATTTTTATTTATTTTTATTTATTTTTATTTATTTTTATTTAATTTTATTTAATTTTATTTATTTTGATTTATTTTGATTTATTTTGATTTATTTTTATTTATATTTATTTTTTTAATTTAATTTTATTTATTTTTATATATTTTTGAGTATTTTTATTTCTTTCTCCATAAAAAATTTTACTCCCTGTTTCTCCACCCTTAAAATATGAAAATCCAAACACCCGAAAATATATCATTATTTATTTAGCTGCAATTTCTACCTTTGGAAATAAGATACTTCCATAAAAACTTTCACCCCACCCCCCGTTTCTCACCCTTTAAATGTGAAAATATAAAATCCCTCAAATACGTCATTATTTACTTAAGATGAGTAACTACACTTCCAATTTTCAAGTTCTTATATTTAAAAAACCAATACCTCATACTAAACTTTACCCCCGTTCTCCCCTCTTTAAAATGTGAAAATCCAAACACCCGGAAGCAAGTCATTATTTATGTACAATTCCAATTTTTAAGTTGCTATGTTTAAAAAACCAATATTTAATAAAAACTTTGAACTCCCATTTCCCCACTTTATAATGTGAAAATCCTTAACACTTAAACAATTCATTACCTATTTGTTTATGATGTGTAGCTATATTATGTTGATAATGGGGTGTTAATACACTGCGACCTAAAAGATCTATTGTGCCCCCTTCTGTCGCCACTGCACTAAGGAAATGTATCAATGCCTATAACGACCCTTACAATCCTATTTTCTCAAGGAAGTGTAGGATTTGAAGTGGCTTCAAGTTAGGTAAGTCTCCCTCTTCTATTTGATATCCTCCTAGATATAGTGCCCTTGGATTCTGGAGTGCTACACATTCAGTTAGGATGTGAATAGAGGTTTCGTCCTCCTCCTCACAGAATCTGCACTCACTATCCTCTACTACTCTCAGTTTACTTAGGTGTCCTTTTAGTCGGCAGTGCCCGGTAAGGATCCCTGTTACAATACGTAGCCTGTTCTTGCTCAGGCAGATGCAGGCTTCCGATCTTTTTTGGTTATATTCACCCAGAAGTATCTTGGCCTGTCTCAGCCCCAAGAGATTGTTCCAATTATCGGTTCTTCTACTACCCAATTCTTTTTTAATCTCTTCTAATATTATGTTACTGCTGATACCGCAGAACGGTGTTTGAGCCCCTTTCCTTGCAAGACTATCTGCAATCTCGTTACCCTGTACCCCGTTATGTCCCGGGACCCAAGTGAGAGTAACTCTATTTTTCTCGCCTAGCTCATTCAATTGTTCTAGGCATCTCCATACCATTTTTGAGCTGATTACGTAAGAACTCAGCGCTTTGATGGCTGCTTGACTATCGGACATGATGATAATCTCTTGTCTATGATAGTTTCTCTCGATGTTAAACTGGATACACTTCTCGATGGCGTGAATTTTCGCCTGGAAGATGCTTGGGTATTTTCCCAAGCTTTCGGAGTGCTTGGTTCTCGGCCCATACACTCCTATTCCAGTTCCTTCTATGGTTTTGGAACCGTCCGTGTACCACTGAATAGCACGTCTTTCGGTTGCAAGCGCGATGGATTCTTGGCTCCATTCTTTCTTGCAGCCCAGCTCTGTGGTTTTGAAGTTTTTCACAAAACTGTACTTCTTTTGCATTTCATCCTGGGGCATGTCCCAGGTATCTTTAGTCCTGAAGCAAGTAGACTTTCGTCTGATTACTCCGCTCCTGATCATTCTATATCGTGTCCTTTTTGCCACATTCTCTATCATCAAATGTAGAGGGGTGAGGTTTAAGATCACCTCCATTGCGGCCGTAGGACAGGTTCTCATTGCACCAGTAATGCAAACACAGGCTAGTCTTTGTACTTTTGAGATATTAGCTCTCGTAGTAACTAAACTAGTTCTGTTACTCCAGGCTATAGCCCCGTAAGTGATGATTGGTCTCACTATTGCAGTATACATCCATCGCAGCATGTTTGGGTTACATCCCCATCGTTTACCCGCCATGTTTCTGCATACCATTAGGGCTTTTGTGGCCTTATTTAATACTTCCTTCTCATGTGTGTTCCAGAGAAATTTGTTGTCCAGGGTTAGGCCTAGATATTTGACTTCATTTTTCCATTCTATATCTATCCCGTCTAATTTAACGGTTTTGAGATTAAGTTTTCTTTTCCTTGAAAAGGCTACTAGTGTTGTTTTTGTAGGGTTTATACTAAGTCCCACTCCACGGCACCATCTTTTGGTATGTTCTAGTCCTCTTTGGACTATATCACACAGGATATTACTAAACTTGCCACTAGCAAATATGACTATGTCGTCGGCATAACCTTGACAGGGTATGCCGAGGTCAGTCAATCTGCATAGAAGTTCGTCTACGATTAGGCTCCACATTAGTGGGGATAGGACATCCTCTGGTTGTGCAGATGGAGATGGTGTCCTGCCCTATCTGTGTCTCTGCAGTTCTCGAAGATAACAGCTGAGCCATCCATCTGGATGTGATGTTATCTACTCCTCTGTATGCAAGTGCTCTTTTTACAGATTCGTGTGGCGTGTTGTCAAAAGCTCCTTCTATGTCTAGAAAGGCACACACGACCGTTTCTTTGTTTGTCAGTGCATCCTGGATTACATCAGTCAACTGTACCAGGGCAGTTTCTGTAGATCTTCCTGCTCGGTACGCGTGTTGGCTGTGGTGGAGTGGCACCCTCTCCAGGACTTCTGTTCTGATATAGTTATCAACAGCCTTCTCCATTGTTTTTAATACAAAGGATGTGAGGCTGATTGGACGGAAAGATTTAGGATGTGTGGTATCCTTTTTCCCTACTTTTGGAATAAAGGTGACTCTGGCCCTTCTCCATGCTTCTGGTATATATCCCAGCTCCAGACTGCTCCGGGGATAGCCGGATTATGTGTGGTAGTAATTCCTCCTGTGCCTGCTGAAGCAGGGCAGGAAATATTCCATCCACACCTGGAGACTTAAACGGTTTAAAAGTGTTTACGGCCCACCTTAACCGATTTCTGCTGCATATATGCTTGGCCACTACAGCGGCCTCTCTTGGGGGTCTGCTTACCTTAGTTGTGTCCCTTATTAGAAAAGGTGTGCTTCCAGGAAAGTGAGTTTCGAGTAAGAGGCGAGCTCTTTCCTCCGCACTCTCCGTGAAGCTTCCATTTGGTTTCTGTAATGCCATAACTGTATCAACTCTCCCTTTTGCCAGGACCCTGTGCAGTCTCGCTGCCTCAGGTGTAGAGTTAATATCCTCGCAGAATTTTCTAAAGCTGTTACGTTTAGCTTTCCTGATTTCTTTGTTGTAGGTAGTAAGCGCCTCGGTGTAGCTCTGCCAATCTCCGCTGTGCTTGGCCCTATTATAGAGCTTCCGCACTTCGGATCGTAAGTTTGACAGATGACGGTTCCACCAAGGAGCATCCCTACTAGTCCTATTTCTATGAATGGGGCAGCTTGATTCATATGCCTCAAGTATTGCCCCATTTAGTTCTTCGAGATCGCTTTCCAGAGCAAGTGGATGCCGGCTCCTTTTTTGTCTGGATACGTGCTAAATTTTGTTTTAGAATGGTGTTGTATTTGTCCCAGTCCGTTTTTTCTAGGATTCCTCCTGAGGATCGTCTCAGGAATGTCGCTCTCTAACGTGAACACAATTATCTTGTGATCAGATAGAGATGGTTCACTCGATACCCTCCAGTTTTTAACTAGATCTTTAATGCTCGGTGTGCTTAATGTGATGTCTAATACCTCACTTCTTGCCTTCCTAGACCTAGAAGTTTTGGCGGTAAGATTGATGGGTCAGTCAGTCAATCAGAACAAATAATTTTATATATTTAGACTATTCTTATGGTTGGTTTCGAAATAAATTGGTCTTTAATACAAATCCTTCCTGAATTATAAAAAATATTGGCAACACTGTTGGACGTAAATTAATATGTTAAATGAAACAAAAATATTCTTTTGGACGTAAAATAGTAATATACGGATGCAAGATAGATATTAATATAAAAGGAGTCAAAATGGTCGGAAAATAAAAAAAAAACATATAATTTTTTAACGATATGGTCATAAAAAACATATTTTGAGACAATTAATTTTTAGTAGTTTCAATATGGATTCCTTTTCGATTGCTTGATAGCGACAGGTCGGGATCGCGAAGAGAAAATATTTAAAGCGGCAAATATTTAAGTTATCCTTATAAAATACGATAAGCAAGTGTATAAAATCAAAAGTAATTAATATAAATAATATTTTAATATTAGTAGTTTGTGCTTAATAGTTGCAAAACACAAAATAAACATTACTCGATAAAAGCCTCATGGAGGTAGACGAGGGCGAGCCGGGAGGCTCGCCCAATAAAAGCGTTGAACAAAATAACTTAAAACCACAAGAAGACCCGAAAATAAATAGAAAAGTTCTTAACCTTGCGTATAATATTACGGACTCAGGTCCTTTTAAAGTACTAATTGAACACAAGGATAAAAACGTAGGCAATCTCCACCCAGTCGAATTGGGCAGAATTCTACACAATCAAAAAATCAGTGGAATCAAACAAATTGAAAAAAAAAAAGGACGCAACAGAGTGTCAATAACCTTTAGAACACCCAATCATGCTAATGAATTCAATAACGATGAAGATTTCAAAAAACTAGGCTATGAAACATTTATTCCTGCGTCTTTGCTGACCTGCAAAGGAGTGGTAAAAGGATTAGGAGCTAATTTACCAGAAGATGAAATTATAGCAAGGGCCAATGGTGAGTCAGACAACATATACAAAGTTATAGAAATTCGTAGAATTAATCGAAGAGTTGTGGACAGTGTCTCACATGAAGTTTCTTATGTACCAACTGGTTCCTACATCTTTACATTTCATGGAAAGAATTTCCCAAGGTACGTTAATATTTATTCAAACAGACTAGAAGTAAGAACTTATATTAGACCTATTATTCTTTGCCTGAACTGCTACAGGTTCAACCATGCCACAAAACAATGTAAAGGGTGTCCCATCAAGAGCGCCGGATTTAAATTTGCCGCCATTTTGTTAATACGAGTTGCACTGTCAATTTTTTTTGACAGATGTCACCTACAGACCGCGCGATTTAAGAATATGGAGAAGTATTCAAATGAACAACGTTTAATTATTGTAAAAACACATTACAAAAATGGTGAAAGTTTTGCGAAAACAGTTCGCCATTTACGTCAAATTTTCGGTCGTCATGATGCGCCAAATGAATCGACAGTGAGGCGTTTAATTACAAAATTTGAGACCAAATTTACGCTGATGGATCAGAAGACCATTGTACGTCGTCGTCCTTGTCGGTCACTCGAAAATATAGCCGCAGTAAGGGAATCTGTGACCGAGAATCCGGGAACTTCCATTCGGCATCGTGGTCAAGAATTAAACATTTCCAGAGGCACTATGCAACGAATTTTGGTAAAAGATCTGCACTTGCATGCGTACAAGGTTCAATTGGTGCAAGAAATCAAGCCAAGAGACCATGCGCAACGCCGTGGATTTGCTGATTGGGTGTTGGAGCATCATCAAATTAATGCGGATTTTTCGAAGAAAATAATGTTTTCAGATGAGGCACATTTTCAACTCGACGGATATGTAAATAAACAAAACTGTCGGATTTGGGGTGCTGAAAATCCTCGTGTGATACTTGAACAACCAATGCATCCACCACGAGTAACTGTTTGGTGCGCATTTTGGGCTGGCGGAGTGATTGGGCCGTATTTCTTTGAGAATGCGGCTGGAAATGCGCTAACTGTTAATGGTGAGCGATATCGCGAGATGTTAACGGATTTTTTGTGGACCGAATTGGATGAAATTAATGTGGAGGACATGTTTTTTCAACAAGACGGTGCGACCTGCCACACAGCTCGTGAAACAATGGTGTTACTGCAGACTAAGTTTCCAGGCCGTGTCATTTCTCGTTTTGGCAATCACCATTGGCCACCAAGATCATGCGATCTAACGCCGATGGACTTTTTTCTCTGGGGCTATGTGAAGCAAAAGGTGTATGCAAATAAGCCTGAAACAGTGGAACATCTTAAAGAGGAAATACGGCACGTTATTGGTGAAATACAGCCTCATTTATGCGAAAACGTGATTCAAAATTTCACCAAAAGAATAACTCTGTGCCAGAGGTTTCGTGGTGGCCATTTGCCTGATGTTGTATTTCACGTTTAATCGTAACCATTTTTCTTTATGTTAAAATAAAAATGTTGACTTAATTCAAAACATAAATGTGTTTTTCCTTCAAATTAAATCCGGCGCTCTTGTTGGGACACCCTTTAGAAGTAAGTCTAGATGTTACAAATGTGGAACCGAAGAACATACATCAGAAAACTGTGAAATAAAAACTAAATTCTGTCTATATTGTAGGAAAGAACACAACATTCATGATCACCTCAAAAGTGTGGAAATATGTGAGGAATTAACCAGACAAAAAAGAATCACCGAGATTATGAGCTATGAAAATATATCCTATTATGACGCGAACCAGAGAGCTCCCAGGAATCAGCTTCCAAGTCGTCCAACCAATGCACAGGTAGAACCAAACTCCTATAACTTCCCTCCGTTAAACTCAAAAGAAAAGGCTAACGAGATAATTAACATCTCTCAAAGATCACTCTTTTCCCCAATTACCGGTAATAAAAAAAACAATTACAATGTAGTAGCTAGCAGCCCTAGAAAAAAGAAACGTATCGAATCCTCTTATGACAAGTCAGCCCATAGTAGTTGCTTACTATTTCCTCCTTCCCCAATTTTAAATAATAATGTCTTTATAAACTCGCTTCATAATTCTCCAAATACAATTAATCCAACTATCATACAACAAAACAACTCCCAAAACGCTAATAGCATCCACTCCCCGTCAAGGCTATCCACACATTCCCAAAATTTAGAAGCTCCAGTCAATTTAGCTGATTACTTTAACGATTTAAACAATCCATTAGATGAATTAATAATATACTCTCAAATTATCAATGAAAATATTAGTTATAGAGGAGGAGACCCAACTGGGAATCCTAGCTCCCCTGTAATGGAGTATTAATCAAATTCAATACTAATGCGATACCCTTGTAGATATAGCTTTGTGTCTTTTTAAATTCAAGTTACTCCAGTGGAACATACGTAGTGTAAACTCTAATAAACACAATCTTGAATACCTACTACATCAATTAGACCCTGAGGTGGCTATTCTACAAGAAACATTTTTAAAAAATAATATGAAATGGAAAGTATATAAGTATAAAACTTTTAGAATAGATTCCTCAGATGGACACAATGGTATTGCCATTATTGCTAAAAGTAACCTTTTGCCTAAGCAGTATACATTAAACATTATAAATAAACCATATGGCACGCTCATTCAGGCGATATCAATAAATAAAATTTTAATTATAAATATCTACAACCCTATCAATGTCAAACTTAATAAAAAGTTTTTAAAAGATATTTGTTACGAAAAAAATAATTTTGAACACATTATACTAGGTGGTGATTTTAATTCAAAAAATTTATTATGGGGGAACAACTGCAACAATCATAATGGCAATATCATAGTGGACGGTGGTATACTTGAAAATTATTTTATATGCCTCAATGATGGATCAGCTACCAGGTTAAGTCTCCCTGGTCAGAATAAAAGTATTACTGATCTCACTCTTTGTTCTGAAGAGTTGGGACTGAAGTGCTCATGGGAAACTCTACCTTTAGACAAAGGTGATAGTGACCATTTCCCAATTGTTGTCAATGTAATGATAAATAACAAGGATTATAATGTGAATAATTATATAGCACCGGTTAAAGAATCATTCAACTTTAAACTAGCAGATTGGGGTAAATATAATATAACAGAAGGGTTAATAAATCAGGTAAATAATGTAAATTACGAAACTCTTGTTCAAATTATCTATGATACAACAGAAATGTGTGTTCCAAAGAAAAAGTCTAGGTATAGTAAAAGGAAGGAACATCCTACTATATGGTGGGACGTGGAGTGCACCAAAGTAGTCAAAGAAAGAAAAGTGGCTATTCAAAAATACCTTAACGATAGCACAGTTGAAAACTACATTAATATGAAGTCTCACGTAGCTTATACAAAAAAAAGCAAAAAAGCAAAAAAGAAAAATAGTTTTATCCAATTTTGTAACAGTATTAATAGAGAAAGCGACATGAAAACTATTTGGAACACAGTTAAGAAATTTAATAATAAAAAACAATATTGTGCCACAAATAATTTTATTAAAGATAATTTAGAAAATTTTGTTAACTATATTACGATCCCTGATCTTCCTACTGAACAAGTATATGTATCTACGAATAACGAAATTATTCATATTTCTTTGGAAGAATTAAACTTGACAATCAATAGAAGAAGTAAAGACACTTCCCCTGGTATTGATGGTATTGTATATTCACAAATTAAAAATTTGTCAATTTCTTGTAAAATTAATCTTTTAAAAATATTTAATGACATTTATGAAAATGGTATAATCCCAGATTATTGGAAACCCCAAATAATCTGTCCCATAGCAAAACCAGGAAAAAAACCCTGAGCAATTTGAAAATTATAGGTTTATAGCCCTACAGTCTTGTGTAATGAAATTGTTCGAAAATTTAATTAAAAATCGATTAGAATATAAAATTGAAACAGAAATGCTAATTAATCAAAATCAAAATGGATTTAGAAAAGGCAGGAGTATTTATGCTAGAAACTAAAATAATCCAAGCTTTTAAGAAAAAGAGAAAACTGGTAGTCTTCCTTGACATTAAGGCAGCCTATGACAATGAAATAATCCCTGTTCTTTTAAATAAACTTGCAAAACTAAAAATACCTCAGCAAACTATTGAGATAATAAATAAGCTCTACTCTAGTAGAATTATAAAAATTAGAGACAATTTTAGTAAAAAACTTTCAAGTCCAGGGGAAATATGCAAAGGTCTGCCTCAAGGTTCTGCTCTAAGCCCATTACTATATAATATATATACGAACGACTTGTTCAATATGATTGTAGAGGGAGTCTGCCTTATAGCATTTGCGGATGATTTAGTATTAATTGTGGAATGTGACAATATACAGGTAGCAATCCAGAAAATAAATGAGTCCCTTCATAATATTGGGGTGTGGCTGGAGAGTCCTTTTTTGCAACTTTCCGTACAAAAGTCAAAGGCTATTTTATTTCAAAAAAGGAAATCTTCTACTTTAATACCAGACATAAAATTTAAGGAAGAAACCATTCAGCTTGTTCCTTCTTTTAAATATCTTAGCGTAATATTTGACGAAAACATGAAATTCACTAAACATATAGATAATATAACAGCAAAAGCCCTAAAAGGTATTGACGTTATGAGATCTATCTCCACAGCATGGTGGGGTGCTGATCCGAAAACTTTGCTAATGATCTACAACGTTCACATTTGGATTTTGGAGCTATCCTATTTAATAATGTTTCACAACAAAATCTATACAAACTTGATAAAATACAATTTAAAGCACTGAGAGTGGTCATGGGTGCCATGACCTCAACTCCAACTAACTCACTTCTAGCAGAGGCCAGTGAATTACCACTTAAATGGAGACGTGTGTGGCTGGCAGAAAAATATATTATTAAACAACTATCTATTAATAAAAATTCAATTTCTTCCCTTCTCCTTAACTTATATCAAGACCAAGAGCTTGTTGCAAATTGTACAAACTTCCCACTGGTGGAAGGCCTTGACAGAGCCCTTTCACTTTTTGCCCATTTAAAAAAAC
This sequence comes from Psylliodes chrysocephalus, assembly GCA_927349885.1. Taxonomy (NCBI): domain Eukaryota; kingdom Metazoa; phylum Arthropoda; class Insecta; order Coleoptera; family Chrysomelidae; genus Psylliodes; species Psylliodes chrysocephalus. Next base: position 72,492,958 of record OV651813.1, read on the forward strand.
TCCGCTTCTTTCTTGTTTCTCTCATTCATACGAATCTCAAATACTTGATGTTAAAATTACTAATTTGAAACTTTCAAAATCATCCCTAAACAATCAAACCTTCCTTCCCAATATCCTTCTGGAACAATGGCCTGGTTACCAAACAATTTATACAGATGGCTCAAAAAATGATGAAAGCAAGACTGGGTTTGGTATTTATATGAAGAATAAGGAAAGTGGAACTCTTTTTAAAGCATCAGCAAGAATCTCTGATTATTCCAGTATATGGACAGCTGAAACTCTAGCAATAGCTGCAGCCATACGAAGAAGCCTTGAACAGAAAATATGCAAAGTATTAATTTTATCAGATTCGAGTAGTGCCCTCCAAAAAATAAAAAGATATGGCCTAGAAAGCTCAACAGACACTTCACAGTTATTGGTAAGAGAACTACTTTTGGAAACTAAAGAAGCAGGTATGGAAATTGAAATGGCTTGGATCCCTAGCCACACGGGTATCTACGGAAACGATGAAGCAGACAAAATAGCTAAATTAAGTCTATCTAAAACCAGCATAAATTTTAAAGAAACAGACTATAAAGATCTATTCCCAGTAATCAAGCAAAATATGAAAGATTTGTGGAAAGAAGAATGGACTGAAATATGTAGAACGAAAGGAAAACATTTATTCAAATTAAAAGGTGAAATCCCATACAAACCCTGGTTCTGTCAGGAGAAGCTTAACAGACCAAGAATTACCATGATGTGTAAAATGAGGTTTGGTCACTGTGGTACTCAAGAACATCTTCATAGAATTGGCGTTGTAGACTCACCTTTGTGCTCGTGCGGGGAAGTGGGTAGTTTGAAACATTTATTATTAGAATGCAGAAACATTAACATTGACATTAGAAATAACTTTTATTTTAACATGCTTAATTGATTGTGTAGTGGTAGTTCGGCTTTAAGCTTGGAATGCATGCTTAGTAACCCAACAGCTAGAAGTGTCTCGCTAATATACGCATTTATAAAGGAAACAAACAATAATTTATAAAAACAAAAATAAATTTTTTTTCAGATATCTGGAAGTAGTCATGACCTTGAGTCAGACGCGATGAAAATCGCAACTCTGGACAGAACAACTATATCAATTTAAGCAACTTTCCTGGGTGGATAGTCCTCGGATTAAGCCCATAACCACAAAGAAGAAGAAGAAGTAGTTTCAATATACTCGATGAAATCTATTCTAAACACACTGTTTACAGAGACGCAAAATGTATGGGTTATGAAAGGACGCAATATTGCTGCGGGATGTAAATATATATATATATATATATATATATATATATATATATATATATATATATATATATATATATATATATATATATATATATATATATATATATACATCCCACTATCATTTCGGCATCCTTTCATAACACCTTAATTTGGCGTCCACTAGAAAGAAACCTATTTTTAAATTTTTAGCCGTGTATATAAATCCGGCGGATTTTTTAATACATGAAACTCATCTTAGATTTTTAATAGTGTAAAGTTTACTATATACGCGACTTTTACACTAAAACGCATTTTGACGTCCGTACAAAAAAGAATTAAAAGTGAAATCATTGCGACTACCAGTAACGTTGCCAAGTTTCTTAAAAGAAAATCCAATCATTGTAACGTCACATATTGTAGATATACACAGACGGTGCATCAACCATTATTTTAAACCCAACGTTTAACAAAATTATATATTATCATTAGTATATCTGAAAGCTTTTAATAATATCATCATTTTAACGTCCTGTACCTAATGTATATAACATAATATGTTTAAATATATAAATCAATATGGCGTCTTCTTAGTTATTTTTAAAAACCGATCATTCTAACGTCAACGTATATGAAAAACATTTTACTTTTATAATCATTTTGACATCTATCATGCGACATATATAAAGTATATTTAAATTTTTTTATCATTACGACGTCTCGCTACTTTTCTTTTAATACCGATCATTTTAACGTCCACATATACAAATGTAAGAAACACTTCACCTTTATAATCATTTTGGCGTCTCTATCATGCAGCGTATATAAAAATATTTAAAATTTTCAATCATTTCGGCGTCTCAATAGTTTTCTTTTAAAACCGATCATTTTAACGTTCACATATACAAATGTAAGAAACACTTCACCTTTGTAAGCATTTTGGCGTCTCCATCATGCAGTGTATATAAAATATATTATTTAAAATTTTCAATCATTTCGGCGTCCCTATAGTTTTTTTTAAACCGATCATTTTAACATCCACATATATAAATGTAAGAAACACTTCTCCTTTATAATTATTTTGGCGTCTTCATCATGCAGTGTATTTAAAATATATTTAAAATTTTCAATCATTTCGGCGTTTCGATAGTTTTCTTTTTAAACAGATCATTCTAACGTCGACATATATATGAGTACAATATGTCACTTATCGACCGAAATATGCAAAAATAATTGAATAAAAGTTTGCTTTGTTGAATATTTTTAAAATTCTGTGAAATGATCCACCACAAAAAATATTTTTTAAGTAAGAAGAAGAATTGTACGCTATGATCAGCGTGAATTTTATTTACCAAGGTCTACTTTAGAATATGTTTTTCTTGATCATTCCATATACTGTTACTATACTATTCCGTAATATCCAAAGAGCTTGACAAAAATAATGCATTTTTCGATTTTTCAATTTTATTAAAGTAGCTGAGTTTATGTTACTATTGGAATATCCTATACAGGGCATATCATCGTAACCTTGCCACTAGTTTTTTTTTCGTCTTGATGAAAAAAAAAAACAAATACGCAGGTTCATTTTATTTTAGAAAGGGATAGTTTTTTTTCCAATTGCAGCATCTTATGCTTCAACCCTCGAGTAGTGGGGTAAACAACCCCTACGATTTAAATAGGGAAAGTACCAAGGATGGTCCATCATTGAAAAGATAATTTGATGAATTCGCAAAAAAGATTTTTCATTGCATTACTTTTGATTTTTGCGCCTTCTAGCTTGATAACAAAAACTGTTTCGTATTGTAAAGTGTGACACTTTATTTGGACGCTAATTGTGTTACTAATTAAATGCACACATAACATTATTATGTCCACTTGACAGTCAAAAATTAAAAATGATGACTTAATTTTCAGGAAAAATCAAACTTTATAAGGGTACGAAGCTTATTGATCTTGAAAAAAATATGAATAAAAGTGGGGGGTTAAAACTTAAAATAAAATCATAAATCAAAAACGAAAAACAATATCAATTTAAAATTTTCAGGCAGAATTAAGATATATAAGTGGACAAAGCCTATTGATTTAAAAAAAAAAATATAATTAATAATGGGATTTTTAAGGGGGGTTAAAACTTAAAAATATCATTAATTAAAAACAAAAAAGAATATTAACTTGAAAGGAAAAATCAAGCCGTATAAAGGGACGAAGCCGATTCATTTAAAAAAAAAATCTGATTAAAAAGAGGGGGTTGAGTTGGATTGAAGTTAAAATTTTCAGAACAAATCAAGCTCTATATGGGGACGAAGCCTATTAATAAAAATTGGAGAGTAAAGGGGGTTTTAATTTTAAAAAATCAGAAATAAAAAACGAAAAGGGATATCATAATGAAATGTTTAGTAAAAATTAGGCTCTATTAGGGGATGAAGCCTATTTGATTATATTTGATTATTGGAACAAAAATCTGAATTAAAATTGGGGGCTGAAATATTAAAAAATCTTTGCGAAAATCAAGCTCTATAAGGGGATAAAGCCTATGGATTATGAAAGAAAAATTAGGGGGGTTAAGGGGGGTCTGTTAAAATGTGCAGAGTATAATACAGAATGGCAAGGATTATGCATTATCTTCATTCTGCCGAAACAAGTTTTAATTTATTGACTTGGCTTTATTTATATATACTTTATTGTTAATTGTGTACTTTATTGTAAATTGTGTACCGAATAAAGCAATATTATTCTAGTTCAAATTGTGGGATTTGTTTATCTCTTAGCTGAAGGATTAAAGTGCTAATGCAGTTGAAAAAAACGGACTCCCTCCAAAATAAATCTACGAGTCCAGGGGTTTTTTGTTATAGTTTTGTTTTTTTTTTTGGTTGTTTTTCTATTTGTTTTATTTTTTGTTTTATTTTTTGTTTTTTTTTTGTTTTTTTTTTGTTTTTTTTTGTTTTTTTTTGTCTTTTTTTTGTATTTTTTTCAATTTTTTTGTATTTTATTTATGTTTTTTTTTTTTTTTTGCATAATTGGTGAAACACCAGATTTCTGGCTTTACTGGACAAGTTGGTAATGAATTTTGTATTTTAATAGGCACAGTTATATTTTTATGACGTCATCACTATTTAAAATATAACATCATTATTATTCAAGATATGACTTCATACCCACTATTTATTGGATCACATTTTTTCGCACAAGGGCAAAAAAATTTCATGTTTTGTAATATAACATTATTTTTAAGTGATAATATTATATATAATATTATATATTATATTATATATAGTTTATAACAGTGACTAAAAAATCTGTATCTCGTAAATATTGTTATGTAATAGCAAATTTGGTCTTCTTACAAAAAAAAAAAATATAGCAAGGCTTTTTTAATTGGTGCTATCAAAAATAATATTAGCAAATATCATATATGGAATAGTGTTTAGCTCAAAAAATGTACCTACGTTTATCAAAAAATTTACATCTTAAAAACAAATTGTCTGAGAAATTTTTAAGTTTTTAGGCGAAAAGTTTGTTGCGTAACGAACCGTAAGATTTGAAGAAAAAACTGATGAAAACAGCATAAAAAATATATGTAGATATATAAAAACTGTACAACTTAACTGTAAAAAGCAAAATCGAGCTATCATGGTATTTTCTTGTTGCTACTTGTCTATGTTCAATAAAGCCATAAATCAGACCTATAATACATAAATATCATTGAACGTATTTTATATGGTATTGATTTATTTACTTTTCTTTATTGGATTAAATAACGTTACAACATTTAAGATTAAGTCCATCAGAAGATGGAATAGAAATTTAGCATGAAAAGAAAACAAAGCTGCAACCGAAGAAAATGTATACACAGAAAATATTGAGAGCCCTTCTCCCATACCAATAAAGGGATTAGAATTTCTGTTAGAGGTAAGTAAATTATTTAGAATTAATTTATTAATTTGATACTGTTAATTAGCATAACTAGATGTCGTTGTTTGTCAATAAATAATTACTTCATAATTCTTATTTAATTTATTCTATTTAAAGACTTATATATGTACGACTCTGATAAAAATCCTGTATATTCCCCCTACTCCCCTAGTAGTAGTAGTAGTGATGATGAAGATTTGTTTAAAGAGGTATTAAAATTACAATTTATTTTACAAAATTTCAATACTTTTTATTTAGAGTAATAAAGAATCACGAAAAAAGGATACCAAACACAAAAATCAGGAGAATGAAAATGTTTTAAGAGAACTGAAGGATCAGGATATTAAAGTTTGTAACACCATTGAAAATGATGAAAACTACAATAAGGACGGAAGATCCATACAGCTTAAGGATCAGGAAATTGAAATTGGTAGTTCTATTGAAAACGACGAGAACTGCAATAAGGAAGAAAGATACAAAGAACTTAAGGATAAGAAAAATAAAGTTAGTATTACTAATGGAAACGACGAGAACTACAACGATAAAGGAACATACAGAGAGCTTAAGAAGCAGTGTATTGAAGTTGGAAGCACTATAGAAAACGACGTGAACTACGATAAGGAATAAATATTCAAAAAGGAGGAGAACACTCAATCAACAAAATGTACTACTGGAGTTTTGCAAAAAATTATCATATCTACAAAATCTTTGAATAAACGAGATGAACAAGAATCAGCTAAAAAATGTATTTCTGTTTTAAAGAGTTAACATATTAATAAATGAAATAAAAAAAATTAAATATTTTTTATATTAATAAATGTTAATATTTAAATTATAGTAATTTAATCACTTTTAGAAAAATATCTTGTTTCCATATGATTTCTTTTTATAATTTTTTTAAAGTTTTAATTGTTCTTTTTAATTTTATATTTTAATAAAAAATGTTCATAATACTATATTCATTTTACAGCTTAAAATGTTGTTTTATATATAAGACAATAAAATATTGAAGAATTATATTTTTTTAATTATTCTGACCTAGTGGGTATGGATAGGGGTGGGTTAAGGAGAAATTCAGTAAATTTAGCAAAATAAATTAATTACATATTTTCAAATAATAATATTAATAATAATAAGTTTTTTCATTCTAATTAATTCAAACCAATTCAAAAATATTTTTTTATAGTTTTGTTTTACACTTTTAATTTTTACCAATTGTTGCGTTCATTCAAAATAATTACGAAAATATAAAAAAATTAATGATATTGTAACAGTCACTTTCAGGATATGTTGAAATTAGTTTATTTAATTTAATCAGTTAAATCTTGGAAGCCAAATTGATGCAAATAACGATATTTGTATATGGACGTCAAAAAGACGTATATAATAAAATTATATTTATTATAATGCTAATACTTCGTTCGGCTCTAAGTTTATTTCATAGACGCAAAGAAACATTAAAACCTTTTTTAACAGCGTTGCCACATTTCGGATGCCAGTAGGATTATAAATGAAAGAAACATGTATATAAGATATACATGACACTAGCGCTAAAACGGAAAAATTCTGAACTAAGTTTGTATATTTCACTTTCATATTCCTAACAATTTGGAGTCCACTGATCCTTGAAATAATCTAATATAACTCAGCATTGAACAGAATAAGATGGATGATAAAATAATAGGTCAATGTACAGATCGCACGGATTAGACTGAAAGAGAAAAAGTGCGTTAATTCCTACGGTGGACCAAATTATTAGGAGAAAACAAAGTGACGTCCATATACGGACGCCACTTTGCAAAGAGATGCCACAATGTTGGGAATATAATAATAAACGGATGCCAAAACGATAGGATGATGTATATATATATATATATATATATATATATATATATATATATATATATATAGATTTATAGTTGTCACATACTAGACCCGTAAATACATGTGCAAGATACTATTAGAGGCCCGGAAAACGGGCCTCGCAGATCAAACACGTGTATATAGAGCTATTTTTCATCACCCAACCCCCCAAAACCACAATCTTATTTTTTTTTGGACTCATATGTGATGTGTATATCTCCTCTTATACGGTTTTTAGTTCATTATATTTCTTACTAGGGTGCACTCCGAGCGTTTTGTATATAATTTCTATTGCCAATGCGAGGCTCTCGTATATCCGTTAAATTTACACGTTTATTGTCAATTCCGAGTCCCTTAAACATGGCAACGTTGTTCGTGTGTTGAGGCCCTACTAGTTTCTCATAGCAGGTACATAAAATGTTGATGAATAGGATTTAATATCCCAGGCATCAGCTGTTGGAACCCAAAATAAATTTAACCATTACTTTCTATTGTAAGACTTTTAAGATAATTTAAAATTTTCTAGTTTTGTACAGAACACTAATATTTTAATATTTTTAATGTCTCAAATCTTGAGTAACGTTTGAATATGTTTCAAAAATGGATCTAGGGGGGTGGGTGGCTCAGTGGTAGAGTCTCTGCCTGTGGATCCAAGGGTCCCAGGTTCGAATCCCACCGTTGGCCGGGTTTTTTTTATTTAATTTAATTATTTAAAATTAATTCTGATGCCTTGGTAGGATTCCCCACTCGACCATTCACTGTTGTGTTCTAATTAACAGTGCTGTTCCTAAAGTGGCGCAAGGAAACAGTAACAAGGCCTGTCTGTAGGGGTGTAGGAGTATTAGAGTACTAATACTCCTGCACTATGGAGTATTAGACTACTAATACAATCCATAACCTACATAGAACACTAGGCTAATGACCTTAGATGTTGAAGCCGTACACCAAATAAAAAAAAAAAAAAAAAAAATGGATCTACTTAAATAGATACACAATTTTCTTTGTTTTGTAAATAGGGTTTTTAATAAATAACAAACTGAACCTCCAAGTTGATCCCATTACAAGGATTGGTGTAAATAATTATCAAAAAATAAAAACATAAAAATTATAATTTTTATTTGTTTACCAAGGCCGTAAAGTTGATCTTTTTTAACCGAATTGGAAATTTGCGTCCCTGGTTAAACCAAAAATGATCATACGGCCGAGGTGCATAAAATATTTTTTTAGGCGACCGTTTTATGTCGTGTTTTTTGCTTGCTATTTGTAGTTTGGTACAGGAGAGGGGTGAACAACATAAATATATGTTCCGGTGGTATAAGCTCTCGTCTAACTTGTCAAATTCAAAATAATGTTTTGTGAGGGGTTTTCTCGCCTCAGAGAAAACGATTACTTACAAATGACGCCTGTTGACGGGACGGCTCTCGGGCGCCAGATTTGATGTGTGGTTTACTCCACAAACTTTCGAAACGCCGTCGAAAGTACTCGGGCAGCACAGATGGAGATGAAAAATTCCAGGGGTCGTTGGTCACTCAGACACAGGTAATAAGTAACCACAAGTAACGGGCTTTAATCGTTGCTTGTGGTGATAAAGAATTTCTCACTGCTGAAATAAAGGGGGAAGTAAATTAGGGTTCAGTAACCTCAGTAACAGTCAAGGTAACGTTGACACATATATTGAATTTTTAACTATTTACAATAAAAAATTTAAGTATTGTTTCAACGCCCACCCCCGCTCGTAATTTTAAAACCCTGAACAAAATAAAAACAAACAGATCGGCCAGTAATGATTAGTCTCAATCAGACGGTAGAATTAAAATTAGAAGAAAGATGCTCGGTGGCAATATTATCTAATTAATAAATTTGTCGGATCGGTGGTTGAGCCAAAACGAAACCAAAAACAAATAATGGCGGTCGTAGCAAAAGTTAACTAATTAACTCTTAAATCGGCATAAAGATTAAAGTTAAATATTTTGTTTCGTAAAAAAAATTAAAATCACGGTCGTAGTAAAAGTTATCTGGTTAACTCTCTAGTCGGTATTGAAACTGAAACAAACCTCCTTGTTTTAGTGAATGGGGAATAGATAAATGATAAGAAAACGGGATAGTATCAATCCTATGAGGAGTGCACTCGCCACAACCAGCACGCTCAACATAAAAATGATACTATCATTTTAATCACGGCGCGGAGGTAACTAAAAGAAAATAATCAAAATCCGGGTTAGTATTTAATCCTATGATGAGTGTACTCGCCACAACCAGCCCACTCAAACACAAAACCAAATATCAAACCGGGTCAGTATTTATCCTATGATGAGTGTACTCGCCAAAACCAACCCTCTCAAACATAAGAAAAACACTAATATGTTAATCACGGATAGGGGTTAATCTAAATAAAATCTAAAACCGGGATAGTATCTAATCCCATGTGAGCTTTCTCGCCACAACCAGTCCACTCGACATGAAAAATGATACTATTTTAACTTTCCAACTTTCGAACTAATTCTATTCCCAAGTAAAGAAACATAAATAAAAAAAAGTTAAACCAGATTGTGAATAAATAGAAACAAAATTTACGGTCGTAGTAAAAGTTAAGTAATTAACTATGTACGGAATTTAATTTAAATTTAAATTTATTATTACTAAAAAAAATTAGGAACAAAATCCACGGTCGCAATGAAAATTAACTAATCAACTGTATACGGAATTTAATTTGAAATTAGGTTTACTATTACTGTAAAATAGAAACACAATTCACGGTCGTAATAAAATTAATTAATTAATAAAATAGAAACAAAGTTTCTATTTCCTAATAACCAAAACTAATTTCGAATGTTTCTAAATAAAATCAAAACTAAATAATTTATCTGTAAATCAAAATATTTTTAACGAAAATCTGAAATCAATTATTATTTCTATTAAATAAAATCGAAAACTGAATAATTATTTCAAATGAAACCGGTATTCGAACGTTTTAACTCAAGAACCGTCGACAAAAAAAATGTAAACAAATTCGGTGTACCTAACTACGGACTCGACGATAATTTTCAGCGGCGTATATCGGAGCAAAAGCAGCAGATGCTAGTAGAATCAGTAAAGTCAATTGAATGATTTTTAATAATCCGAATTCTGAATTCCAGTCTCTATGCCCAAGCAGGCTAGCTCCCCACTCGATGTGCGCGAAGCGCGCGCGCTTTCGTTACTCAGGTATAATACGCGAATTTAAATGAAACAAAATTTGATATACAGGGTCTACCCATGAAGTTAAAATAAAATAAAAAATAAAAATTGAAATTTATATCCGGAATAGGCCGAAATATAGTAATGAAAATTGACTTCATTACAGTTTCACAGCGATGAAATTTTAAATTTTTTTCTGGCAATGAGATAATTTGCTTCTAGACGTCTATAACAATAAATAAATCCTTTGCGCCGTCTAGTTTTGCTATTATCGATGTAAGAAAATATCTAAACTTACACCAAAAGTAGCAAAACTCGACGATAAAAATGCTTAAAAAGGGTTTCAGAAGCGGCGCAAGGCGTGGGCGACGTAGGCCACCGCCTACGGCGTCGCGGCCTGAAGGATCTCGCGCCTCAAAGGTTTAATGCAGCTGTCTTTAACTTATGAAAAATATTTATTCTCACATCTGACCTACCTATATGTAAGCAAAAATTATATAAAAGAATGTTAACTTTCAAACACTCTCTATTTTAACTTTAATATAAAAAACAACGAATAACGAATTATTTTAAATAAGAAAGAATGCCAAATTCTAAACATTATCAAAATCTGTTTTTTGTTCCAATATATGTATATCTCTGGAAGTGGCCCGTAGTGATATAACAAATAGGTAATATCGCTTTTCTACACCCACATGGATATTAGCTTATCTACGCTCAGATTACAAGACGAAAAAGTATGCTATTGCGTTCAACTAAACGAATATATTTCATATATTCTAGGTAGTGAGAAGACTGCAAAAAAATTAAATCTACCAATCATAGTTCATATTTTAGACACCCAACCATTATTATTTTAAATAAGTGACAACTCTGTCAAACTAATTGCCATTATATTTTTTGGTTATTAATTTCAATTTTCAATTTCAATTTCAATTTATTCAAATTCAAATAGTAATAAAGTACAAATAATAATAATAATAATAATAATAATAATAATAATATTTTAAGATTAATATAGATTACAAAATATCTAGAATTAGCAACAAGCCTAAGCAAAAGCTGCCTGTGTTGCTTGTGCTGATTCTAAAAGATTTGAAATAAAACGTACATTTTATATTTTAGTGCCTAAGTAGGTATAAAAATAAGTAGGATACAAAAATTTTTTAGATTGAGTACATATGCAGAGCGAAGCAGACGAGGGTTATCCAGGAGTTATTCCAACATTTAATACAAATAGTTAACAACAAATTTCAATTTTAAATCAGGTATAGCTTACAACATTATAGCAGTAAATGTGATTTGGTTATCTATTATATATTTTTTAATATTTTGTTTGAATATAGATAGTTTACTTTTTTGTTTGAGATGTATGGGGATTAGATTGTAGAACTTGGGACCAAAGTAAAAGAAAGATCTTTGGGTTAGAGATTTTTTAAAAAGTTGAGTAGAAAGGTCCATATTTGTAGTAGAGCGAGTCAATCGAGTTTGTTTATATTGAAATAGTTCAGGGCTATTATATACTTTTATGATACATTGGTAGATAAAGAGTGATTTAATGTTGAGGATTTCGTTTTCATTATATAATCGTATGGTAGTGAATAATTTATCTTTTTTTAATATTATTTTCAAAATTGTGTTGTATGTTACTTGCAGAGTATTAAGTGTAGTGTTAAAAGCCCCTCCCCATGCCGTAATACAGTATCTTAAAACAGATTCCACTAATGAAGAATATGTCATGATTATTTTTGTCTTAGAGAGAATATCGCGAAGTACATAAAATGTATGCATTAGAGCCCTTATTCGATTACTAATATGAGTGATATGCTCTGTCCAACGTATATATTGGTCTAGTATAACACCTAAAAATTTTATGGAAGCGACTTTTTCAATAGTGGGACATATGCAATTGTTTAACTCGAAGTTTGGGCTGTGTAGTTTAATCGGTAAGTTAACTGGCTGATTTGTAGCAGTCGGGCTGAAAGCAATAAATTTTGTTTTTTCAATATTTAATGTTAGTTTGTTATAGTTTAACCATAGTGTCACCTTAGTTAATGTAGCTTCTGTTTTGCGATGTACGTCTTCCCACGTTTTTCCGGTGAAAATTATGGCTGTATCATCGGCATAACACACAAGATGACCTTGAAAATTATTAATTTTTGTTATACTATTCATGTAAACAAGAAACAACAAGGGACCCAAGACTGTTCCCTGTGGAACACCCACTTTTATAATTGATTCGCAGCTAAATTCAGAACCAATCCTTACTCTTTGAACACGATTATATAAGTAATCAGATATAAGTTTAAGCGCCACGCCCCGAATTCCATAGTCTTCCAGTTTGTTTAGAAGTATTTCATGAGAGACTGTATCAAATGCCTTGGCTAAATCAAGGAATACAGCAGTGCATGCCAATGATTCATCCAGGGCACCGACTACTTTTCTCATAAGATCTATAATTGCAGTTTCAGTACTTGAATTTTCTATAAAACCATATTGATAGCTGGAGATAATGCCGTGAGTTTGAAAGAAAGCAGTTAGTCGCCTTCAGTGCCTTTTCAAATATTTTTGCTATATTGTTTATTAATGAAATAGGTCTATAATTATTTACTCTGCTGGAATCCCCTGATTTAAATATAGGGGTAACAATAGATTGCTTCCATTGATGGGGAATTTTTCCAGTCTGAAAACATAGGTTAATAATATGTGTTAGAGGAGAAACAATATATTCATGGATGCTTTTTATTGTTTTTACTTCTAATTTATCTGGACCTGGTGCACAATTATTTTTTAACTTCGAAATAAAAATAGTTACTTCATTTTTTGATATTGGCCGTAGAAATATACTCGAATTGATTTAATCATTACTGATAAAATTATCAGGTAAGTTTGTTGTGGGTATTTTATTTGCCATTTAGTATTACATTATTTTTATTAGTGATCGGTATTATATCTATTTTATTAGTATTTTTTGCACGTCCTGAGATGTTATTAATAACTTTCCAAATTTTTTTTGAGTCGTTACCGGCTTCATCCATTTGTTTTTGATAGTATTCTTTTTTTGTTTTTTTTTAATAATGCGTTTATTTTATTTCTATATTTTTTATACTCACTTTCAAATTCAGGACAAAAGTTTTTTATTAGTTTTTTTTTTTAAACAATCTCTATGTTTAATTGAAGATATTAGCTCTAAGGTAATCCACGGTTTAATTATTGTTATTTTATTTTTTACTATTTTTGTATCAGTTGAGGTTGTAATGTGATTATCTAATTTGTTTCGGAATATATTATATGCTAATTGTGAGTCTGTATTATTTTTATACAATTCATCCCAATTTTCTTTACTTAAAAGATTTTTTAGTTTATAATAATTTATTATGTTTATTTTATTTACAGGTGCGTGAATAGTATGTGTTTGCGTTAAAAAAGATATAAATACAGCGGGTGAATAATGATCTGTCATATCAGTACGGAAAATAACAGGTTTAATATCAATAAAGTTTCTGATATTGTTTTGGATTCTTATGAAAATATGGTCAATTGTAGTTTTAGTGTTATTTGTTACTCGCGTAGGTTTGTTTATATAGGAAATAAAATCATTTGAGTTTAGTATATTAAGATATTTATTAGTTTCATGAGTATCTTTTTTTAATAAATCAATATTTATGTCTCCTACATACACTTCTAAATTTTGTTTTTGTATTGTACTTTAATATATTTCTAAATCCTCTAAATATTTTTTTGAGTCTGTTCCTGGTAGTCTATAAAATGCTGATAGCCCAATTTTATTATTCTTTGGTAAATAATTTGTTGTAAAAGTTACTCTTAGAAAATTACTTTCGTTTATTGGAACTATATTAGCTGATGCTGTTATATTTTTTTTTTATATAAATTACAACTCCGTCACATTTATTAAATAGCGACTCATTGTAATAAATTAAATAGTTTGGAATCGAGAAATCATTTAAATTGTTTATTTTTCTTGTTTCAGATAAGATGATGACATCAAATCTGTTTTTTGACATTTCTATGTATACTAGTAATTGGTCATAATGTTTCTGTAAGCTCCTTATATTAAAATGAACTATCCCTAGTAAGCCATTATCTGCTTCTCTCTGCACATAATCCCCGATGTCATCAAATATTTGTGTATCAATCTCTTAATTATCTAAAATATCCAAAAAATCTATCATTTTATGTTGATACCTTTATAATACAATTGATTTGAGCTCGCTAAAAAAAAAATTAACACAATGCAATTCAGAAAACCAATAATAACTTTAAATTTAAGATTAAATATATATTAAAACGAAAGTTATTTTTGTGTAGAAACGATAAATAATATAACTTTTATTATTATTTGGTTAACATTTTGAAAATTTTTATCAATCTTTATGAAACTAATTTAATTAAGAGTATTAAAACTAAAATCACAAAAGTGGCCGTGGAGGTCAGAGCTTTTGCTTTCCACGCGAAGAGCTCGGGTTTGAATTCGTGCTCGAGACAATTTTTTTTAAGTTTATTTTAATTTATAAATTAATAAAATTCATTAATTATTTTGGCTTAACACCCTAAAATAATTTTTTAAATTTGTAGATTATTGTTAGTGGGTCGTAGAAAAAATATACTGTACGACTCAAGTTGATTGTCCATATCTACTCTTGTTGCACAAACTACAATTTTTACTAAGTAGGTATGCTACATTGGTAAAATCCTGTAAATGGCCATATATTCGCTTATTTTGTTTTCTGTTGGTATAAACAGATTTTGATGTGAGAATCCACTGATTGAAAAGGGATAAATATTAAATAAAAAGTAAACCGGTCCATTGAACTAAAATAAGTAAAAAAAAATGGTTTTATGATTAGAACCTTTAAAAGTTTTGCTCGTTAAAGTGAAATATTTAAACTATTACGCACATAAAGGGGTCTATTCTGTAACAATTCCTTTATATTTAACGGCCTTTAAAAATATTTTCTTCTTTACTTCTGTCATTATTTAAACGGATCTTTAAAATACATTAGAGGACTATCTTAAAGAAATCTGTTTAAATAATGATAGAAGTAAATTAACGAATACAAACATTTTAAAGGTCGCCAATATTTTTAAAGGCCGTTAAATATAAAGGAATTGTTACAGAATAGACCCCATAGTATGTCAATTCAAAACTTTTGTGGCAATCGTTCTGAGCAATAATATTAAAAATAAACTACTTTATTTATAAAACAATATAATTATACTAAAAACTAAAAATCGAATTATTATATTTAACAGAACGTTCCGATTTGGTTTACTTTTTTTAATTTCCTCTAATATTCGATTCCAGAGGTAAGAAGTGAATCATTTGAAAGGTGCGTCTTTTGCGTTTTTGTTTGCGCTCTTTCTTTTTCTTTCCTTTTCCCTTTTTTTTTTCTTTTCTATTTCTTTCCTAACACGTCCCCCCTTTATATGATTTTTGACTTATTTTTGTATTTGTTTTTAAAAGCATCACCTTTAAAATTATTTAAAGTGGACTGTTCTCGAGTGGGTGAGAGCAGTGATTTTAAACCTTACGAATTTTATGAAGATTTACAAATAATGATCCAAAATTTACCTGATTTCATTAAAGGTGTAAAACAGCTGCTCCATTATATAATAGAAAATAAGTTGAAAGAAATTTATCCAAATATTTATATTGTCCTTCAAATTTTGTTAACAGTACCAGTTAGTACAACTGCTGAAAGGAGCTTTTCAAAATTAAAACTAATAAAAAATTAAGAAGTACAATGAAGCAGATATAGCATCTAATCTGGATTATGGTGTCAGATATCTGACAATTTAAATGAAATCTTAAAATATTATTATAACATCTCAACCACCTTATCTGTTTTATAGGTATTACATATTCAAAGGCTGATGTCTGACAATTTAAATGAAATCTTAAAATATAATTAACATCACAACCAGCAAAGAAAATGAATAAAGATTGAATATGGACTCAAGGTATTTTGTTTAATTATTTTGCAGGTTTCACTCTCCTTCTTTTTTTAACAACTTTATAAGACAGTTCTTGTAATAATCTTTTCCAAATGTCTGCTTTTCAAATGTAGTGGCGCCACCAGGTACACTTTTGATCTGAATTTTAATATTAATTTAACCCTACTGATGACCTATGGTGCTCTCCGACGAACGGCTAGCGGCATGTAGTTTGTAAGAAGGGAAACTTTTTTCTCTGAACAAGATAACCGAAAACAAAATCATACTTGTCAAACTGCATTAACTTCGTACATTTTAATTAAAATATCGTTTAAGGTTACAAAGTGTTAGACCGAACAGATAAATTGTAAAAAATAAATTAGAATTGAGGGGCCTAGAATAAAAGGGGTATAAGTGCACTTTTTCTTGGATTGGAGTTAACTACATATATAGAAATTTAAAATTGATATTTGTTTGGTGCAAAACCAATCCAAGTGATATATTGACTTTGACTGCCATCTTTTGACGGGTAGAAATACTATATAAATAATTCCTACAGTTTGCTGTGTGCAAAACGGGTATAAGTGTCACTTGTACCCATTTTGTGCCAAATAAAAATCATATTGTTTAAGGTACAAAGTATTGATACGCTGTTAAAATTTGTGTTTTGTTTGTTCGGTTCGTGTTATTGTAAAGATTTTTTTAGTAATTTGAGTGTTTATTCTATTGGTTGTTCTCATTATTATTTTGCAATGAATAATTCGGATGCAGAAGGTAAGAAAGCTTTATATAACATAATTTTTGAAGGTTATGTTTATTTTTCCGGTTTTTTCTCTCTTTAAGATTCCGATATTGCTGATCCGTACGAAACAGATGAGGCAAGTGATTACGTCCCCGAAAATGATTCATCATCATCGGACGATGAGCCAACACACGAAATTGATGCAGAGGCCACAAAAAATGAGGAGGGGGATCACAAAACCCCATCAACAACAAGAAAGAGGAAACGGAATGTGAGTAAATGGAAAGTAAACCAGAAAAAATCTCTTAGAAATGCTGGCAAGGCATATATATCTCACAGAAGCATACCTCATCCACCACGTCAACTAGCACTATATCAACATAGTTGTCGATTTAACTGCAATTTAAATGTACTGGAAGCTGATAGACAGACTCTTTTTCAGAAATTTTATGCTCTATCATCTTGCGATTTGCAAAACTCATTTCTATCTTCCTGTATTAAAAAAAAACCTGTTCAAAGAAAAAAAGTGGAAGATAGTGGCAAGAGTTTCAGTACTGAAATTTTTCTCATAAATAAGCGGGTCTGCAAAATGTTTTTTTCTTAAAACCTTTGATATTAGTAACAAAAGGTTTACTACTGTTTGTCAAAAAAGTAACGCTGTTGGTATTTGTGAAAAAGATAACAGGGGTCAAGGTCCTGGTAGAAAAATAGAGTCAGAAAAACGAAAAGTGGTTATTGAACACATTAAAATGTTTCCAAAATATAGGAGTCATTACTCTAGAAGTGCAAACTTTTTTACTCGATATTTATCACCAGAGCTTAATATTAGAAAAATGTACGATTTGTATATTGAACAATGTACGGAAAAAATTTAGATCCTGTTAAACATTCCTATTACCGACATATTTTTAACACGGAATTTAATTTAAGATTCCACCGTCCAAATTCTGATACTTGCAGTAAGTGTGATGGTTTTAATAATATTATTAAAAATTCTGATAATGCAGAAAAAGTTAATACTGCAAAGGTATCGCAGACAGTTCATCACAGAAAGGCTGAAAAGGCACGAGAATCAAAACAAAATGACTCAAATGTAAATAAAGAATCAACAGATACTTTTGTTATTTGTTTTGATCTGCAACAAGCTTTACCAACTCCACATATAACCACCTCAAACGTTTTTTACTTGAGACAACTGTGGACATATAACTTCTGTATACATAACCTCGTGACAGGAAAGTCCGACATGTACGTTTGGGACGAAACCATCGCTTCCCGAGGCTCACAGGAAATTGGATCCTGTCTGATTCATTATATAACTAATGCAGTTCCTCAAAATGTCACAAAGATTATTGCTTATAGCGATTCCTGTGGAGGACAAAATAAAAACAAAAATATTGCTAAACTTTTCATGTACTTGGTCAAAGCTACAAGAATTCAAGAAATTCACCATAAGTTTTTGGAACCAGGCCATACGTTTATGGAGTGTGATCAAGATTTTGGTATTATAGAAACGGTAAAACGAAAGAATCCTCAGGTGTTTGTTCCAGAACATTGGAGACAACTAATAAAGAGTTCATGCAAAAAATTTACGGTTCATGAAAGACATTTTTTTCAGCTTTTCTAACTTGAATATTATAAGCGACCCAAAAAAAGATACAGAAAAACGTGCTATTAAATGGAGAGAAATTCAATATTTCTTTTTTACAAAGGAATCAGAGAGATTCTGCTTTTTTTATAAAACTACTCTGGACCCAGAATTTCCTTTCAACAAATGCTTATGTCCTGGTAAAGCAGCAGGAAGACCGAAGTTGACATTAAAGGACACGTTTGATCAGTTAAACAGAGATAGTTTAAAAATAAACGAGCTGAAGTGGAAAAATTTGCAGACTCTTTTGGAATACGTTCCTCCAAAATATCATGAATATTATAACAGTATGCAACACGAGAAAAAAGAGAAAAGTGGAAACAATAAAACCAAAGCTAACAGGAACAAAAACCAAACTGACGAAGTAGCCATAGCTGAAGTAGAATCACAAGATGACACACAAGAAGAAAATGATGTTGACTTTATTTTGTACTCCGATGACGAATAGTAGTAATATTTAAGTTTTTGTATTTCTTTAAAATAAATATGCCTATTTGTGTACTAAAATTTTTTTTTTTGTAAATTTTGGAAATAAAAAAGTTGGTATTAAAAGGGTATAAGTACTTTTTTAGCACATTTCTGAAAAAGTTTTTATTTATCTTGTTATAATGTTAAAATTTATTATGTATTAAGGAAATAATAAATTTTAAATAAATATCCTAACTCTTTTTTAGGAATTTTCAAATGTTGTTTAACTTTAAATGCAAATATCTCAAAATAATTCAAAGTGCACTTATATCCCTTTTATTCTAGGCCCCTCAATTGTGAGTTATAGTAGTATCTAAGTATTATATAAATGAATTAGTACGCTATAAATAAATTAAACAAACGTTACATTGGTGTTACAAGTGTAACTGTAAATAAATAGTGGACAAAAATGGTTAAAAAACTGTTTGATTTAAAAGTTACGGAGGTACGTCGGGAATTAGAAGATCGTAAACTGGAGACAACACGGAAGAAAGCAGAACTGACAGAGCGACTTAAAGACCCAATTAAAAGTGAATGTTTGTATCCGAAACCGTATCTATTTTCGGATGATGCTACTGTAATTTCTTCAGATATGAAAACCGAAATAGCTTCCGTGAAAAACGAACTTTCTTCTTTAGAAACTAAAGTTTCTTCTGATATCTCTTCTTTAAAAAAAGAAATTTCTTCCGACTTGGAAAACAAAATATCTTTTATAAGAAATGAAAGTTCTTCTGTTGAGGAGAAAATAATGTCTTCTGTGGAGGAGAAAATAAAACAGATGGAGAAAAAGATAGAAGAACATACAGAACAGGCAATGACAGTGAAATAAAGTGGACCAACTACCTTAACAGTTCGAAACAGCTGCCAGAGCAACCGAATGGGTTGAACAAGAGAAGACAGTAAATTTGACCATTGCCCTTCAAAGAGACGCTTTAGATGTTTTTCAGACAATGCCTCTGGAAGAGACTGATGATTCTGAACAACTCAAAAAGAGACTAAACATGCGATATGGCCACGAACACTTGGAGCATTTATACCAATCACAAATAAAGAATCGCAAACAGAAACGAGACGAGAACTTTCAAGAATATGAAGTAGATATTGCCAGGTTGTTGCTATTTGCCTACCCATCAGCTCCAGAAAACATGATGGAATGTTTAGCAGTCCAAACATTTGTTGATGGACTCCATGACCACGAGATGCAGAAAACACTCCGCTTAGACCATCACAAAACATTGGTCAATGTCTTGTTCGCTGCTCTAGACTATAAGGCAGCTACGCAGGCTTCTGGAGAATACAGTAAAGTGAGGACTGAAAAAGAAGAAAACGTAGAAGATAAACTCGACCAACTAGTTAACATAATGAAGACGACGACTATTATCAGGTGCTGGGATTGCGGTGAACTGGGACATGTACGCAGTTCGTGCAAACGCCCTAGGGCCCCAACAACTAAATACAACACGCCGCAGGAAAACTGGAGCGGGTCGGACAGCTTCGACCCGAAACCGTTCTAAAGACCCTCTCTTACTGATACTCTTTGAAATGTCGCGATGATAGTGTATACGTAGACGGAGAAGTAAATGGTAAAAATATACACTGTTGGTGGATACTGGAGCAATTAGGACCATTATACGACCAACAAATATAAATAACCGTAAGAGACTTCTACCAACAAGATTGCGACTGCGGACTGCCACAGGGGAATTGGGAATTGGTACAGAAAAGTTCACTTATACTGTTACTGTCGCTGATATCGAAGATGTTATTCTTGGAATGGATGTAATGAACTTACATGGTTTCCAGTTAGACTTTAAGAACAGAGTGAGCAAAGTTGGTGTCGAAGAGGTATTCCTACATTCATATGGGGACAGTACCGGGCCGCGTATTTCCATAGTATACTACTGTGCAGAGCAAGCCGTTGTCTGTACCGTAGTAGGCTATGTACCAACTTTTAAAGTTACTCCACATTACAATGTGTACTGCGATGCAGACATCGCTCTGTTCTGTAAAGTAGTATAATATGTAGTCGCCAATGGCGTATTTATAAACTACAAACTCTACTCGAGTGCAGAACTTTAAAATTATTCGTTGTAGGTACGTATACTTCCTTTACTTGGGATTAGCAGTACCTATTTTATAATTGGTAAATGAAGTATAAATGTTTATTCCCAATAATGCAATTTTATTATAATAAACATAGAAATAAATATTATAAAATATGTTGAATTAAGATAATATAATATATAATAAATGTAATAAATAATATTAGGTTAAACCTTTATTAGTGTTTAAAAGTAAATTTTGTAATTATTATCTATTGTATTAGTGGCACCGACTTTAACATTTCACTACAACTAACATTAATTTAGTAATATTAAAATTTTCTGATATGTGTACATAATGGTTACTACAACACCCTTATGATTCATTTCAGCACGCTCTCTGTAAGGGCTAAGTAAAGAGTTAGGCAATTAATAGTTTACATATTAGAAATAGAAGAACATCATGATGCATTTTAATTTTAATAAACAATAAAATAAAAATTATAAAATATTATTACAAAACAAAATAGATATCATCATATTGAATAAGTAAATATTTATTGCTATGGACGAGTAGGTACTCAATGAGATTTAGTATTGGGTCTATTAATTGTAACAGGGATCTCAGACAGTAAGGCTTCCTTTTAATAGTTGAGGAATTTGCTGGTCTTCCAGCTTGTACTGATTTAGCCCCCGAAGTCATTCCAGGTCGAACTCTTCTTCCACTTATAGAGATGAGTTTTGTACTTTTATAGTCCTTTGTCTTTGTACGCTTTTATTATTATAAAAAAAGCTTATTATATTCCGACGGGATCGTTAGTTTACTTAATTTTTGATTAATTTTTTTAACAGCATTGTTCATTACTACTGATTTATTTTCTTCAATTACTTTTAACATTATTGTAATATTCTGCAAAAGTTCATCGGTACAAAGATATTGAATGCTAGTAGCTACATTTTCCAAATCTTTAAAATTCCAGCCAAGGAGCCGATCATCTTCATGGAAAAAGCTTTTTAAAATTTGCAATATTTTATTTTCACAATTTATTGCTAACAAAGTGTCTATGGCAGACTCCACAGAAAAGTAAACTTGCACTGACAGGAATAATGTGGTGTTACAATTATTACAGCGTCAAAGATTGTGTGGCATGGCCAAAACATAATGACGCGATCTGTACTTGAGTAGAGTTTGTAGTATACAAATACGCGGTTGGGGATTACAAATTATACTAGCTTTCAGAGCACAGCGCTGTCTGCATCGCAGTACAGATTGTAATGCGGCTTGCGCCAAATGATATTACATAGCCTACTACGGTATGCTCTACACAATAGTATACTATGGAAATACGCTACCGGGCCAGTTGCTGTATAGAAAGATACGGTGGTACCTGGCAGAAATGAAACCATTATAGTAGCACGGCTTCAATAAACTATGGAAGAAGGAACACCTGTAATGATGGAACCTTGGAACCACGGAATTCTGATCGGAAAGGGATTGGTCACGATCGTTAAAGAGATTCCAGTTCGTTTTATAAACGTTAATGATCACCCAATTACCATCAAGAAAGAGACCAGAATCGGAACTTGTGTACCAGTAACTTCCATAATTCGTCAGACAACTTCTGATAATTTAAACGACAAATTCGAGCAAATGATTGCAGTTGCTGGTCAATCTCTGAATCAGTTAGAGAAAAAGAAAATAAAGGAATTTCTTCGAAGATATCGTGACATTTTTGTAAAACACAAAATTGACACTGGTGACGCCAGGCCGATTCCTCAATCAACTCGAAGATTATCAAAGGTCAATCCTCGAATCGACGATACCTTGGACACATTGGCCGGAAGTAAACTAATTCTCTACCTTAGACTTGAAGTCTGGATACTGGCAGGTGGAAATTGACCCAGCAGATACAGAAAAGACAGATTTTACCACTGGATTTGGATTATGGCAATTCAATGTCATGCCATTTGGACTATGTAATGCCCCCGCAACATTTGAAAGACTTATGGAAAATTTGATGAACGTCTAAAAAATGTAGATGTTTTTAAAAGACTTCGAGCTGCCAACTGACTGCTTCACTGCAACAGAGCAGAATCCAAAGAAAGTGGATTACTAAGAACAACTGTAGTGAACGCTGAATGGGCTCCTGCCAAACTTAGGGAAGAACAAGAAAACGATCCTGTTTTAAAAAAGATGCGACACTAGAAAGAAGAAAATCATAGACCTACCGGCAAGAAGTATCTAAACTCTCTCCACTAATTAAATCATATTGGGCTCAGTGGGACTCCTTTATCCTGGAAGAAGGTTTATTAAAGCGAGTACTAGAGAATGCTGGTAATTCCAAAGACTAAAGTAGTCGAAGTACTTCATCAGTTACACGACAGTCCATCAGGAGGACATCTTGGTGTTAAGAAAACCCTTCAGAGAGTTCGTGAAAGATTTTTTTAAACAGTTCCGATGATGTGCTATGAGTAACGGACCCAACGAAAAAGAAAGGCCCCATGAAGCAGTACAACGTCGATAGCCCATTCGAGAGGACTGCCTTAGATATTACTGGACTATTCCCCATGACCGAGAATGGTAATAAATACATGATGATGGTTATGGATTATTTGACGAAGTGGGTGGAAGTTTACGCCATGCCATATCAAGAGGCCGCAACTGTTGTAGACGTGTTAATAAAATAATTCATCAGCAGATTTGGAGTGCCCTTGGAAATCCACAGTGACCAAGGTAGAAATTTTGAAAGCCAGTTTTCCGAGAAATCTGTGACAGACTACTCATGAAGAAAACCAGAACTACGGCATTGCATCCACAGTCAGATGGAATGGTAGAGCGAATGAATAAGATCATTGGCAAATACCAGTCAAAAGTAGTTTTCAACCATCAGCGTGATTGAGATGAGTATTTTTTGCTTTTCGCAATGATATATAGAGCCGCTGTCAAAGAATCTACAGGCCAAACACCAGCAAAGGTGCTGTTTGGGCGTGAGATATAACTACCGTGTGACCTCTAGTTTGGATGCCGATCTGGAGAAGACATAGCCGGTGAAGATTATGTAACCCAGTCACGAAGAAAAATGGACGACGACATGCATGAGCTAGTTCGCTCGCATCTGCAAAACGCCAGCAACAAAATACTTTATTGTAACCAATATAGTTTTAGAAAAAATCTGATGTGTCCAATACATGACTTTCCTATCTAGTTATTATAGGCTTTTTCCGGTTATTTTGTACAACCTATTGCAACACCTCTATAAATGTTTAGAGGATAAACTAAATATATACATTTTCCACATACATCTACCTCGAAACATTTTTCGATAGATATTCATTGAAAACGAAAACACTGAAAAATTTAAATTTAGCACTTTTCCTAAAATTTTTCCATTACGGTCCATTTTAGAAAAATCATGTATAAACAAAAATTATAGAGATCGATATCGCAAACAACTTTTAGTTCAACAATTTTCATAAAAATCAGAATTTTGCACATTTTGTCAAATTTCTCGAATACGTACCATTTCAGGAAATTTTGACAAAAAACAAAAATTATAGATAATAATATAAGAAGTAACTTTTATTTGAAGAATTTTCTTCCCCAAACGTAAATAACAGATATATTCCATAAAATATAAAAATAACCACCCATAAAGTACCCCCCAGATGTTCCGACTCTGCCCAAAATCTAATCAGTTCATTATAAGCTGGAACAAAGCTTAAGTTTAAAATTTGGTGTTTTTCTGTGTATTGGTTCATGAGTTATGATGGACACACACACGCACCCGCGCGCGCGCGCGCCCACACACACACCACACACACACACACACACACACACACACACACACACACACACACACACATACACACACACATACACACACACATACACACACACATACACACACACATACACACACACACATACACACACACACATACACACACACACATACACACACACACATACACACACACATACACACACATACACACACACATACACACACACACATACACACACACACATACACACACACACATACACACACACACATACACACACACACATACACACACACACATACACATACACACACACACATACACACACACACACACACACACACACACACATACACACACACACC
>OV651813.1:72518665-72587295 GCA_927349885.1 Psylliodes chrysocephalus
TCGAAGTAGTACTCGCCAAGCCGGCCAATTTATGAAGAAATGTATAGGTGGGTTTTTTAAATATTATTTTTATTGTGTTTGACATAAAATATTTAAATGTAATCCATTATTCATGATTTTACGTAAAGTAGATAGAATACACCATATGTCGCTACCCTTAGATATACCAAACCTGCCCACTGGTAATTCATTTGTTTGGAATGCCTAATTATGTTGTAGTTAAACATTTTTATTTTGTCATTGTGTGTTAAGAAAGTTTCTGTAAGTATGATAATGTCAAAGTTATGCTTATGAATGAAATTGCTGACAATCCCGATCTTGCTCAGCAGCCCGTGCACATTGAAAAAACAAATTTTGAGTTTGTCTCTATTTGTCTCGTTGAATTTAGTTTCTAATGTTGTAGAAATCAAGGTTTGTCATAAAATTGTTAAATGTCATGAAGTATTGAGGAGTGGTAGTGCATTTTCGGAGGGAGGAATTAAGGTCTCGGACAGCTTGGGTAAGGGCGGCCATATTTACCATGGAGTTAAGCTCCTCAAATTCCATGTTAAGGGCAAAGAGATCGTCCATTCCTCCTTTTTGAGTGGGTTTGGCGTTGGTATTTGTATTTACGTTGCTTCTTAGTGGTTGTTTCTGTAAATGGGAATTACTGGAAGTGGGTAAGGGTGGGAAATCGCGTAGTTCTTGCGTCGTAGGGTTCCTATTCTTGTCCCAGGCTACTCTGGTGGGTGGTGGAGCTGGGATATATTTTTTCTGAACTGGTTTTTGCGCTGTTCTACGTTCTTCTAGTCTCGAGGCTCTTTCTAGATAGGCCTCGCATTTTGTATAGTTGGCTGGATGGCTACCGTGACAGTTGGCGCATGTAGCGGGTGTTTCCCTGGTTTTACTACAGGTGTTGGTCAGGTGGTCTCCTGCGCACTTCAGGCACCTAGGGGGGCGTCCACAGTTTGCTGTCGCATGTCCCCATGCTTGGCACCTGTGGCATTGAATTATTGGTTTTACTGTTTTTCTCATTTCCCATGTGACTCGGGTGTTTTCTATTACTCTGACATTTTTATTCAGGTATTCCAGAGTGATGGCAGGATCCGTCACCACTAGGTATAAAGGTCTGAATTTGGTAGACATGAGGAAAATTTCTTTAATTTCTATTTTATAAGTTTCCTGGAGATCTTCAACTATGTCGTGCTTTTCCACTCCCTTGCCCATTCCACGGAGCACAAAGGCGTGGGTTTTGTCCGCCTTGCTAGTATAGGTATGGTGTGGAATATCAGCCTCTTTTATGCTGTTCAAAAGTTTTTGATAGTCGTCCTCGTTTTCAGTGAAAATTACGGTCGTGGCATTGGTATATTTAATGGAATATTTACCTTTTACTATTTCTTTCAGGTCTTTAGCCAGGTTGGAGTGGTTATCCGTGTTCCCGTCTATAACAATGGGGGGGATGGAGTCTCTGGATTTAGTTTTATTTTTATCTGTATTTTTGTCCTTATTTTGTTTTAGTATACTCTGTTTCTGTAGTGTAGAGTTACCTTTTATTGGGATGTTAGGGGTTGCTTTCCCTTTTAATTTGGTTTCTTTTGAGGTGGTTGCTGGTTCACTTTCCGAATCACTTTCGGTGTCACTTATGGCGTTAAACCTGTTTTTAGTGGGTATTGATGATGCCGCTTTTTGCTCTAATAATTTAATAAAGTTGGTTCTGAACTTTTTTGTTTTTTTTGGCATTTGGAAATCATCGTTGGTGTTTTTGTTTGCTGGGGGTTCTGGTAGTGCATTTGTTTGTACTTCCTGGCTGACTGGTGATATATTTTTCCGTTTAGGGAGTAGTGAATCATGTACAAAGCTAAATTTTTTCACTCTTTCATCTTCACTAGACGTTTGTAGTTCATTCTCGAAGTTAAGGACCCTTGCGGTAACCGTACTCGGTAGCGCGAGGGTGTTGTAGGCCGACACGAATTTTTTGTTCGGCACTTCATTGACATTTTTTGGGGCAGCACTATCTTTTTTAGTAGCACCGGTGCTCACTGGTATGTTATTAATTGCGCTTTCTAGATTTTTTAACACTAGGTCGGCACTTAGCAGGGTAGGGTCCGTGATGGCGTCCGTTTTCGCACTTTCCACGTGAGCGTCCGAACTTTCCGCACTTTTATCAGCGTTTAAGGTCGCGATACCATATGCACTATCGAATGTGTTTATTACGCTAGAATTCAACGGCGAATTCTCCGCACTTTCGTATCTTGACATGGGGTCGCTGTCTGGGGAGTATCCAGACGTCATTGTCTTGTTGATTTTGTCTTCTGTGTAGTTGTCCTGGGGCGGGGTGTAAAATGCATTGTTTTCTTCATTTTTTTCGGCGAACTTTTCCGTGCTGTTTTTTCTGGGTTTTATTCGCTCAGATGTTGGGGGTAGGTACAAATCGACCTTATTAAGCTCCGTTTCCCCCCTGTCTCTGCTGGAACTGTGATATTTATCCCTTTTTTGGGATTTTACGGAAGATTTTTGTGACCTTTCTTGAGAGTTTCTACGCTCTCTGAGTGGTTCTATTTACTTCTTTGGGTTTAGGAGTACTCACATGTTTGTAGGGATGATGAATACTCCTTTTTAATTTGAGGGTGACTGGGCTCATTGGGCTTGTTGACGATCCAGAGGACCTGCGGCTGGTGTCTACTGTGAGCGCTTTTCGTTCTTTCTCGAGCTTTTCTCTGGCTTTTCTAGAGAAAACTGTTTCGTTTGACGCATCCGGTGGATCATTATCCTGCCTGTGGTCTGTGGGGGTGTTGGTTGCCCCTCCGGGCTCCGCCATGGGGGTGTGCTGCTCTCAGAGAGCTGTTTTTACAAATCTGGCTGACACGTACAATAATCTAAAAAGTAAACAACTGTGGGGGCGGCTCCCTGAGCCGCCCGGTTTATCTCCAATTAAGGATTTTAAATTATTTTTGTATATTTTTAAAGATATTTAATCTATTTATAAAGGTGTACGTGAATAAAAATTTATCAGTATACCACTTTTTGCACTTCTACCGTATCGCACAAAACAAGTCAGCCTTTAACGGCGAACTCGCCTATCGTAGGCGAGTTCGGTCAGTCAGGGGCTGGAGCGGGACAAATTTTTAAATGACATTTAAGCGTGTTAAACTGTCACTAATCGGACTAAACCTAACGCTAAAAGGGTCGTTTGGAGTTAAAAGTGTTAAAGGAACTTGGCAGACCGAACGCAATGCGTAAACGTTTTTGCTTGCTACCCATAGATATGAGAGGAGGGGAGATAGGAACTGTCATTTCAGAAAACGTTTACACAAGGAGAACCTGCCGGGGAGGCGGAGAGTCTGCGCAGTTGAGTGTTTCCAGGATTGTACTCAGTTTTTTTATTAATTCAATAAAAATATACATATAATTAAATATAAATTACGAATACTTTTTTAATAAGAGGAATACATAATTAAACAAGATTGTGTATTAGTTGAGATAATTTAAGTATAGCTAGTGCGGCGAGGGACGTCTAATTATTTGCGTTGGCGTTAAGGGGCAACTATACATAAATTTATATTATTCTCTTTAGATTATCTTCCGATGAGATGAGACAGGTTACAAAATTAGTTTTATATTAATAAATAACTAAATTTCATAAGGTTAGCTGAATACAACATAGGCATTCAAAAAAACATTCATCACATCATAGATAAACGAAATACAATGCTCACATATAGGTACGTAAAAATTGATTGAAATATTAAAAATAATTTATAAATTCATCTAACGAGTAGTCTTTAAATTTTTGTATTAATTTTTTTCTTTATGAGTGTTTATGTAACAAGTGATATACATACAGGGTGACACCGAAAACTTCCCAAATTAAATATCTTTCTTCCATTAAATAATGTGAAAAATCGCAAAAACCCGTCAATTTTATTTTCAAGGAGGACACCTACAATAAATACTTTTAACACTCATCGTGGCTCAACCTCCTAGGAGGGGTAGTTGTTACCCTTAAATCTTAAATGGGAAAAGGGGTCAAGAGGCACATCATTTTAAAGGGCGTTTAATTATCTTTCCATAATGGTACCCTAATTTATTAAACAAAAATTATTCTATCGAGTTAAATAACAGGAGGAATATCAAGTCTACATGTTTAACTTTTTATTTTTTTGGTTAGGTGACTTTTACAAAATAAATAACTTTTAATTTGCACAAGAAATTTTAAAAATAGAACACATAAGATCTACTTGTACACTATTTTAAAAACTTTTCAAAATGTTGTCCATTGTAGTGTAAACAGTAAAAAGTCAGTTTCCCAACTCCTCTCTAACATTTCGGAAAACTTTTACCGGAAATTGACCGGCATGCTTGTGTAATTCTCCTTTTAAGATCATCAATATCAGCAGGTTGTGTTTCATAAACAACGAATTTAAGGTGTCCCCAAAGAAAAAATTCTAAAGGAGTTAAATCAGGTGATCTTGGGGGCCATTCAATTGCTCCCCTTCTGTTAATCAAAGGGCCTGGAAATCTCTGTCAGACGAGAAGAAAAAATGAGGTGTAGCAGCGTCCTGCTGGAAATGTAACACATCTCCTGTAAAACTAAATTACCTTCTGCATCAGTTTGTTTCTAGCTCCTGAGTTTATAAGAGGATCAATAATCTCTGCAAGCATATTAAGGGACAGATCGCCTGGCAAGTTTCCTTCATTAAATAAAGAACCAATAATTGCGTATGCCCTTCTTGAATAACATACCTGGTGTTCATCGCTCCAGTACCAACATTTGTGTTTATTACATTGTCATTTAGAAAAAAATATAAAATAAAATGTCATCACTGAAACAGATATTCAGCAGAAGATTGGGGTTGGCGTTAACTTGATCAGACATGGTTTTACAAAACTCTATTCTTTTATCAAAATCATCTTCGTAGAGCTCTTGAAGTAACTGCATTTTACAGGAATGAAATTTATGCATTTTCAGTGCTCTTTCTTACAGTCTCGCGTGATATTCCCATCTGTTCTGCTACTATTTGTATGGAGCTAGTTGACACGGTAACAAATGTTCCCAAAACCTCAATTAGAGCTTTTTCATTTAGTACTCGTCGGTTCTTTTCCTATTTTTCACCGAACCAGTTTCCAAAAATTTTGCTACCAAATCGAGAGTATACATATGTCTTACATTACAATTAGGATGCCTTTCATTTAAATGCTGCCCTTCGTGCGCATTTTCCAACCTCTTCATAAAGGATAATTATTTCGATTCTTTCCTGTAGAGTAAACCATTTTTGCTATAGAATTACAACCATTGTTATCTCCTGATCACAAATGAATACCAGATGCTTACCGTTTCCACTATCGAGTCGAATATTGTAGACAACGAGTGAAATATTTATTAAATTATACCTATCAAAACTTAATCTTGGAAATAAAGGCAAATTTAAGTTTAGGCTGGGGACCAATGAAGAAAACAAAACTAGGTACTTATTTGAACTATTTCTTTTATTTGAAAATCTTGCAAGATGCTACAGAATACAAAAATATTTAACAAACATTGCAAGTATTTCAATAATAGTTTAGTATCAGGTGTAAAAGTTATTAAAAAATAAATGAGACACTTAATTCAAAGAAAATTACCTAACATTTGAAAATCCTTGAAAAAAAACATATATTGCAAGCAGTTATTTTAATAATAGTATTAGGGGTACAAATTATAAGAATTGAATAACATTTTGTTCAAATACAATCTTCAGGACATTAACAAATACAAAGAATATATAACATTTAATTCAAAGAAAACTACTTATTATTAAAATATCTTTAGGATACTAGACAGGTACGGACTTTTTAACACAGAAGGTATATCTTACAATGAGTTTAACAAAGTTTAATAGGAACATGCAGATAACAAAGGGAGACCACTGTCAGAAAGCATCGATATGGTTCCAACTTATGTTCTTTTCACTACATACATCAACACAAATTTAGATGCTACGAGTGACAGGAGTCTCTGCCTGATATTCGCAGGTTCCTAATTCAAATTGTTTTATTGTTGAAAAATACATCGTATTGACAAAGACAGAAAACAAATATATAAATATTTAAAATTTAAAAAAATGTGTACATACTAATATAAATGTATATCGTACCCAGATACAAACAACCGATTGCAACAATATTCATTAAAATTTATAGGTACGACAAACTTTGACAGAGTTTGAGAATGTGATTTGTCTTAATGATATGAACATCAAATTACGTTCAGTCTAATAAAATTATACGATCATTAGATATTGAAAGATATATATAAGTGTTCTTCCAACTGGGTGTCAATTACAATATAGAATTACAAAATATATAAAAATATAATTATTTGTATGAATTGTATTCAATTTAAAACTGGCTGATTGGCTAAGGATCTATATATATTTTTTATTATAATTTATAGATACTGTAAAATAGAAGGTTAGATTTTTTATTTAAAATTGTACAATATTTATTGTATTATCTAAATTGGGCTTTTTTTCTTTATTTTGGACATATCGAGAGCCACAATGCAGGACCTCGTAACTAACATTGCCACTGAAAATTATATTTTATGATAATCTCGTTTAAAAGATTTCACTCCATCTACTGTATAAATGAAGTATGTATTAAAATTTTTGAACAAAATATGGTTAAATATTAGTCCCATTATAGAGTAAAATGGATTGTTCTATGCACTTGTGAATCTTTTTTTTTTTGATCTCCTGAAAAATTTTGATTTTGCGACTTACGAGGTCTAGCCTTGTTGCCTTCGATATGTTGTTTACAGTCGTCAAAAGTAAATGTAAAATATATAAAAACATTTAGGTATAAATAAGTAAAATACATACAACTTAATTATATTATTTTTGAAAGAACTCTCGATCATTGCCTGATTAGAAATATGTCTTGTATTAGAAAAGTATTACATTTTTTTAACTATTATGCTTTATAAATTTTTTTATTGAGCTAGAATATACCTTGGTCTACTTATTATAAGGTATACTTTCCCTTTTAAAAATTCTATAGCACTATATGAAATACAAAACATACACAACATATTACAAGTAGATATTTTGATAAGAGTATCAGGTGTACAAATTATAACAACTACATGCCATTTATTGACATTTAATTCTAAGAAAACTACCTATTTGAAAACATTAACGACACAGTAAAAATGTTCCAGCATTGATACTTATCATATTTCTCTTCTTTAACACAGGTAGAACTTGCTAAGGGAACGAGTGTAACATTGCATCATTTATACGTCTGCTGTCGTTTTTGATATCTGTACCACATTTAGTTTGTTTAGATATCTGCATTTCTGTCTTCTGTACTGTATTTCTGCAATTAAAAAAAATCACTATTTAACAGATATTTACATGGAAAGATTTCAGATTATTAAATTTGCATGCTTATAGCTGTGCTTGTTTATCATCATATAGGATGCATCTGATGAAATGTGAATTTTTATCACGTAACAGAAGATTAGGGTTAAATGTAGATGTAATAAAGAAACACTCTAGACCTACTAGCCATGTGGTAAAAATGACAATGACAAGTTTTATACTTTTTGTGTTTGACCTTTGAGTCATTATAATATGAATACGAAAGTAGTTGTCGTTGTAATTTTTCTTATGATTATTTACTTTAAAACTATTTTTTGAATTAAAATACCTACTCTCTAGTTACTGATGGTTAGCGATACCTATATTATAGAAAAAATCTAAATTTGAAAACTTAACAAAAATCAAACAAATGATCACTTTTATATTCATGAGCATATATGGCTAGCATAAACAAAGGATAAATCGATAAACCTGTAACTGAACCTGGCATGGAACGAATCCAACAACAAAAAATGTCAAGTTTGACAATCCTCAAAATATCATTTTAAATAAAGAAAATATAAACAAACGCAGATGTAGTAGATGTGAATAAACAAATAATAATGCTCCAGAGGTAAAAAATGTATCAAATGTGCATATTCAAATGCAAGCATATGAAACGAATAGTACATGACATTCAATCAAGTCACTTAAACATAAGAATGAATTCTTTTGTTTCGTTTTCAATAATTTCTATTGGGAGATCATCTCCACTATCTAAATTGCTTAAAATTCTGTAAAACAGTGGTATAATATAGACTGCATAGGCATTATGTTTAAATGAAGTAGAAATAAACCTACCTAGCCTCCTTTGCATGAACTTCTGTAGCATGTTCTCTTTTTGATTACTTGGCAAAAATTAAGTAGCAGTAGCATTCCTTCTAATCACAGTTTTATCACTGACTAAAATTCAAAATGCTTTGAACATATTTTAAAATTTTCTTTGTGTGATCTTCCAATACTTTTTATCTAACCTAAAACAGATAAAAATTAATAAATATAATTTATAACTACATGCTGGTTATGAAACACATTTAATCTGGTAACTTACACATTAATGAATGATTTTGGTTAGTTTTCAATAATTTCTTTTGGTAGATCTTCTAAAGTCAGCACTATTAGAACTGCTTAAAATTCTATTAAAAAATGGTTTGAAAAGTTTACTAAAAAAAAGAAGGCTTCATTATAAATAGTGTTAGCACGCATATAGGGTATTACCTATATTTAAATGAAATAGAAATAAAACTTACCTAGCATCCTTTGGTGAAATTTTCTGGAACATGTTCTTTTTTTTATTACTTGGCCAAAATAAAGTAGGAGTGGCATTCTTTTTAATCAAGGTTTATTCACTGACTAAAATTCAAAATAAGAAATGCTTGAACGATTTTGAAATATTTCCTTGGCATACATTTTCTTTATAGGAGCTTCCATTACATTAAGCCTTTTTTTTTCTAACCTAAAAGACAAATAAAAACGAATAATTATATATAACTAGATAAGGTTTTTATTAGAACCCCAGTATGGATATTGGGCTAGAACAATAATTAAATACCTAATTGATTCATCCAAAAATAATTGTTAAATACGGGTCTGTATTGGTGTTAAAAACTTACTTATGACAAGTTCTTCGGAATTATTTCATCGGTTTGGACAGAATAAAACTAAACATGTTTTAACCATTGTTTATAGAAGTCTTTAGGACGTCTTTAGGGATCAAAATAACTTTCCAAAACTCACAAAAACTTTAAAAATCGTATAAAAATTGCTAAAAATAACAACAATCACAAGACAACTAAATGTCAAATGTCACAATATTCTAACTAATGCGCAGACTCAAATCCTCCCCCGCATTTACGCTATCCATTGCGTTCGGTTTGCCACGTTCCTTTAACTCCTTTAACACTTTTAACTCCAAACGACTCTTTTAGCGTTCGGTTTAGTCCGATTAGTGACAGTTTAACACGCTTAAATGTCATTTAAAAGCACCCTAAAATTTGTCCCGCTCCAGCCCCTGACTGACCGAACTCGCCTATCGTAAACGTTTTTGCTTGCCACCCGGGCAGCCATTTTCCTATCTCCCCTCTTCATGTCTATGTTGCTACCAATGAACTGGAGTGGGGTAGAAAGCCAATGTGCATATTGTATCAATAGAACACGATGCGACTCTATGGGCGCAGCCATTTTTATTTCTCATCTCACTCGGGAGTATTTATAATAACCATTTTCTGTTTCACATTGTTATTGTTCAATCCACAAGCTGGTGGATCAGACAATAACAAAGTGAAATAGAAAATGGTTGTTATAAATACTCCCGAGTGAGATGAAAAATAACCTGTCTTCGCCCATAGAGTCGCATCTCAAGCCTATTGACAAGCATTCTACCCCACTCCAGTTCATTGGTTGCTACCCGGGCAGCCATTTTCCTATCTCCCCTCTTCATGTCTATGGTTCCATGCCAGAAAGTAAGTGTTCTGTGAAGCCAAGTTTGTCAATCATTGCGTTCGGTCTGCCAAGTTCCTTTAACACTTTTAACTCCAAACGACCCTTTTACCGTTAGGTTTAGTTCGATTAGTGACAGTTTAACACGCTTAAATGTCATTTAAAAGCACCCTAAAATTTGTCCCGCTCCAGCCCCTGACTGACCGAACTCGCCTAATAGAGGACGTCCGACTATTGCTGCGTTTGAGAATCCACATCGGATGCATCTGAGATGTAAAAAATCTTTGATCACGTGGTTCAGTATACGTAAATGTAATGGGACAGATGTGTCCGATGCACATACTTAAATAGGTATACGGCGTAAAACCCTCTGCGCATCTTTACTGAGTGTTTAATAAAAGAAGATAGAAATGACCGCCATTTTTATATAAACAAACTGAAACTTATGCAACCAATTTATCTTTCCATCTGTCAAAAGTGTCAAATTTTAATGTTTGTGAATTTGGTTAAATTTTTTTGTGTTATTTTAGAATATTTTGATTGTGGATATTATTTTCTAAGTGTATAAACGTTTCATTTATTTTAACATTTGTGAATAGACTTTAATCCCAGTATAAGTTCTCTATACTGGGCTTTATTCAAGATGTCTTGTAAGATCTTGCAAGAACATAAGAAGACTGTTGCCAATAGATTCAAATGTTACATTCCACAAGTAAGTAATAAGATTTAGCAAAAATAAAGGATATGAAAGAAGTGTCTTTATATTATTTTAGGGTTCCAAAACAAGCAGAACGTTCCTTATTGTGGTTATCTGCCATATAGAGATTGGACAAAATTTCTTTTAAGTTGTTAGTACAATTCACTGCAGAATCAATAAGGACGACCCGTTCACTAAAAATTTGTAGCTTTTAGAAATTATACAAGAAGAAAGTAAATTGTTTAAAATAAAACAAATATGCAACCATCAATTTAATTTTAAAGTATCCTGGAAATTTTAATATTTTTAACTTCCTCTACTGTACTTTTGTCATTTAAAATTAGTATTTAGGTATTTAATCTATTATTTGTCGGCCTATTATTTATCAGCCTAACATGTATTTTTAAACATTAAAATATTTTTTTTGTTGTAGAAAATAAATTTAATTCAGATATAATATTGTATTATTTCTTTTAAAAAATCTGTACAAAATGATGTATTTAAAAGTGAAACGACCTAGACATCTGCAACCAAGTTTTCATATTGCTGTATTTCTGGTCACCTATGTACTAGTAATCTTGTATAAAAATGGCCGCCCCTATGTTAAACAGGTCGGACGTCTCTCTTGCTCCGTATACCTATTATAAGTATGTGGTCCGATGTGGATAAAAAAACGCTCGAGATGTAAAAAATGCATCCGATGTGGATTCTCAAACGCAGCACATATCTATGCCGTTGTATGAAGAAATATAGTAGTGTAACCTTATGGACTTATCATTGGAGGACGATGGACATAGAATGTAGATGGCGATACTATACTTATGTCCAAGTCAGGTCTTTAGGTCATGTCTGTGCTTGAGTATGAATTATAATTTAAAATCTTCTTTTTCATTTCTACTTGTCTTCGGTAATGTATTTTTATAGTTACAATTTACTATTTCAAATTATTACAAAAGCACAGAATACAGGGTATTTGAAGGTCACATAAAATGCGAAAATAATCGATATAATAAAATAAACCAGTTTTTGTTTGAAAAAGATTGAATTAGTTGAGATTGGGTAGAATTTTACTATAATAGGGAACATTTTTTTTCTATATTGTGGTTGGATTTTGGATATATCGCTGATGGTTAATTAAACTTGAGTTGTACGCTGTTAATTTATATTCACTTTTATTTAATGGTATCATCAAATTAAGAATAGGACATGAACAACTGAATATTATTGTTCAAAATGAGACAAATAGACGAAAATAAAAAATGTTTGGATATAATTTTCTGAAATACAGGATGTTAAGTTGAAAATTAAAAAAGTAATAATGGGTAAATACCTATATAGGTAGTTATAATTTTATTATTCAATATAATTT
This sequence comes from Psylliodes chrysocephalus, assembly GCA_927349885.1. Classification (NCBI taxonomy): domain Eukaryota; kingdom Metazoa; phylum Arthropoda; class Insecta; order Coleoptera; family Chrysomelidae; genus Psylliodes; species Psylliodes chrysocephalus. The sequence continues at coordinate 72,530,550 of OV651813.1, forward strand.
TACTAAAATCGGCACTGACAAAATTTAACTAACAGATTTTTTTGCTGTTAGGTAAACTTATAACATAATACCAAACACGTTTAGTGAAATTATACTAAGTAATAAAAACATGTAAGCCACTAATTTTCAGTTTTCAACTTTTGACACCATTTAAAAACGAATCGAGTACCAATTTATGGTAGGCACATTTAGGAGTATTATTTTCGAAAGGCAAAATTAAAAATTTTTCATTGTTTTTTTTTGTACATGGAAATACTTTGCTGCATGTCTGCTGCATGTCCTACAATGATGAAGCTCTCAACGAAGGCGTCTTAAAAAATAAATTATAGAAAATGCGAATGTTACATATTTGATTAGATAATTAACATTGACATAAACTTTCATTGCTCAGGACGTTAAGTGCTCAACTTTGGGTTTCGTAAAGATCAGTTACTGACTACTACTATTTTTTTCTGAACTGTTATCAAAATACTACAAAATTTAGCAGCAAGATTGCATTAATTATATTTTTCATATTTTTTCCAAAATAAGAAAGAATGTTTTTATATGTAATTGAATCTGGGTTGGGAAATCCAAACTTGAATGCTTAACGACTTAAGTCTTGAAGGCACTTATATCAAGTTAATTATCTAATCAAATATGTGACGTGGCTTTTTAAAATACCATCATTGTGCGCTCCACAGCGTGTCCATCTTCTACAAGAGAAAAAAGGAGGAAACATTTGTAAAGTTGCCTTGTACAAATGTGTACCAAAAGAGGGCAACTGGCTCTCGTAAGCCTTTTTTGTTTAATTGTCTCATTATTTTAACACTAAGCGCCAGCATGGGAAATATATGTTAAAGTTAGTTTTAAGAACTTTTAACATTCAAATAAACAAAAACAATTTATAAATCTATTATTAAAATCCGTGTTGGAACAAAACATAAAATTGTTGAATTTGAAAGATAATATTCTAAAAATGGAAAAGATTTCAGTCGAGAGCCTATTGGACTGAATATTCAGTTTAAAATCGCTTTTCCGGCCTATAAATCTTCAGTTGTTTCAAAACGAATAAAATAAAGTAGTTCTGTCTAAAACTAAAATAAATTTGCTATCTCGAAGTCCCCATCGATTATTTCCAAACTTTTCTTCAACGTCTTAGTTGTAAGTTTTATATTACATTTTCTTTAATTTGCTATTTCTGTGGAATCATTAATTTTCATTTGCATTATTGTTCTTCTAAAAAAGCGAAATGTGACTCACGTTTTGCTTGATTGGCTTTAATTTTTGAGATAGTCAACCAGTCAAAATAAAAAAAAATTCAAAAAATAATAAGACATTAATTTATTTATTTATTCAGTTTTGTCTGAGCTAACTGAAAGGCTGTATTCTATAAACAATGAAAAAGAGTGATTGTTGTTTTGAACTACTTAAAACATTTTCACTTGAACGGCGTGCGTGATTCAATTTAAAAATGCTTTCCAGAATAAAACCACGTGTTACAGTTTTGACTTCATTTATTACTAAACAGCCAAGTCATATACAAAAACGTTAATCCAAAATCTAAATTAAAAGTAATAACAAATAGCCTATCTACTAGGGTCGGTAACCAAACATATAAACAGAATGGGCAGATTTTGTTCATACTTAACATTATACTCGCGCACTGACACTTAACCTGGATTAAATATAACTGTAAATACAAATATTTTACAAACAAATATACTTTTCCAAACAGTGATAAATTATATAAAAAAAATGTTTTTTTATAAGATTTTCTTTTATGTTCAAAGTTAGGACTTTATAATTATTGTGTCATTCATAGAATTCTGTACTAAATAAGAGCACTGATTTTGGAAATAAATTTTAACCATTTTGGCAAGTTGCTGAACCTTGTAACATTGCATAATGAAATATAAAAACTAACTGAATATGTCTGCCACAGATAGACCACTTGTAGGTCTATTGATTTCGTCTTGAACTATTCCTAAAGAGTGGAGCTATTGGAAACTTCCTTTCAAGGTGATTTATTTCAACACTCAGAGCCAGCCGAGAGAACATTTTTTTCTTATATTCATGATCAACAGCCAAGATACATTTGAAAGTTGCTAATATATCCCTGTGACTATTTTTTTTTAATTTGTTTTCCAGTGTTGATTGATTTTTCCCTGATTAGTGTGATTTTCTTGTTCCTTAACTCAATATCTTGCAAACTGTTGATAGCTTTGATGAAATTTTGTAGCAAAGCTTGTTCAAATTTTGAAAACTATAAAAATATTCAGCTATTTTTATGGTTATAAACTTTTCCAACACTTAGTCCAATTAGAGGTACTTAGATTACATGCAACATTTTCAGAAGCTTATTCCTTTTTTGTTTTCTACTTGGAACTTTTCAATTTATTTAAAACATTGGACATTGTTATAAGTTGTTATTAGGTATTCTTTGTTATTGTTTATATATTTTGACATAACCGCACATAACCAAAATATTGACCAAAGTCCTTAACCACTTTTTATCACCTTAATCCAAAAATTTTATTCGTACGGTTTTGTCAACTGGAATAAATTTTCATTATTATGTTTAATTTTTCATGTCTTTTATCATAAATTGTTATTTTTAAATAAATAAAGATGTTTTTAACTATAATAGGTAGGTGATAGAGGCCATGTGCCTGAACGAAAAGAAGACGTAGATGGCGTATCTGCATAGCATTAAAAATTGACTACTTCATTAAATCGTCACTAGATGCCGCTCGAGATTGCATCCAACACTTTTTACTGTTGCATTATCCTACTATATTATCTTCATACAACGTCTATGCGTCCGACTCAGCTGAGTTTTGTTTATAAATACGGGCCTAAGTGTTCTGTGATCTTTGCTAATAGGGCCAATAACTTTTATTAGTGCTTTGCTTTATCGATTCTTTTATTGCGTTTTCAAAGCTAATTAATAATTAATTGGAGTATGGATTTCCTAAAACAAGAATTGTCTTGTGTTGAATGCCGTAAATTGTTTTCTTCTAAGGGAAACCTTAAGAAACATATTAAAAATGTGCATAGGTCTTTTGAAATTAAAGGTAAGACATTTATTAAACTTGTGGTTATTTTAATGATTAATTTTTTTAAATTAAAACTTACTAACTCGTTTTTTAGGTTCCGTCTTTAACGGTGAACTTTTTAAATGTTTAGAAGGTTGTTAACTTTCCTTCAAAACTGGAAAAATGTTGAGACAACACCTTTCTTTAAAACATAATTTTCAGGTGGCAGAGGGACATTTTATTTTTATAACTTTTGAAGGTAAATATGAGTCAATTAAGAATAAATTAACAATACATATAGTATATTTTGGGTCTTTTCAGAATTTGGTGCATGGCGTGAACAAGAAGAAAAGGGCAATAATGTAAGGTTTATTAAACTCAAAGGAAATAGGAATAATGTGGATGGCAATTTAGAGAAAATTCGTTATATGTGCTCAAGATCAGGTGAGTCCGTTGCATTTAAGAAAACCCAACAATATTAAAATTAAAAATATTTTAAGGTAAACAAAGAATACTCCCTTTGGATTCACGACACCGTAATGAAAAATCTCAAGGATCTTCAAAAATGAACATTGGATGTACCAGCCAAATGATAGTGACGAAGGATAATATTACAAATAAATGTTTTATGGTTTATTATTCTACACATTATGGTCATCATAATGAACTACAATTGCGTGTGTCACAATTTTGTAGGAATGAAGTTGCTTCTAAGCTTATTATGGGTGTCTCTCCAAATGTAAAATCAGATACATCTCATCTTTTAAGTTTGATGTACAGTTGAATTTCCTTGAATTGCAGATGAGATGAGAGTTAATATTTGTTTCACATTGGTTTTTTATATTATATTATCCATATACCAAAGATTAAACATAAAAAACATTTTCTCTAGACATTTTTAAAAAGATGAGTATACATTTTAAATCATTGAAAAGGCGACAAAGGTAATATTTGAAATTGATAAATAAAAGATTAATGGTGATGGCTTTTAAAATATTAAATTTGTAAATATGGTGCTGGAGCTAAAGTAGCAGTTATCTCGAGGAAAGGTAATGAAAATCTAATTAATCAATATTCATAATATTAAATTTACATTAAAACTTTTTTTTATATTTTGTTTTCATTATCTTCCCTTGTAGTCTTATATACTGTACTTTTTCATTGGGTTCACTTTTAAAACTTGTTTATATTCCTTGGTGGAGAGGAAAATTTAGGTTTATTTGGGAGTAAATATTTATAGGCTTAAAGGTTGTTTTTTAATATAAAAGGTAATTTCTAAAAGATTTGGTATCAGTATTCGGACTTTTTATTAGGTGATATTTTTAACTGTTTACTTAGTACTTATTGTTTCTTTTTTAAAATATTTATTTTCACAGATTTTTGGACTCTATAAGGGATAACATTCAAGAACCCTTAAAGCGAGACAGTATTTTAACTAGGAAAGATATTATTAATATCAAGAACTCATTTAATCTTGGAATTAATGATGGTTGCAGACATGAGAAAGATGCAACCAGTGTTGACTTGTGGGTGAAAGAATGCATTGCCAGTGACAATAATCCAATTCATTTTTTTAAAAAACGGAGAAGCATGTTGGACTTAAATGATTTTTGCTTGGTTTTTATAAATGTAACACAGATGGAAATGTTGAAAAGGTTTGGTAGTAATATAGTTTGTATTGATGGTACACATGGTATGAATGCTTATGACTTTGAATTAACCATTATTTTAGTATTAGATGAATATGGTTAGGGGTTTCCAGTGGCTTTTTTATTTTCTAATAGAAAAGACACCTATATTTATGAGGTTTTTTTCTCTTGTGTTAAAAAAGCTATTGAGACTGACAACGATTTAACTTGTAATATATTCATGTCTGATGTAACTAATGTGTATTACAATACATGGATTAAAACTGTGGGTTTAGTTAATAAACAACTATATTGCTCTTGGAACATTGACAGAGCATGGCAGCAGAATTTGGCGAAAGTAAAAAGTTCAGATAAGAGGAAATGGGTGTATAAAACATTAAAACACCTTCAAACTTGTTTAGATGACAAAATATTTGAAAAAGATTTGCAGAACTTTTTAAATATATTAATTAGTGATGAAGATACTAAACATATGTATGATTATTTGGTAAGGAACTATTTTGAAAATAGATTTCAGTGGGCGTATTGTTACCGAAAAGGTTCAGGAATTAATACTAACATGCATTTAGAAAGCATGCATAAAGTTGTAAAATATATTTATTTAGAAGGAAAGAAAATTAAACGTTTGAATAAAGCAATTCATGATTTATTAAAATATTTACGAGATAAAGTTATAGACCTAATTATAAAATTAACAAAGGGGAAAAATAATGACCACTTAATGCAAATAAACAGTAGGCATAGAGCTGCATGTATTGATTCATGTGAAGTTAAAAAAATAGACAATAATACGTATGAAGTTTCTGACAGGAAAAATAATTTAGTTCAAATTGTTACTAAATTTAAAGAAGGTATTTGTTTTGGTTTGTAACTTTTGTAGAATATGTGTTCATATGTATCAGTGTTCTTGCATTGATTTTTTAATTAAAACAAATATTTGTAAACATATACATTATGTAGGCTTACTTAATAAAAATTATCATTTAACAAAAATTAATAAAACCAGCAAAGTAGAAGTTGATGAATTAGTAAACAATATTTCCCAAAAATCTTCATTAAAAAATTCATCAGAAATAATAGAGAAATACATGTCACACTTACAAAACAATTTAAGTACCTTACATTACACACCAGAAGAACATGAGCACATTATTAAAAATTTAAAAAGTTTAGTCAACTTTGGTTCTGAACACCGGTGGACCAGCCTTTGAACAATTATGTAAGCAAAGATGTAACACAAGTAAATAAAAAAATAGAAAAGCAAATATTTTTCTCTACAAAAAAAAAGAAAACTTTAAAATCAAAAAGGATCAGTAAGCCAAATTCTACCGAAATTAAAATAATTAAAGAAACATTAACAAATGATCTTTTTATTTCTAACTCCCTTCAAAATGATCATTTGTATTGTTAATGTATGTATATTCATAATTTGCTGATGTACTCAATATTTTTCCTGAAATATTTTTATATAGTAGTTACTAATAAAATAACATGTAGCCTACTATAATGAATCACCTGTATATAATTTTTCAAAATATCTAATTTTATTTTCTGTTTCAGGACTTTCTACAATTATTTTAAATTATCTTTGTTTTTGTTAACTTTTTCTTTTTAGATACAATTAGTCATATAACAGCGGTCCCTTCTCGACACACGTTTTGCTTTAAGAGCTTCATTCATGTGGTGAATTGTATGGAAAGTATTTCTATAAAGTAATTTTTATTATAATACTTTTTTAAATTATAATTCTACGTTGTGTAATTTTTTATACTGATGATGGTGGTGGAAGTTTTTCCGGGTTTTCCTCTCACCTGTAAAGCAAATGCGCCATCTTAGTTTTCTGAAAATCGCCCCCGGAGTGTCCATTTTTATTTAATAAATATTGTAAACCTCAATATAATATTCTAAAAAAATGCGTTTTATTAATAAATAATATTTAGTCATAATTTGATTTTATTTTCCTTTTTATAAAATAGTGAATAAATGTCGTTCGAGGAAGACCTTAATATAATGGTATGGGGAGTAAAGTAGTACCTATATCATTTGAAAGGTCCTACGCATTGATGTATAGATAATTCCTTTGAAATTGTGGATGTATGTATCACTACCACCTATATTCAACCTTTTTTCCATCGGGCCACATACATATGTTTGCTATGTGACATGGGCCGCAAAATTGTTGGTTAATAACTTTTTGGGCTATCCATTTAAAACTATAGTTAGTGTTCACCTGGTTTTACATTTACTTTCCATATAATGAACAAAATACAAAAATTAAACATATCCAAACGTTTATTTAAAAATGACTGAAATTTAGAAATTCATAGTTTTAAAAAGCACCTTCCTAAAAATTGTGTTTTGGGCCGCATATAAAAAGCTTGGCGGGCCTTATGTTAAGTATCCTGCTCTAGACGCTACCTCATGCATAATATTAAAAATTTATGGAAATTCAAGCTAGCGGATCCGCTGTTTTTTCGGACCTGGGCAAAGCTACAAAAAACCCACTAGGTCTTGTATGGTGCCCGCCACAGAGTGCCCGCTAGCTTGATAGAGCCGAGAAATGAGTGCTCCCATACTGTGTTACCTAATAGTGCTACGTTTGAAAAGTACCTCACGGAGCGGAGTAGAGCTAGTAAATTTTGTCACGTGATCATCGAGCTTATGTGGAATAAAAGAACGGCTATGGATTTGTTTGTGTTTGCCGTATCCGGTTTTCATTAAAATAACAAACGTAAACCTTTCTTTTAAATCAAATTTGATCTCTCGTCTCGTGGTTTTTTGCTGCGTTTGAGAATCCACATCGGATGCATTTTTTACATCTCGAGCGTTTTTTTATCCACATCGGACACATCTATCCCATTACATTTACGTATACTGAATCACGTGATCAAAGATTTTTTACATCATATGCTGCGTTTGAGAATCCACATCGGATGCATCTGAGATGTAAAAAAATCTTTGATCACGTGATTCAGTATACGTAAATGTAATGGGACAGATGTGTCCGATGTGGATAAAAAAACGCTCGAGATGTAAAAAATGCATCCGATGTGGATTCTCAAACGCAGCATCAGATGCATCGGATGTGGATTCTCAAACGCGGCATTTTGTTGCAAGTTGCCAAGTAAAGTAAATTTTTATCTGTGGTATTTTTCGCTTTCACTAGAAAATAAACCATGTTCTCATTTCTGTCTGACATGTTTTATAAATATTTTTTTAATAACCAAACACATATGAAAAAGAATAAACTGCAATACAAGAGACAACGAACGATGTCTATACATCTCAGAAAAGTACATCTACTTTGTCAATTGTCACAGAAATTCCATTTACTCCGGGGGACCTATTTTCAAACCGTGTGAGTACTCATTTCTCTCAAGATTCTCATCAGAAATGTCATACGTCAATGTGGAAACGCTGTTTTTAAAGGCCTCGAGGATTAAAATTCTTAGGAGGATATTAATTATCTCTAAATAAACCGTGAGAAACAATCAGTGAGTTTACACTGGCCCTTAGGACCCTAAAAATACTGTTTTACGTTGACGTATGACATTTCTCTCGAGAGAAATGAATTCTCTCGACTTTGAAAATAGCACCCCTGGGGACCTATTTTCAAACCGTGTGAGTACTCATTTCTCTCAAGATTCTCATCAGAAATGTCATACGTCAATGTGGAAACGCTGTTTTTAAAGGCCTCGAGGATTAAAATTCTTAGGAGGATATTAATTATCTCTAAATAAACCGTGAGAAACAATCAGTGAGTTCACACTGGCCCTTAGGACCCTAAAAATACTGTTTTACGTTGACGTATGACATTTCTCTCGAGAGAAATGAATTCTCTCGACTTTGAAAATAGCACCCCTGGGGACCTATTTTCAAAGTATGTGAGCACTCATTTCTCTCAAGATTCTCATCAGAAATGTCATACGTCAATGTGGAAACGCTGTTTTTAAAGGCCTCGAGGATTAAAAGTCTTAGGAGGATATTAATTATCTCTAAATAAACCGTGAGAAACAATCAGTGAGTTTACACTGGCCCTTAGGACCCTAAAAATACTGTTTTACGTTGACGTATGACATTTCTCTCGAGAGAAATGAATTCTCTCGACTTTGAAAATAGCACCCCTGGGGGCTATTTTCAAAGTATGGGAGCACTCATTTCTCTCAAGATTCTCATCAGAAATGTCATACGTCAATGTGGAAATGTTGTTTTTAAAGGCATCGAGGATTAAAATTCTTAGGAAGATTTTAATTCTCTCTAAGAGCCGATTCCACCGTTGTGTTAAACGGATATTAAAGTGACATTGTTAATGTAAAAATGTCATTTTAAACTTCGTTTAACACAACGGTGGAATCGGTCCTAAATAAACCGAGAGAAACAGTCAGTGAATTCACACTGGCCCTAAAAGCCCTAAAAATACGGTTTTACGTTGACGTATGACATTTCTCTTGAAGGCGAGTTCGGTCAGTCAGGGGCTGGAGCGGGACAAATTTTAGGGTGCTTTTAAATGACATTTAAGCGTGTTAATCGGACTAAACCGAACGCTAAAAGAGTCGTTTGGAGTTAAAAGTGTTAAAGGAGTTAAAGGAACGTGGCAAACCGAACGCAATGTGAGAGAAATGAATTCTCTCGAGTTTGAAAATAGCCCCCCGAAAGCTCTAAAATTTTACTCTGAGTAAATAGATCTTACTCGATTTACCAGCTCTGCATTAAAAGACCACGTAGCAGATCCCATCGAGAAGCCGCAGATGTATTAAAAGAACGACTTCGAGTAAAAAGAGCAAAATGAGGTAATTTTCAAACGCAGCATAGGTATAATTAGGCATTCCAAACAAATGAATTACCAGTGGGCAGGTTCGGTATATCTAAGGGTGGCGACATATGGTGTATTCTATCTACTTTACGTAAAATCATGAATAATGGATTACATTTAAATATTTTATGTCAAACACAATAAAAATAATATTTAAAAAACCCACCTATACATTTCTTCATAAATTGGCAGGCTTGGCAAGTACTATTTCGAATAAAAATAGCGTCCAAGTTGCAAGACTATGTCGCTACCCCCTTAAATATACAAGAATTTCCCACTGGTACCTATTGTTTGACAGGTCGTTGGAATGCCTAATACGAACCGCTTATGAAACGTCATGGAGGAAGAATAGTTATGAAACTTGTTTCTCTGAATTTAAAACATGTTTGACAACAATGAACACGGCCACTGATTTTAAAATAGAATTTGGAAAATATACCTATCAAACCCTTTTTTTTTTTTCAGAGTTTAGTTTCCGAATTAAATATGGCAGATTTAAAAGCGAATGAATACAAATCGGACTTACAAAAGTTAACAGATGAATTAGCTGAAATGAAAAAGAAATACATCACTGAGAAGAAAGCTCACAGGGCCCTGCGCATGGCATACGAATCTAGCCGAGAAATGAACCAAAACGGAGACAGCGAAGCCGGCGATGTAAAATTTACTGGTGGCGGTTTTCGAATGTCAGTCTCCAAAATTACTACAAAATAGTTTAAAGCAAAGTGTTTCGCACCAAAAATCCACTATACCTGAAGTTTTTAAAGATAATAAATCACGTAAGTACTGTAGTTTCTTCAAATTTACCATATTTTACGTGTTTTTTGTATTTGTTTGTTCCAGGCATGAAAATGTCAAAGGTTAAACTTGAAGTTTGCGTTGACAGTCTCGAGTCTGCTTTAGCCGCCATTAATGGTGGGGCTGATCGTCTTGAGTTGTGCTCTTCTCTCATAGATGGCGGTTTGACACCGACACCTGGTTTGCTAATTCAAATTCAAAATATGAATTGCAGAAATATTCCTGTGTATTGTCTTTTGCGCTGTAAGCCTGGAAACTTTATTTATAAAACTGAAGAAATCGAAATTATGAAAGAAGATGCCAGAATATTACGTAAAAACGGTGCAGATGGATTTGTTTTTGGAGCTCTTTCGGAAAACGGTGATGTTGATATGAAAATTTGTCGTGATATTATCAGAGTCTCTCACCCCTTACCTGTTACTTTTCACAGAGCGTTTGATTTTTGTAAACGTCCTACTATTGAAGTAGAAGTTATTATTGACTTGGGATTTCAACGTATTTTAACCAGTGGTAAGCAGCAAAACGCCCAATTAGGTGTTAAATTAATAAGAAAATTGGTAGAACAAGTTGGAAATAGAATCATTATAATGCCGGGAGGAGGCGTTAATAAAGAAAATATAAAATTCATCATGGAAAACACTGAAGCCACAGAAATACATGGTTCTTTCAAAGTTCCCAAAGATGAACCAGAAAAATCTGAAGATAACTGTGAAGCTGTTGTTGGAGAAAGAGAAGGGCCTATTTATGTGACTGATGAAAATACAGTTGCAGAAATTATTAATATTTTAAAGACTGCATAAATTGTTTCAAAAATATAAAATTGAGTAAATCATAAATATATTGTACTAAATTTTGTGTGTGTATTTTAAAATATTTGTTTCTGTGAAACTCATTTTGATGTAAAAATACAAATAGGTAAAACAAATTCGTATTTTTTCTGTAATAGATCTTTTTCTTTGCATCGAATGTGTAGCACTGAGCTACGCCACTGCTGAAAATATCGTTCCATCCATTTATGCTGCGTTTGAAAATCCACATCGGATGCATCCGAGATGTAGTAAATCTTTGATCACGTGATTCAGTATACGTAAATGTAATGGGACAGATGTGTCCGATGTGGATAAAAAAACGCTCGAGATGTAAAAAATGCATCCGATGTGGATTCTCAAACGCGGCAATAATTTGTATAAATGAAACGATATTTTCATGAGTAGCGTAGCTCAGTACTACCGTTGTATGAAGAAAATATAGTAGGATAATGCAACAGTAAAAAGTGTTGGATGCAATCTCGAGCGGCATCTAGTGACGATTTAATGAAGTAGTCAATTTTTAATGCTATGCAGATACGCCATCTACGTCTTCTTTTCGTTCAGGTACATGGCCTCTATCACCTACCTATTATAGTTAAAAACATCTTTATTTATTTAAAAATAACAATTTATGATAAAAGACATGAAAAATTAAACATAATAATGAAAATTTATTCCAGTTGACTAAACCGTACGAATAAAATTTTTGGATTAAGGTGATAAAAAGTGGTTAAGGACTTTGGTCAATATTTTGGTTATGTGCGGTTATGTCAAAATATATAAACAATAACAAAAGAATACCTAATAACAACTTATAACAATGTCCAATGTTTTAAATAAATTTAAAAGTTCCAAGTAGAAAACAAAAAAGGAATAAGCTTCTGAAAATGTTGCATGTAATCTAAGTACCTCTAATTGGACTAAGTGTTGGAAAAGTTTATAACCATAAAAATAGCTGAATATTTTTATAGTTTTCAAAATTTGAACAAGCTTTGCTACAAAATTTCATCAAAGCTATCAACAGTTTGCAAGATATTGAGTTAAGGAACAAGAAAATCACACTAATCAGGGAAAAATCAATCAACACTGGAAAACAAATTAAAAAAAATAGTCACAGGGATATATTAGTGACTTTCAAATGTATCTTGGCTGTTGATCATGAATATAAGAAAAAAATGTTCTCTCGGCTGGCTCTGAGTGTTGAAATAAATCACCTTGAAAGGAAGTTTTCAATAGCTCCACTCTTTAGGAATAGCTCAAGACGAAATCAATAGACCTACAAGTGGTCTATCTGTGGCAGACATATTCAGTTAGTTTTTATATTTCATTATGCAATGTTACAAGGTTCAGCAACTTGCCAAAATGGTTAAAATTTATTTCCAAAATCAGTGCTCTTATTTAGTACAGAATTCTATGAACGACACAATAATTATAAAGTCCTAACTTTGAACATAAAAGAAAATCTTATAAAAAAACATTTTTTTTTATATAATTTATCACTGTTTGGAAAAGTATATTTGTTTGTAAAATATTTGTATTTACAGTTATATTTAATCCAGGTTAAGTGTCAGTGCGCGAGTATAATGTTAAGTATGAACAAAATCCGCCCATTCTGTTTATATGTTTGGTTACCGACCCTAGTAGATAGGCTATTTGTTATTACTTTTAATTTAGATTTTGGATTAACGTTTTTGTATATGACTTGGCTGTTTAGTAATAAATGAAGTCAAAACTGTAACACGTGGTTTTATTCTGGAAAGTATTTTTAAATTGAATCACGCACGCCGTTCGAGTGAAAATGTTTTAAGTAGTTCAAAACAACAATCACTCATCTTTTTCATTGTTTATAGAATACAGCCTTTCAGTTAGCTCAGACAAAACTGATTAAATAAATAAATTAATGTCTTATTATTTTTTGAATTTTTTTTTATTTTGACTGGTTGACTATCTTAAAAATTAAAGCCAATCAAGCAAAACGTGAGTCACATTTCGCTTTTTTAGAAGAACAATAATGCAAGTGAAAATTAATGATTCCACAGAAATATCAAATTAAAGAAAATGTAATATGAAACTTACAACTAAGACGTTAAAGAAAAGTTTGGAAATAATCGATGGGGACTTCGAGATAGCAAATTTATTTTAGTTTTAGACAGAACTACTTTATTTTATTCGTTTTGAAACAATTGAAGATTTATAGGCCGGAAAAGCGATTTTAAACTGAATATTCAGTCCAATAGGCTCTCGACTGAAATCCTTTCCATTTTTAGAATATTATCTTTCAAATTCAACAATTTTATGTTTTGTTCCAACACGGATTTTAATAATAGATTTATAAATTGTTTTTGTTTATTTGAATGTTAAAAGTTCTTAAAACTAACTTTAACATATATTTCCCATGCTGGCGCTTAATGTTAAAATAATGAGACGATTAAACGAAAAAGGCTTACGAGAGCCAGTTGCCCTCTTTTGGTACACATTTGTACAAGGCAACTTTACAAATGTTTCCTCCTTTTTTCTCTTGTAGAAGATGGACACGCAGTGGAGCGCACAATGATGGTATTTTAAAAAGCCACGTCACATATTTGATTAGATAATTAACTTGATATAAGTGCCTTCAAGACTTAAGTCGTTAAGCATTCAAGTTTGGATTTCCCAACCCAGATTCAATTACATATAAAAACATTCTTTCTTATTTTGGAAAAAATATGAAAAATATAATTAATGCAATCTTTCTGCTAAATTTTGTAGTATTTTGATAACAGTTCAGAAAAAAATAGTAGTAGTCAGTAACTGATCTTTACGAAACCCAAAGTTGAGCACTTAACGTCCTGGAGCAATGTAAGTTTATGTCAATGTTAATTATCTAATCAAATATGTAACATTCGCATTTTCTATAATTTATTTTTTCTACACCCGTATTATAATAATGCACTTATATGCCCATAATCCGTTTCATAATGATACCCATTATGATACAGATTTTTCATTATGATACAGATTTTTAATCAATAGAAACCTACAATTTTTCAATCAAGCATGATGTTTGACGTTTGTCCTAAATTCCTATGTAATTGTTTTAGTTGTCAAAACGTATTAAATTTTCGTAGATAGCTAAACTTCGATAATTATAATATTAAAATGTCTGATATCAGCGATATAGAAGACTCCTCCACACATATCGGAGAAAGGAGAAAATGCAGTACAAAATATTTTGCCCCAAAAATCTGTGGTAATACCAATACCCAAGGTAATACCATTAATTACAATTTTGTAGAATTTTTTATAGAAATACGAGTAATTACTGTTATTGTGTTCAATGCCAATATAAATAGAATATTTATAGGTCTTGATTATTTATCGGGTGTAGAAAAAATAGCGTATGCAACTCTCATGTAATGGTTATTAAAACACTCGCATAAACCATACGAAACTCGCCTTTGGCTCGTTTCGTATCCCGGTTAATGCTCGTGTATTAATAACCATCATTACATGATCGTTGCATAATATACTATTTTTTAAGACGCCTTCGTTGAGAGCTTCATCATTGTAGGACATGCAGCAGACATGCAGCAAAGTATTTCCATGTACAAAAAAAAAAAAAACAATGAAAAATTTTTAATTTTGCCTTTCGAAAATAATACTCCTAAATGTGCCTACCATAAATTTGGTACTCGATTCGTTTTCAAATGGTGTCAAAAGTTGAAAACTGAAAATTAGTGGCTTACATGTTTTTATTACTTAGTATAATTTCACTAAACGTGTTTGGTATTATGTTATAAGTTTACCTAACAGCAAAAAAATCTGTTAGTTAAATTTTGTCAGTGCCGATTTTAGTAAAATTATATTGAATAAAATTATAACTACCTATATATTTACCCATTATTACTTTTTTAATTTTCAACTTAAAATCCTGTATTTCAGAACATTTTATCCAAACATTTTTTATTTTCGTCTATTCGTCTCATTTTGAACAATACTATTCAGTTGTTCATGTCCTATTCTTAATTTGATGATACCATTAAATAAAAGTGAATATAAATCATAGACATCATATTATATCTTTGATATAAATTAACAGCGTACAACTCAAGTTTAATTAACCATCAGCGATATATCCAAAATCCAACCACAATATAGAAAAACATGTTCCCTATTATAGTAAAATTCCACCCAATCTCAACTAATTCAATCTTTTTCAACCAAAAACTGGTTTATTTTATTATATCGATTATTTTCGCATTTTATGTGACCTTCAAATACCCTGTATTCTGGGCTTTTGTAATAATTTGAAATAGTAAATTGTGTAGGAATTTTGACAATGGATGTATGACGACACATTTCTAATGAGCAACCCGGGTATCCCGTTTCGCAACATTCGCGCGTCACAATCATTTTGGGACGTAGGAATACGGTCGCTAGGCAAGTTGTTGTTTGGGCAGAAGTCAACGAAAAAAGTCATTCTTTTAATCTCAATATTTTATATTCAAAACCCTGTATTAAATAATACAAAGAATAGTTGTTAATGTGTTCCTGTTCATGGTAATATACGAATACAAAAGTTCGTAGTTTTATTTTATTGACGCAGCTAGAGTTAAACCAAAACCGAGCTGTGGCCAGTTTAAGAACTGGCACTCGTGATGAGGATGCAGCGTTGCCAGATGAAAAAAGAAATATATGGTATCCGACACTTAAAAAAATGGTATTTTACTAACAAAAAATGGTATCTTGAATAATCTTGATAATACCAAATAATAAAGTTTTACACAAATAAAAATCAAAAGTATAATTTTTTTATTTTAAACTATGATTTAATTAACAAAGTATTATAAGAGCCGAGATAAGAGAACAGACGGTAGGGTCATTATAATCTTGCTGAACTGTAATAATAAAATTGTATGTACAAATCTTTTAGTAATTTATAACTGTAATCTGTAATCTATAGGAACATATATTAATTATACAATGAGGGCGTATAGGTCGGAATAAATTCGATAATTTTCTGTCTCATAGGAAGTATTTTAATAAAATCCTCTCACTTGTCAATTTTTTTTATTTTCAACTGCACATCTTTCGCTACAACGTCATCGATATTTTTTTAAATAAACCACATATTTTTCTTTTCATTTTTGAATTCCCCGATAAAAGATACATTTTTGTAATCGTCTATTATTGGGCGTATTTTAGTAGAGATGTAAGACCATTCTTGTTACTTGTTAGTAGAGTAGAGATATAATGAATGAAATGAAAATCAAAAAGTTAAAAATATGGTGGTAAAATGGTATCAGTACCTAAAAAATGGTAAAAAAATGGAAAATGGTATCCTCAAAAACTTGCAGGTATCGTAGTAGAAAAAATGGTATAAATACCATAAAAATGGTATACCTGGCAACACTGTGAGGATGTAGCCAGCAGCATCATCCCCATTCAAATTGTAACTATAAAAATACATTACCGAAGACAAGTAGAAATGAAAAAGAAGATTTTAAATTATAATTCATACTCAAGCACAGACATGACCTAAAGACCTGACTTGGACATAAGTACAGTATCGCCATCTACATTCTATGTCCATCGTCCTCCAATGATAAGTCCATAAGGTTACCCTACTATATTTCTTCATACAACGGTTGTAAGAGGCGTCTGGATATCACAACACAATCCAACGTTGCCAGATAGTACCAATTTAAATAAAGAGAAGAAGAACTGTAGGGTTAGAAGTTCGAAAAATTCGTTTTCCCGCTTTTACTTTGTCAAGGTATTGACTATTGAGCCGTTATATATATTGAATTTCTAAATTTTCTAATTCTGTTTAACTTTTACTATGGCTGTTCATTGTTTTCATTGCGAAAAAGTGTTTAGTTCACAAAGCAATTTAAATCGTCATCTATCAGAAAAGCACAATATTAGTAATAATATTGTACCACTTAAAAAAAAAATAATTTCCAGTGTTTGAACTGTGATGCAATAATAAGTTTTAAAAATTGTAATGACTTGAGAATGCACCTACAAGAAGAACATAATATTATTACAGAAACTACAGAATTGCAGTTTTCCTCACATGAAGGTAAATATACCGGGTCTTCAACAATACCCGAAACCCACGTGATCTGGTAGCATCAAAAACACAGCGAAAGGGCCTGATTTGGTTCCTTATATGTCAACTGTCGTTGTCAATACTGTCAAAAATATCATTAGCGTCAGGGCTGGTATATCTAAGGGGGTCGCGACATAGACCCAGTAAATGGATGAGGGGGTGACTGAGGCTAGGGGGGAAATAGTAGTCAGCTTAAGTTGGCAACACTTTTCTGACGTTCGTTTGAACGAGCATCGTGCATAATAATGTCAATATGGTACAAGTGGAATGAACCACTGTTTTCCTCGTAGTCCAATGTCGAATTAAAACTAAAAACATTTTGTACTTTTTTATATACCAAATTATGCAATTTGTTTCCACTTTATTTTAATGTTACATGAATAGGTACATGCGTTTGTGCTGTGGTAAATAAGTGTTCATGTGAAAATTATCTCTTAAACTACATTGCGATTGCACTCGTCTCAAAACTGAATGCTGTAAATCCAGGATTTAAATCTTTCATAGTGTTGCTTGGGATAAATTGTAAAAAAGGTGTTGGACAAAACGTTTACAACCTAAAATTGCATGAAAAACATGATAGAAGAAGGAATTTTACCTTTATGACATTCTCTTTCAACATTTTTAAGTGACTGTAGTTTGGTGAATGGACTGTTACCACAGTCAAAAGATTCAAAGTAAAAAAAAAGTGACCAAGTTCTAATAAGAATACATAAGTTGAATATGAAAATGTAATTACTTGATTTAAATGTGATTTAATTAAGAGTTAAATAGAGGTTTCATATAAACAAAGTGCTGTAAAATGTTAATAAATGCAAAACCATTATTGAAGAGAAATTAGTTATCATCAATAAGATATTTTGTAGTAGCTGGTCTCTATAAATAATAAACTTGAAAGACTGAATTAGTAGTCACTTTTACACTAGAAGTAAACACAAAAAAAAATGTGTGGTTGAGACTAATTTATGTATTTAATAAAAACATATTTAACAGGTGTTATTTGAAATGTTTTATTTTAGTTTAATAATCTTTATAAATTGTGGGTACATTTGATCCGTATCTTGCAAATACTATAAAATGCATATGCTTTCTATATGGTTAGTATTGGAGTAGAAGTACAAAAGTTTTGAATAAAAATATAGATACTGGAATATTTTGCTTGATTACTAAATTTTGGATGTTTTTATTGTAGTCTGCTGTTAACACTATTGTCCTGAAATATTAAAAAAGCTAGACAAAGGTTTGTCCAACTCTTTTGTCAGCTTTTGTTAATCTATGCTACTGTTATTCTAAAAACATACAAATGAAGTGAATAATACCTACCAACAATTTAAAAATACCTAAAATAAATAGACTTAAGGGACTGGAGCTCTAAAAAAGGGAGCAATAATTTGTTATGCATCATCTATAAGAAAATTGTCTTCATCTCTTCAATTACCTTTTAAAATAAACAAAACTAAAACAGCACAAAATTGAAAGTGATCTACTTTTCCCGACGTATTCTATGTACATCTGAGATTAATAATTTATTAAATTGAAATATTTTATCCTAAAAAATATGGGCACTTTATAACGGAAATGTCATTTAAGAAATGACATTGATTTTTTTTCTTATATTGGTAAACCTGGCGACTACAAGTTGCCACGTTGCCAGATCAATGGCGACTACTATGTGACTACTATTTCGAAAAAAATGGCGTCCAAAATGGACTCCTATGTCGCGACCCCCTTAGATATACCAGCCCTGATTAGCGTTTATTTGGGTTTCTGGGTATATTTATATTATTTAAAGGTTATTGATTTTACATTTTGTCAACACGCTTTTATTCAATTTTTCCTCAAATAATAATAAACAAATCAGTTCTTTTTAGAGCTCATTAGTGCTTTCATTCCTTTTTGCCGGTAAGTGTAAATTTATTTACTTTTATACAAGTTTATTGACAATATAATTTTCAGCTCAAAATGTTTACACCGGAACAAGCTCATACAGCTAGAGCTACTATTGACCTAATGGAAGAATATTTTGATGACCGAATTATTAGTAAAGGATTATGGCCTCCAAGATCTCCAGACCTCACACCTCCTGACTACTTTTTATTTGGTCATATAAAAAATAAAGTATTCAGAAATCGTTTGCATGATGTGAATGAATTGGAGCAAGCTATAGTTAATGAAATTGAAAGTGTAACTGAGGAGCAACTGCATAATGTGTTTCGAAAACATGAAAAGAAGGGTTAATGCTTGCATAGAAGCTGGTGGTGAACATTTTGAACACTTACTGAGAATGTATATTCTTTGTACATCAAATTATCCTTTAACATAAATTATTGAAGTTGATGTTGTGATCAATTCTATTCAGAACTGGATTGTTTTTTTTTGTTTATATCAATATGACTTTTTGTTACATTTTTTATAAATATTTTAAATGAACAAAAACAAATTTAACATGAAAAATTAGCATATTCTAAATTAATTTTCAATTTTATAGATACCTACTAATTTAAAATAAATAAAAACAAATTAAAAATTGTATTTGTTTATTGTGTCCCATGGCCCATGTACAATTCCATCTCTTAAAGTAAATTTTAAACAGATTTCTAATTTCTAAACGTGCAACAAGCTAAATGTATGATCTGTAGGTACTTTCTATACCTATCAAGTTGATGTATTTGAAAGATTTAATAATTCTACTACATAAACGAAAACATTCAAAGCGATTATCACATGTTTAATCAAAATAAGATTACTATTACTTATTCTAACCAATACTGTTATAATTTAAACAGTCAGCCGTAGTTAAGATAATATACCAGTTGCCATCAAGCTAAAATACATAATTTTTGTGTTCTTTATGCATAACATTTTTTAATCCTCCTTTCCCACACTTAATTTTTATCAAGAATTTGTCCCTCAAAATTTCAATTATTGAATAATAATAATTCTAAATTCAGCTCTTTTAACAAAATTGGGGGCTGTCCCATTCTGCTACACGCACTGGGATATATGATGCCACACACTTATTTATACACAAGAATTGAACTTAAAACTCAAAACAATTTTTTTATGGTAACTTAGATCCCAATAAACATATGTACCAAAAAAAACTGATGGCTAAAATGCTATTTTATTGACTTAAAAAGGTAAAAGACAATTTGTATCACAAACGAATATATTAAATTTTTAATCTAAATAAATGTAATCATTTAGTTAAACTATATACAAAATTGGTAAACAAATCCAAGATTTTCGGATAAACTTCACTTGTATCCGCTTTTTCTTTTTACGACTGGCAACCTCTTAGTCTTTGGAGGTCTTTCTTCAGTTTTCTCTTCGCTACTTTGCTCAATTTCGGCTTCAGTTTGAATTTCAACATAATTAAAATCCTTATCAGAATTTTCACTGCAAAATAATTCATGTTTATTCTATCCTTTAAAGATTCAGGAACAAAGTGTTATAATTGTATCTCGCTCAAAGGGCGAGAGGTGGAAACATTGGTATGTAAAAATAAAATACCATGTCAACACAATACCATACGTAATTTAAAAATACCACTACTTCAAGATCTTATCGCCAAAAAAAAAAAAATATTAAACTGTTACAGCACACGCTGGGACATATTCTTTTGATGGGTATAGACTGAACTTGCAGAAGTACCTCGACCATATTGAACGTGGTGGAAACTAACTGAATTTATACCAGCGGTATTAGGTATTACTTCCAAACTTGAAGATAAAGAAGTGTACGGACGAGGGTTAAATAAACATTAAAAACAAAAAAAAAACACTCAATTTCAAGATACGGTGATCTTAGGTTAGGTATCGAATTATTCTTCTCTTTTAATAAGAGAGGTATTGAATTCAATAGTGATTACATAGAAAAATTTAAAGATAAGATTTTATATTGACCTAAATGGAATTCTAACACAAAAATATAATAATGTAAAGCACCATTAATTTAATAATATGATTCTTTCTGTTATAGCTCACTGTAATTTGTTCTTAAGGTTACACACCATAAAAAAAAGAAGATATATTTTATTTTATTTAAAACACCTACAGCACTGGCCAACATCTAGGGATTTTTACTATTATTTTCACCAATCGCTGTCATGACGTTTTGATCACGTGGGTTTCGGGTATTGTTGAAGACCCTGTACTATACTTAAAACCAATAGCTATATATTGACGTCATAATATATATCTATTTGTGATTTTAGAATTTCTAAAGTGGATTAAGAATGAAGAATATTCTAAGAATGTCCAATATTTTGTAGCTTCAACTATATACAAAAAGGAAAAAAAAATAAAACTTACTTATTATAACTGCAATCATTCTGGTAAGTTTGTTATTAATTATTATTATAATAGGCTGTTACAAATTATTATTTTGAATAATTTAGGAAAAATCCAAGAAAAAAAGGAAAAGACAAAAATTACCAAATTAAATGGACCATGCAAAATAAATCGCAGTTGCACTAGTCAAATTGTAATAAAAAAGGATTTGACTGCAGGAACTATTTCTGGGACTTATTATCCACAACATTATGGACATGCAATCGATATCAAACATATTCCGTTACCAACAATGAATGACCAAGGAATATGTTGCAAAAAAATTACATTCAGGCGTTACTCCTAGCAGGTAAATTTAAAATCAATATTTTGTCATCATGTAGGTATGCATCAAATTTATCTGGCATTTAAAATGTATAAGACAGTAGGTATTTATACTTAAGGTGATAATGTGTATTTTGTTTTAGAATTTTAATCGATGAGCGAAAGTTAGTAGGCAGTGGAAATGTTAAGCGAAAAGATTTAATTACTAGGAAGGATGTTAATAATATAAAAGTGTCTTACAAACTTAATATAAATGATGGTGTTTACCATCAACATCAAGATGATGCCACAAGTGTTGATTTATGGGTTCATGAATTTGAAGAAGAATATAATCCAGTTCTCTATTACAAAAAACAGGGCATATTGTTAGAAGGGTATAATTTTAAGAAGGAAGATTTTTGTTTAATTATTATGACTCCCGCACAAAGGTATATTCTGGAGACTACACCTTGCAATATAATTTGTATAGATGGTACACATGGCCTTAACTCTTATGATTTTGAGTTGACCACATTAATGGTGGTAGATGAGTATGGTGAAGGTTTTCCAGGTAGTTTTGTAGTTTTATTTTATTTGTAAAGGAATATGAAGGTTAACTACAGATTCTCGTTAAGTTTAAAAAGTACATGCATGTTAAAAGAGTAATGTCACTCATAAAAACTTGGCATCCAACAATTCCAATTGTCTCCTTAATTTTGTTAAAGAATACTTCAAAAACGTAAGTATCTTTACAATTGGAATACATAAAAGCCCCTAAAAAAAAGAATTAAATTAGAATTGTATAATAAACAAAACAAAATGTGTATGGTTCTTTATATATTTTAAAATTAAGGTACTCTTATTAAACGTCATTCTAGAAAATACAACACCCTGCTGCTATACCTTTCCAGACCGTTCTACAATTCTCTAAATATTTTACTATTATAGAAAGGTCAAGTTTTAGCGATTTTTTGTAATATGTGGCGGAATTATGGGCCCGCAGTAGAGGTGGCATGGAGCTAGGTGAGCATTGTTACAGTGTTGTAGATTATGCAAAGTTTGCATTCATTCACAAGTGTGTCTTAATATTCTGTAAAAACTTATGTGTAAACATATACACTTGGTAAATTTGTATTAGCCTGAGAAGGGGAGCGATTCTGTTTTAGGTGAGGTTGTTGACATGCTAGCAACAGAAAACGTTAAGAATGAGCATCATGAAGAAAATAGTAAGTTTATGGAAGAAATAAAAATCAAGAACCTGTACCAGTAGATGAAGAGAGGATGGAATAAATTGAAACACTTTCAAAATTCTTGATAAATTCAGATAAGAAAACTAAGTAAGTTCCCATTGCATAAGTCTGACAATATTCTTCAAAAAAAAAACTTTATTTTAAGGTGCATGAAGCAAATAATTGGAATACTGGATGAAAATAACACCAAGTCAACGAACTCAAAAAGAAAAATTGAGAAAGATTACTTTCCATCATAAAGAAAACAAGTTTTATAGTTTTGTTTTACACATATCTATTACATCTTTATTTTTAGGAAGTTTTCATGTTGTTTTAGTATATGCATATTTTTGTACTCATATTTTGGAAAAAAAACCTAACAAGTTTCTTGCAATTTCTTCTTGCTAGGTGTAATCGAAATTGCGGACTTTTCACATTAAATCACATGTTAAGTATCACTTGTTTTTCCTGACTTATATACACCATACCTGCTTGGAACAGATGAATACAGTATTATGATTCAACAATTATTTTTATTTAGCAAAAAATATCTTACTATTTTTACAAATTTTGAATAATTACTCGCCCTAGATTTTTTTTCATTCTGTTATAATCATTTTAAATACCTACACAAAAGTTGTATTCATTGTGATACACATTGTTTATATTAAAAATAATTTTCATTATGTAAAACATTATTTCCATTGCGATACAGACATATTTATTACAGTACCTATATAGATCAGGATAGCTATTCACTAAGTCATGGGAGCGCTCCCATGGGAGTGCTCCCATATATTTTGCTCTCTTACTCTTAGGTGGGTATATCGTGCTTACTCACTTTTAGCCCAGGTACATGCGTAAGTAAGGTCAGATTTTATACTATGGAAGGGAGAATTGCGGACTTGCCAGATTAGGTCCGTATTTATCACAAAGCAAATTTGAACTACTAAGGGCCGATTCCACCGTTGAGTTAAACGGAGATTAAAATGACATTGTTAATGTAAAAATGTAATTTTAAACTTCGTTTAACACAACGGTGGATCGGTCCTTAAATAGTAGATCAAAGTTATTCTGTCGACTTGGCAAAGTTGGCATGGGAATATGGGAGTGCTCCCATGAGTTAGAGAATAGGTATCCTGAAGCCCTGGCGAAGCATATAATCTAACAATAGAAGCGATACCCATTCATCTAACTCCGTAGATTAATAAATAATTCTCGAGTTAAATTGCTGTGCGAAGTAAACACTTTTTTACAATAGAAGCAATAAACAACCATGATATACATATTAAAAATTAAATGTATTATACAGCTGGGGACCTATTTTCAAACCGTTTGAGTACTCATTTCTCTCAAGATTCTCATCAGAAATGTCATACGTCAATGTGGAAACGCTGTTTTTAAAGGCCTCGAGGATTAAAATTCTTAGGAGGATATTAATTATCTCTAAATAAACCGTGAGAAACAATCAGTGAGTTTACACTGGCCCTTAGGACCCTAAAAATACTGTTTTACGTTGACGTATGACATTTCTCTCGAGAGAAATGAATTCTCTCGACTTTGAAAATAGCACCCCTTGGGGGCTATTTTCAAAGTATGGGAGCACTCATTTCTCTCAAGATTCTCATCAGAAATGTCATACGTCAATGTGGAAATGTTGTTTTTAAAGGCATCGAGGATTAAAATTCTTAGGAGGATATTAATTATCTCTAAATAAACCGTGAGAAACAATCAGTGAGTTCACACTGGCCCTTAGGACCCTAAAAATACTGTTTTACGTTGACGTATGACATTTCTCTCGAGAGAAATGAATTCTCTCGACTTTGAAAATAGCACCCCCGGAGACATCAACGAAAAAAACAAAACAAACTTCTAACCTTTAAAGTTCTTCTTTCTTGTCAATATTTAAAACGGTGCAATCTGACAACGTTGGATTGTGTTGTGATATCCAGGCGCCTCTCGGTTGTATGGTTGTATGAAGATAATATAGTAGGATAATGCAACAGTAAAAAGCACTGATCTGTATTATTTTACTGGATAGGATATAGGCTATTTAACATACTAAAAAACCGTTCCACCAAGCAGACCGGAAGTGCAACAATGCTGGCCGATTTGGGCAAATTATGGTTGGTTCACAGCATAGAAAAATAAAAAGAGAAGGTTTGAATAAATGGCGGGACTTGTTTCATTGGGTGCTATGATTGAACGTTTACGTTATCCGTAACGTACATGTTAGGCCGAGTTTTAACAGTAATGAGGCAAGTTCGTATGATGGAAAACTTTTTCCAACACGTTACTGTTATTTTCCGCCTGTTATCTTCTAATTTAACAGTTTTCCACCATCCGAACTTGCCTCGTTAATTTTAAAATCCGGCCTAACATGTACGTTACGGATAACATAAACGTTCAATCATAGCACCCCTTGTTGGTAGTTGAACCGTAAGCGCTTAGCGCGCTGCTATCACTAAATTCAAACCCGTTTTACACCCATAAAAAAATATGTTTTCAAAAATAATGACAAAGAAATCAATAATTTTACTGATTTACCCCTTTAAATTTCACTTTAATATAATATGTGATCAAATACAGGGATAATCGTTAATAAATTTAAAGTTAAAGCTAAATTTAAATATTATTAGATGGTGTAAATCTGGCTTTGAAAATAAATTGGTTATGTTGCTATAAATATGTCAGCCTGATATTATTTTCATTTTCAAATGCAGGTGATATTTTTTTCAAATTCAGGTGAGTAAATTGTATTAAGTGTAAGTTAGATTTAACTAATTTAATTATAGGCAGGTTCTTAAGAAAATCATTAACTTCTGATTCATTTAAATTTTAATTGCAGAAGTATTTTTCTCACAAAACTAACAAGAAATTTTATGTTTTTCCTGCTATTATTACTCTAGAGATAAATGGATCCACATTTTAAACATTTGTGGTCAAAAAAATGAAAGAAGTTATGAGCAAAATATGTAAAGCCAATTTACAAACAAATTTAATATTGTAGAACCCGAGATAGAACCTCATCCTAGTTTTACTCATAAAGACCATGATGAAAAAAGGCGAATGATTTGTGCTTAAAAAGTTATTGTTCAATTTTTGGGTGATATTCATTATTATATTTATCAAATAATACCCAAATATGTTCAAAAACTTATATGCTTTAGGTCAACATGTTAATTTTTGCATAGTTCACCCATTAAGATCATAAATCAGATGTTTTCTATTTTTATTGAAATTTTTATACCTTTTATTGCAAGAAAAATGTAAAAATTTAAAAAAGTTATGACTCCTGTTAATTTTTAATTTTAAGATACACACTGCACCTTTATTTTTGTTTTGTTTTAGATATTCCTCAGTATGGAGATTTTTGGAATGTACATAAATGTGTTTCTTAATTAGGGTGAGTTTCAAAGCCCACCTGTATTGAAGCTGGAGGCTTATTGTACCCGAAATAGGCATTACAACTATTCTAGATTGAAATAGATGGGAAAAGGCCTTAAAGGGACAATATGTATAAGAATATTAGAATTAGAATGATTTGTCCTTGGATTAATAAGGGATATTTAAAACATTAAAACAATTGTGTTTATAAATTAACTACTTTGACTTTTTATAAGAACTATATTCGGTTTTTTAATAATAAAAACATTGTCATGTGGCTATGCTGGTTATCATATTATATTTTTATTTTTCAGTAATTTAGTGTGTGATATAGTGCTTATTATGTTCAAAATATGCAGTTAGAAGATAATGAAATACATGTAATTACATGGTAATTCTAAATAAATTAAACTTGGTAAAAATGTGTTTTATTTTTCAACTAATTTTATTTTTCAGTTAAAACAAGTGACATTTTCCTTTTTTCAACATTTACCTACAACAAAAATTCACACTAAACTTATTGTTTGTTTAGTAGTTGTAAGTAAAAGTTGTCAAATAGGAAAATGTTACTTCAAATTGCTTCAAATGTCTAAATTATCAAGCCCGCCAATTTTTAAATCGCTTTAATTAGTAGTGTTCTACTTTATCGACTGAAACTGACAGGTGTAGTTCAACCGTAAGCGCTTAGCGCGCTACTGTCGAGGTCAAGCAAACTTGTTACCAACTATTTACATGGAATCCGACCCCCGTGGTTCACAGAACTGAAATTTGGGATAATTTGACATACCTAACCTATAATTTGATTAGTTTTTCAGTTTTTCTTCTTATTCTTCTTCTATTCCTTTTGCGGGCGATGTCCTTCGGGAAAATTCACCCATGATTTGATTTTTTATAAAAGAAAATATAAAAATGGAAACGTGTGTCTGCAGGAATGAACGTTTATTGTTTATTTCATACTCTTTTTACTTTGTTTTCCACAATAAAAACATCTCATCGTAGCTTGTTGGCACAATTAAGGCCAAGTTCAATTTTGTTTGACATATCATCACGATTTTTTTTAGGTTAGAAAATTGCATTATCGATTTTTTTCATTCGAAGTAATAAAAGACGTCACTTTAAATTTCTATCTCTTTATGTCAACAAATTTCTAACACGATGAATTTATAAAACGTATGTCACTTATGAATATGTGGCGGCAACTGACGGCAACACTGTCAGCTACTCCATGGCTACTAGAGTACATACAGGTCCGGTATAAGCCATGGAAAATAATAATTTAATGTTTTGATCAAGTTAAATAAAATATCAAAATTAAATTTTTATTTTTAAGTAAACGACATTTTTAAATGTATACGTCTTCAATCAAAAATAATATAGGCTAATACTCAAGTGTATTATACGAGTGTACTGGACATCAGATAATTTTACCCTTCACTCGTTTTTTGTAATGAAACCAGCGGTAAAATAGATATTTGTGTACCAAGGCTGTGTTTTGGCCGAATTTGACATATGCGTTCAAGTCAAGCCAGTACTGGTTAAGTATAAGAGTAATAGGCAATAAACGGGTGTTCAATCAAACTTGACATCAAGATAGATGTCACATAAGCAGGTGTACTGAAGATGAACTTTGCAAGACCAAGCATCAGATAGGTAGGTATAACACTTGATATTCTGAAAACTATGTGGATACTACACTGAATGAGAACGAATGGAAGTGTCAGAAGGAGGCTAAAGGCAAAAAATAGGCGGAACAGAGCCTAATAGATAGACAAGTAATATTTTAGCCAGGAGAGTCGATAAGTGTTATAAATATAGTTAATTTATGAATGTATTTTTAATGTATAATTTCAGTTTATTTTCATTTTTGGTATAAAACTATGGCTGACATAATAAAACTCTTAAAAGTATATATATTTTCAATCTTTATTACTATACATTATTTTTAGTATTCACTTATTCTCTCTGACCTAGGGGAAAAGGTCAAAAAACCCTGGTCATAATTGTTTACAATGTTGCGTGTTCCTAATGATACAAAACATTACAGAGGAATGATACTTAGCCGATGAAATCTCATAGAGTTCACGCATGACATATTGTGGTATGGAATATGGCTATCTCTGATGCATCTGCAGATTTAAATTTATTTATGCGTACTGTTTTCTATCAACTGATACCCCAAATTTATACAAGCCACGTCTTCGCACCGCAATGTGACATAGCATCAAATCTGCTTAATCTCATACCATTTTTTTAAGTATCAAGGATATTCTTGGTGTAGCTGATCATCATGTTTCGAGCCATCGAACCTAAAAAATAACAAATATCAATAAATAGAATTCGGAATTTATTCCAAAAATATTTTTCTTTGGGAATTATATAGGATTTCTCGTTAATATACAGACAAACTTTTAAAGGTGGTAGGTGCATCAAAATAAACATTTTTTTGCTTAATAAAATAAAAATAATTTTATTGCCCAACAAATTAATCCATTTACAGAACAAAATACATGAAATAAATGTTAAACATAATATTTTGATAGAAAATAATTTTAGCAACAGCAAGAAAAAAAAGAAAAGAAAGAATCCTAAATACATTAGCTACAAATTAGTACAACTAATGATCGGAATAAATATCCCAATCAGAACAAAATTAATTAAAATTTGAGCACATTAGCGTTATAGGTGAATTTCTTCCCAAGTTCGTTCAAATACTTCCTGTATAAAATGTTTAATGATATCTAATGGCTGTTTTGGGAACATTAAAATTTATTTAATTTATCAAAAATAGTACATCAATAGTGTTATGTAATATTTTATAAAAAAATGTAACACTGGGAACTACCCTTCTATTTTCGAAAGAAGCAGAGATTCTTCAATACCTCGAATGGGATACAGCTCATCTATTTTAAAAGAAAGGTACTTGAGAGATCGCCGCTGAACATTTTCCAACGATCTTTATGAATATTGTAAATAAGGTTCCAGATAAGAGATGCATATTCTAGCCTGGAACGAACTAAGAACCCTAAGCTTTTCAACGCAGAAGCAACTGTATTTTCAATATAATCCGAAAAAGTAACTTTTTGGTTGAATAATATACCTTAATCTTCAATTTGTGCACAAGTCCGATAAATGTAGGCTGTTAAATAAATAATCAAACTCCACCTTGTTAATACTTCTAGTATAGGAACATACTTCACATTTAGACACATTCATAAACAGCTTGTTTTCATTACACCAATTTTCAACGATTCCCAAGTTGGGTCTGTAAAAAGTAACAGTCTTGAATTGATGAGATTGAGGTAAATATTTTTAAGTCAGCAGCGAACAGCAGGTTAAATTTATTGCCAAGTCATTAATAAATATACTAAATAATAGTGGTCCCAGATTGGAGCTCTGTGGAACTCCAGATGTTGCTGTGAGGGGTGAAGATGAAAATCCGTTGTAAAAGACATAATTAAAACGATGATTTAGGTAAGATGAAAATAATCTCAACAGCGACTGATCAAACCCTAAGCATTCCAACTTCCTTACAATAATATTATGATTTTTAATTATTACAAAATACATTATGTATGTACAAAAAATATTCTAAACATATTTTAACTAACAAGAGTTTTATTTTTAACTAGTTATATTCAAAAACAAATGTCATTTTTAAAACTATGTTTAACAACAACCGATGAGTACACAACAAGGTTCACAGTTTAAACTAAGTCTACATTTTAACTGCCTATTGTACAACCCGCCATATGTACAATTAAAAATTAATTGTATTTCTTTAAAATGCACTTGATTCTGTTGATCAAAATCATTCGATAAAAAAAAATAAAAAGTATTGGTATAAAGGTGGTTTTTTATATCTATGCCATAATGCATGCATTGGAGTAGCATGTAGATTACCTAAGTATCAGGTCAGAGATATTAAAATTAAATAACATATGTAGTGGGATTCTCATCTTTCAATACGTCTCCTATAGAGACTCCTATCTTTGTTCAACAGACAGCGATTTTGATGTAATGACTCTCTATTCTGTATGTAATGTGTCGAGTTGGCACAAAAGAATCGCTGTTCTGATCAGAAGAAATTAACCACATCAAAGGAAGAAAATTAGGTCCCCTGTTATTTTTAATTTATATTAATGATTGTTAATGTTGCAATAATTAATATGACATTTACCTGTTTGCCTTTGATGTCCTTATCTATGTTTCTTGTAAGTTGTAAGGATTCAGATAACTAAGAGTTAATAATTGTCAATGAAACTCTGCAAAATGTTTATAAATGATGTTGCAATCATTTGTTAAAAATCAACACAAATACCTAAAACAAAATATAAGCTGATAAGTAATAACTATATGCAGTTTGTGGACAAACAATATAGGAAATTGGAAGAAAATCTATACAGTTAGTAGAAAAATTCATAAGGGTAATTATTCGGAAACAGATGAAATTCACAGACCATAGGCAAATACTGTTATCAAATTAATTGCAGTTAAATTACATTTCCTATTTAGAATGTTATTAAAATAATTGTTATATTATTACATTATTTTTTACTAAATTTGAATATTGTTATATTAGCAAACTAGCCAATTAAAAATAAAATAAAAACCGAAAACATACCTGGATCTACAATAATATATATAAATAATATAAGTACATTGCATCTTTTAAATTATTAAAGTCCATTAAATTGAAATGACACGTCAAACCATAAACGTCAAACTTTCAAAACAAACATGCTTGTGTTCCAAACAGAAAATAGCATTTATAGATTCGATCATGTATTAGGATAGATACGCCTTACCTGTGGAAGTAATGGGTTTAATGATTATCTAGACGGGGAGAGAGGAAAGGTATACAAACGGAGAACTTAGCAGTGCCGTACCGTATGGAAGGGGTTATATATTTTTAATTACTATAAAATGCTAGATGAAAGCGGATGGGCATGATTTTAAAAATATTGTTTTATAGCGTATATTTTTAACTTTCAATGTAAGAATAGTTTTTCACAGTATTGTGATACTACATAGACCATGCACAGGCTTGTCATATTGTATATTATTTACTCAATTTTATAGGATTATTAATTTTGTACTTTAAACAATTTGTATACATTTTGAGTAAATATACCTACTATAAAGCTTGACTGATGAAGGAGAAAAGAAAATAGAAAAATATTGTGAAGAACCCGTTTTATAAGTGAAGCAAGAATATTATACATATTTCTGACTACATACCTTCCTTTATGAAATAAAATAAAGACCAATTAAAGCATTTTATTTATCAACCAAAAATAGTTATACACAAATAATAATAATAATAATAATAATAATAATAATAATAATAATAATAATAATAATAATAATAATAATAATAATAATAATAATAATAATAATAATAATAATAATAATAATAATAATAATAATAATAATAATAATAATAATAATAATAATAATAATAATAATAATAATAATAATAATAATAATAATAATAATAATAATAATAATAATAATAATAATAATAATAATAATAATAATAATAATAATAATAATAATAATAATAATAATAATAATAATAATAATAATAATAATAATAATAATAATAATAATAATAATAATAATAATAATAATAATAATAATAATAATAATAATAATAATAATAATAATAATAATAATAATAATAATAATAATAATAATAATAATAATAATAATAATAATAATAATAATAATAATAATAATAATAATAATAATAATAATAATAATAATAATAATAATAATAATAATAATAATAATAATAATAATAATAATAATAATAATAATAATAATAATAATAATAATAATAATAATAATAATAATAATAATAATAATAATAATAATAATAATAATAATAATAATAATAATAATAATAATAATAATAATAATAATAATAATAATAATAATAATAATAATAATAATAATAATAATAATAATAATAATAATAATAATAATAATAATAATAATAATAATAATAATAATAATAATAATAATAATAATAATAATAATAATAATAATAATAATAATAATAATAATAATAATAATAATAATAATAATAATAATAATAATAATAATAATAATAATAATAATAATAATAATAATAATAATAATAATAATAATAATAATAATAATAATAATAATAATAATAATAATAATACTCTCCCTAATTACGGAGATTAATGAACTTTATTATTTACAAAGTACTGTAGCAAAATTTTGCCGTACACAAGTTAGAGGAAACAGAAGAAATAATGGCATTGTGTTTGTTCTTTATTTTAACAATTCTGACAATGCATGAAGTGGTGTGACTAATTTCTGATATTTTTAAATACCTATAATAAGAATCCCTTATTTAAAACGGTTTTATTTGGATAGATGGCTATTTTTTTAAAATTTAAATGCAAATAAAAACCTACAATAAATAGGTAAGTACATATTATATATAATTAAAAATAAGCTTCAAGATTTATTTTCATTTTTTTAAAATAATATTTAAAGTAGTTCATGCGCAAGACGGCTTTTCTTAGGAATCCAATAAAATTAAAATATAAGGTTAAAGAAAATGTCTTTTACGTACCTAAGTAAAAAAAATTTTTTTTGACCGTCTGTAAAACGAGATATTAACAATGAAATTGTGCATAATTAACAGTTTTGAAGCCTGTCATGTTCATAAGCAATGCATTTATTTCAAGATATTTCGAAAATGGCTTACTATATTTTTTAAAAACTAATGTAATGTAAATCAAAAAGTTATACAATTTTCTAAAAAAACGTAGAATTTTTTGACCGATTTGGTAAAAAGATAGATTTTTAAAAGAAAAATATGTTTAAAGCAGTCGACGCGTAGTGGGGTACAATGATTACAACTTGGCAACATTGTTAGTTCAGAATCATTGAATTACACTCGATCAGCTAAGAGGTTGTTATAACCTCGTGAAGTGTTCTTGAAAAATTAATTTGTCTACTGCATTTGAGAACTAGAATCGACGCTTCTGTTTGAACCAAAGCAAAACCTTAAAATTAGTATGAGGAAGTCACAAAATTTCTATAGGTATACACTTGATATCGCACCATTCCTATATTTGTGACGTTGCCGGATGGATTTTACTTGAAATAATAACGTATCCGTACATAAGCTTACATGTGTTGTGTTCAGTATCCTACAAAAATAACATTTTTCAGCATTGAGAATCTCAAACTATTGGCAATATTTTTGTGTACGACTATCGCGCGTGAACTACCTTAATAATTACTACATGTAAACAACTCATTTTAAATTGGTCGGTAAGATACCATAAGTATTTAGTATATTTACCTGCAGTAAAATTGTTTACAATTCAAAACCCATTGGTTATATTTAGGCAGTACCCTGCGCATATGGGATCATTATTATGTTCCTCCATAATCCAAGGGGGTTTATCGTTTTCATTATTTTGTCTTGAAATTGTATCCTTTTATTTCGAAAGAAGAGTCACTTCCATGGTTTTATGCAATATTCAACATTTTAACTGACAGTTGGCAACGTTGTAACCATTTGCAATTTTTATACAGGCTCCTTATAAGTGCGAATCATAAACAATATTTTCATATCAATTTGCTTCTAAATGCCCAATTAAACGAATACATGAATTTCTTAGAATACTGAAGACTTTTACGTAAAAATTATGATGCGATAGCTAATTATTATAAAAAAGGCTTACCAAAATATGAGTGGCATGTCACGACGCTTCTGTCAAAAATTAGGGTAGCTTAGATATTAGATTTAAAAGGAGTTTGACATTATGTGTCCGTGTCCACCGCGACCTTTTCAGATCTATTGTGGGACTCCGTTTGTTTTAGAGTATGTCATCTAAGCTTGGACTTTTTTATTAGATTTATTTTCCTTGACAGTGGCATCCACATGCATGTAGTTACATGTGTCTGGCTTTTCTTCATCTAGTATAAGAAATCTCAATCTAGTTAGGCTTTCACATTGGTGCAGGACGTGGATTGATGTTTCCTTTTCTAATTCACAGAACCCGAATAAATTAAAAAAAAAGAATAAATTAGAAAATATCTTAGAATTTAAAAATAATTTAATTTTGTAAAAGAAGTGAAAACTTACTTTTTAGAAATAAATAAATAAATAAATAAATACCTTGGGAGATTCTACTTCTAGTACACACCAACTACGGTTGCTTATTACGTTGTTCTTACTTCTTTTTTGCAAAAAAAGTAAAATGTATACGTGTATTTGATACGCCAAAATTACAAAATATAGCCCCAAAGTGTTCGAATTATCTGCAGCTTGCGCTAGTATCGCTTTTGCTTCCCCTACCATAACTTCGCACTGAGCGAATATAATCATCATACGTTCCCACATATACATTTTCTATACTACTTCTCTCAACGAAGTACGTACTAAAAAAAATTATAAGTTTTCATTAATGGGTTTAGTATAATCAAAAAAGTTTACTTTGTGTTTATTAAACTACAACTGAGAGACAATAGTTCTAAGCTATTTTTCACAGTATTTTAGACCTCAATAACACTTCGTTTCAGAAACGAATTGTTTAACTAGGTGTAAGTAGAAGTTTGCAATAAATACTTATAAATTACCTTTTACCTATATCAATACGAAAGTATGTATATAAAGACACTTGTTTACTTACTCTATTAGCAAAACATTGGATTTCAAATAAAATGTTCGATTTTATTATAGCTAAATAAATCTTCATGTGAAAAGTGATCTGAACAAACTTTGGCATCTTTCAGTTTTGAGATCTTGCCCATTTATTTTCAAGTTGTTCAGCCACAATGACATTAGACAATGGGTCCTATGATTGAACGTTTATGTTATCGGTAACGTATATGTTAGGCCGAATTTTAAAAGTAACGAGGCAAGTTCGTATGATGGAAACCTGTTAAATTAGAACATAACAGGCGGAAAATAACAGTAATATGTTATGAAAGACTTTACATCATACGAATTTGTCTCTTTGCTGTTAAAACTCGGCCTAACATGTACGTTACGGATAACGTAAACGTTCAATCATACCACCCATAGTCTCTCGGAAACGTGTAAACGTATATACCATAAAATAGCCAGTTTCTACAATTAGATATTCACGGGGGTTTAAATCATATGCAAAATATGCCAACCTGTTTACTGCGCAGACCACCCGGCGCTTGGGTGCTCTGAAGTCCGTTTTACAATAACCAAATTGTATTAAAATGTAAAGCACACTGAATAATTTAATAACATCTGGCTCAGTAACACAAAAAAGTATTATTTCAACAATTTTAATTTATATATTAAACCAAATTAAAAAATCATGCCTTCACTTAGTTATTTGTACAATGTTAACCTGTCTTTATGTCCGCTACATGCCTGCTGGCTCCCCCCCGTGTGACGCAATGATACATCCAGCACTCACTTTGGTTATGGGACTAAAAAGAACCAATTAGAACGGGATACGTCACGACTGTGGGTGGGATCGATTGACAATTAACACATAGCAGTCATAGATATGAGATGTCTATGGTAGCAGTTAGATTTTTTAACCTAACATTTTTGTTTGTTAGTTTGTGCCAGTTTTTGTTTTGGTTTTGCTCACGGCCAAATATTTACAGTAATAATCCTTCCTCCATGATTTACAGTTATAGTGTGTGTACATACAATCCATGTACAATCGTGGTTTTGATGTTTGCTTTTACCATAGTTGCTTACCGAAATAATGGATATCGCGCCACTACCCTCTTTGAATGATGAATTTAATGTAAGTACAACATTTTTGCACCTTGTTTCTCTAAGACGAAAATTAAGCCTTTCAAGTAAAAGTTCATATTTGTTTTCTGTTGTATAACTACTAATTAAATATTTTTGCTGAGAAAATTGGTACCTACATGTATGTTCATAAACATAAAGTACAAACAAACTGCTAGGATTTTTGTGTAATTAAATCTTTATTTTTCAGTCAGTTTTTCCACCTGGTTGGGGAACAACAATTATTGGTAAAAAAATAGTAGAGGGTGAAGATAAGTTCCCGAATGTAGAATTGCATTTTTTCATCAATTGCACCAATGAAGAGGAGTTTGGAAAGTGGTTGATGGAGTTTGAAAATTCAACAAGTTCATCATACGTTATCGCCTGTACAGACGTTGAGAATGGAGCTAAATTGAAACTGAAAAGAAGACTAAGGTAATAAAGGTTTTATTATTAATAAAACCTTTGGAAAACACAGATTTTACAGGTTACAAAAATTAGGTAGTAAATTAATGTAATAAATATCACATTTGTTTATGCTCTTATTTATAATGTAGGTTATATTATTTATTACATGTAGGTTTATTACAGTTTATTATTATGTTACCTGGAAAATTTAATTTTAGGTGTCATCATTCTACACGGTGCACTAAAACCTACAACCCGTCCTTAAAAAACAAAACTAGAAACACCAATTGTCCTTCGAAAATAACTGTAAAGATACATGTTATTAGAAAAAAGTATAGGGGCAAGAAAGAAAATTTCCAACTCTTACAAGAGGCGCCTTGTGAGGTTAAACTTATTTTAACACACAACCATATGACCAATACTGCAGATTCTTTACGGTTTCGTAAAGTTTCTAAGAATGTAAGAGAAGAGTTACTAAGTCTTTATAAGAATGGCCATACAGCAGGAACAGCTTTGGAGATGATTAAATGTAACATTCAGCTTACCAGGGATGATTATGTGACAGCTTTGGCAGACCGTAATATATGTCCAAGCTATAAATACTGTTATGATCTATATATGAAAGAGTTTAAAGAAAATTATGGACCTATGAAATTTGATACAGAGGCGAAAATGTTTTTAGAAAATAATCTTACACTGTACAATGCTGAAAAAAAAGACAAATGTGCAAAAATGGTTACAATTGGAGAAGGAAATGTAGATTACGTTATTGGGTAGGTTTACTACAATTTATTAATAAAAAGAGCAGAAAGTTTTGATTGTGTAGTCACTTACATTTTTTGAAAAATAATATTTTAAGTTTTTGAAAATATTTATGTGTGGTTTAATTTTTTCTTTTAGTATTTGTACTCAGATTATGAAGAGGGTTCACAAACATATCGAAGCTGCTTCTGAAATATAAATTTAACAGATTTTGTCCCCCAAAATTTCAATTATTGAATAATAATTCTAAATTGCTCTCACAGACCCAATGCGTCAGGCCAAGCCCTTATGCGCTACAGAGCTGTATTTTATATACAGGGTGGCTCACGCTCAACGGGACGGAGCTTTATGGGAAAATGACCAAAGATATAACAAATTCGTTTGGGAGGAATACGTAGGTTACAGACGGCTACAATTTAAAATTTGTTAGATGTATACAGGATGTCCCACATAAGAGAAAATATACAAAGTTATATTATTTTTATTGGAACACCCTGTTTTTTATTTTAGAATTAAAAACTACATCAAAAATAATGTCAGTTAACTAAAGGTTCCCTATTACTATTATTATTAGTTTTCGATTTATTTGAATTTTTAAGGAAAAAAAGTCTCCCAGAAATTAATTGTTTACTCTTGTTTGAATAATTTTTAATGAACTAATTTTTTTTCATTTATGTGGGACATCCTGTATACATCTAACAAATTTTAAATTGTAGCCGTCTGTAACCTACGTATTCCTCCCAAACGAATTTTTTATATCTTTGGTCGTTTTCCCATAAAGCTCCGTCCCGTTGAGCGTGAGCCACCCTGTATATATATATTTTTTTATGAAATACATATTTTATTTCTATGTAGTTATTATGGTCAAATATTATTTAATTAAACACCAAATCCTTTCATATATATTTTTTATGAAGTTCAATTTAAAAATATAAGTATGATGTTCCAGGGTTAAAATATGACTAGTATTCCAGTCTAGACAAAACATTTTAATTTATTTAAACAAAAATTATTTTTTTTTTAGGATTTGCACTCCAATTATGAAAAGAGTACATAAACACATTGAAAATGCATCAAACATTGTGTTCATGGATTCGTCTGGTACAGTGGACAGAGATGGAAGTCGTATATTCGTATTGTTAACCGACAGTGAGTGTGGGGCTTTGCCATTAGGGCTCATAATAACTACTTCGGAATCTGTACAGGCCATTAAATGCGGATTGCAAATTTTAAGGGATCTCCTAAGAGGAACTATTTTTGGAGGACATGAAGAAGGACCAAAAGTCTTTATGACAGACGATTCTTTAGCTGAACAAAAGGCAATTAAGGAAACATGGCCACAGGTCAAATGCCTACTGTGTATATTTCATGTACTGCAGGCAGTATACAGGTGGCTATCTAGATTAAAAAATGGCATTCCAAAAGCCCAACAAACAAAAATATATAAGGATTTCAGAAACATTTTGTACTCCAACAATATTGATGAGATGTTAAAAAAATATGAACTAGCTGTGGAAAATGCAAAAATGTATCCAAACTATCTTAATTATTTGAATACATATTGGTGGCCAAAAAAGGAATCCTGGGTGAAAGCTTACAGAAACGGTTGGTTAATAAATAACAACCATACAAACAACTATTCGGAAGCTACAATACGTCAAATAAAAGACAAAATTTTTTCAAGAATAAAGGCATTTAACGTAGTTCAGATGGTTGATTTTATGATGACAAAGTTTGAGAAATATAATGAGAGGAAACTTTTAGATGCTTCCAGTAATAGGTTAAAAACAAACCCTCTGTATAAACAAATTAAAATGCCTTCTACAGAGATTCTTCAACGCATCATCAAACTTGACGAAAATATTATTGCAGTTCCAAGTGAAGGCAACCAAAATTTAATGTATCTGGTGAATATGGAGGTTTTATTCTGTTCATGTACAGAAGGAATAACAGGTACCTAACGTTATATTATTTGTCTTAAAATTTTATTTGAATTTTAATAATAGCAATTAAAAATTAAATTGTTTTTAGGCAGCATCTGCAAACACATTGATTGGGCAAATATGCTTTATTGTAATGATAAATATATAGCCAAAATTGATAATTACCAGATTAGAGAGAAATTATATTTTATCGCTACTGGTCAAACTCCAAAAAAAGAATGGCTTTTGCCACTAGTTACAAATAGCGAAAATGTTACTACAGAAGTAAAAGGCCAAAGTATTGAAGCGAGGGATAAAACTGAATGTCCATCTAAAAATAATACCAGTGAAATGACCGTGGAACCGGAAATGAACAGCAATTATGATGAAATGAAAGAAAAATTTAAAGAGTCAATGGAGAAGATTTCCTTAATTTTTCATCAAAATTTTGAAAAGTCACCATTTGAAGTGACAACTACTGTGGAAAAAATGGTTAGTACGTTGGAGAAAATTAAAACCCCTGCAGCATTTTCATCCGCAGTAGCAACATTTGGTCTTGGTAAGTATCTCAACTTTCTAAATAATTACCTAAATTAAAAATGAATTTTACCCATTTTCAAATTTCTTTTCTTTCAACTTTATTAATGATGTTAAATTTAATACCTTTTTTTTAATTTTTTTATACATTATATTAATATATATTTTTTTAATCTAGCAGTTACATAAAGAGAAACAATAACAAACATTCTAGAAA
This sequence comes from Psylliodes chrysocephalus, assembly GCA_927349885.1. Classification (NCBI taxonomy): domain Eukaryota; kingdom Metazoa; phylum Arthropoda; class Insecta; order Coleoptera; family Chrysomelidae; genus Psylliodes; species Psylliodes chrysocephalus. Next base: position 72,570,562 of record OV651813.1, read on the forward strand.
TGTTTATGGTATGTTATAAACTTAATTAAATGGGTTTGGTTCGGTTTTGGTATTTTATTTGGTGGTTATAATATGTATTTTTTTATTTATCGTTTGTATGTTTAGAAATAATTTAACTTGACAGCAGATATTGTTGAAATTGTATTAGTTCAATTTAATGAACTAGGTATACTATAATGTAAACCTTCCTATTTAGATTTGTAAAATATACCACTAATTAATTATTTTTTGTGTCGCAATTCAATTTATAAATTGGCAACACAAATAATTGAAATTAAATTTGTATAGATTTCTTTAAGGATGTGCACAACTTTATTTTCTAAAGCTTTTGTTAAATTATTTCATTAACTAGAATTATAATCATTTTTAGGAAGTGGCCAAAATCGAAGAGGACGAAAAATTCCTATACAAAGTACTGCTGTAGCTAGAAGAAAAATTAAGAAAAAATCATCAAGACAACTAAAACGATTACTAAATAAATAAAAAATGTTATTAGTTAAATAAACTATTTTTTTAAATTAAACTGCTTATTTTTAAAATTCCTAATGAAATATTTAAATTTAAAAACCGTTTAGGTAATGTAGCTGTAGCATAAAAAGTAATTATCGTAACTGAGGAGTTGGCGGGAAAAACGATCAAATTCGGGGTGGATGGTGCCATCTAAAGATTTTTGCATATAATATATGCCTGGTAAACAGTTGCTGGCAAAACGATTAAGATCTCTATAATACACCTAACAGTTATTTATGCAACTAGTGCGAAAAGCACTCTTTTCACACTGTTACATACAATATTTTTCGTAAAATAAATGATAGTAAAATTCTAAAACAAAAGTATTTTCCTTTACACCTTGTAGAAATACCGGCAGTTTTGTTGAAAATTTCCTGTCATAACCGCATCGAATTTTTGTTTTTAATTGTTTGAATTATCAAGATGATCATTTGTTGGTAATTTTTAGGTGAATTTGTTCGTTGAAAGCTTATTAAACGTAATCAAACGCTTTTAAAATCTGATTTTTATTTTAAAAAAAAATGCCTTTAAAAGTGTCTAGTAATTATTCATCTAATTTAGTTATGTCAAATATTAGTAATTGTGTAATTAATATTTATAATAAATTTTGTGTATTATTTGCTCTTCCTATGAGACAACGCTCGGAAGTAAAAAAAAAAACTATTTTCTCAGTTTCAGCATAGGCACACCTTCATCGTTTTCCTCGCCACCTCCCCAGTTACTTTCAAAACGAGCGCGCTTTTATGCCCCGCCTATAATTTGGCGTTCGCGCGCTGTTATTGGCTCTTCCACGTCTCATAGCGGAACTGTGGGCTCGATGTAGTATTGCCCGTGTGACCGCTGCCACGGTGACGCGCGCGCTAACTACAAAAAGTAAACAAAAAAACAATATGGTTATGGTTGCCGCCGACGTAAACATGTGAGTGAGAGTATTTTTTATTAATTTTAGTTTTAGATATGTTATTTAGGATTATTTAAAATTAAGTAAAGGTATTTTGATGCTTTAACTAGAGAAAATAGATAATTTCCAAATCAAAGAAAGAATGGTGCCACATTTTAAACATTTCATGTGAAACCAATCATGAATTATGAGATAATTTTGATACGAAATCGATTACAAACACAAATTGTTCAAGACTAAGACTGCTAAGATTTGCTTGCTTAGCACCCTCAAATCCAGATACACCAAAGATGATAATAATACTTAGTAATGTTGTTATCACACCTCCAGATTACCTGTGTTACATTCCAATAATATAGAAGATCAAAATTTCAAAAACGGTCAGTCATCAATTGAATTTGAATCTTACATAAGGAACAACGTTTCGATAATGGATTTTTAAATAAATTTTATAGAAAACAGAAAAGTAAAATTTGCAAATTAAAAAATGCCCTATAATTCCTAATGTGACGTTTAAACTGCAGTCAAAATTTCAGAATCAAAGATATTTCAACAATTTAATTCAAAACTATTATAATGTAGGTTTGTTCAGGTTTCTTTAAAACTTGATGCAAACTGTCCGAGAACCAGTGAAACAGTTTAATTCCAAATTATTTGTCGGATACAACTATTAAACTGTCCACTGGTCAACTAGTCTTCTGATAGTTCTCAATGTATTTTTGAAGAACCCGGACAGACCTAGTATGAGAGATGTGGCAATATTTTAAGACCAAAAAGATAAACAAAATGATTGAAGTTACTGCATTTAATTTTTTTTCTGTTTCAGTTTATATGGATGGTTGCCTTTTATCTTATTTCCCAAGATTCAACAAGAATATTTTTGTTATTTAGAAAATTAGTTTTTTCAAATCAAGTACATGAATTATTTGCAATTTCTGATATTCATTATTTTAACCGAAGATAGTTAACGTACACCTAAATAATAATGTGATATTTCTGATATTAGAGTAACTTTCTTAAAGATAATAAATATTTGGAGATAATTTATAATACTAGAATGTTTTTAAGTCAAACTCATTAGATAATCTTTAGAAAATAACATTTTCGTGAAATTAGGAGTATTTTTTATAGAAACTAGTAAACATTTGTAAAAATAGATTGTACTTTGTATTGAAATAAACTAATATATACAAATAATGATGGTAGGCCGGGTTATCCGGGTTTTACTCACCTGCAAATAATATGGCACTATCGGTTATCTTTAAGTCAGCCCAGAGTGCCATAGCAAATAATAATAACTATTCTTGCCACTCACAAGCTCTTCTTGGGGTTTAACTCATGTAGGTTGAAGTGTAGGAAAATCTATTATTATTGTTGTATTACCATTAATTTAATTTATTTTTCTTGGGAATTTTTAGTAAATATAATTATATAAAACTTTGTATGGTATTTATTTTACCCCTCATAGTTATTTGTCATAGAATTTTACATTTTTATTGGCATTTCATAATTGTAACAAACAGCTAATAAAAAAGCAAAATTTTAAATATAATTAAGAGGAGAAAAATTTACTTTAGCAATTATCTTTTTCTAACCAATACGAAATAGAGCTATGGACATTTCTAGTTTATTTTTAATTTTTAGTGAATGAATAATATGTACATTCAGGTAAAAGTGAAATATTTGTTTCTCTGGAGCCACTATTCCGAAATCTGATTTATTTTCTCAAAAATTGAGAAAGTATGAAACAAAATTTTGCGATTTTTGCCTTCAAAATTGATCAAATTTTAAAAAAGTGGCTCCAGAGGAACGAACGTCTACCTTCACTTACATGTTTTTCTTTCACTAAAAATGAAAAAAATTAACTGAAATTTCGGATGCCTATATTTCGTATTAGATGGAAAATAATAATTGTTAAAATAAATGCTCCTCTTAATGGATGTAAAATAAGCCCGCCAATTTTCAAATTAAATATGGTATTACGGGCAACTGCATTACCAACAGAGTAATGATTGAACAGCTAATATTGCAGGTAACTATATTACCGACAGAGTAGGATTAGTTGAACCACCCGCTTCCACAGGTCGCTGCAAGCAAACTTGTTGCCAAATTTCTATAAAGATACGGCAACTCTTAATAATCTTTCCTCCATGTAGATATTTTTATATCAACCGTATGTTCCGTTAATCACCTCGGTTGCTTTGGTTCCAATTTTTGTGTTCCGTAAATACACACCTGCTGAAATATATTCGATTTATGGAACGCGGTTTCCTGAAAAATCGGTCACTCATATGTCACCAGTACAACCAACGATTTGAGATGGTTGTTTTGGTATTTTTATGTCATTTGTCAGTCCAGCCAAGTTGTTTTTGTATTGTTAATAATTGTTATTGCAAAGAGTAGAGTGCTTATTGTAAAATTTGTTTTTTGTTTGCGAGATGGATGCAGTAAGTATGTTATAAAAATAGTTGAAAAAGTATTTGCAAAATATTTTATTTTCTAGGGCGACGAAACTTTTTCTTGTGGGCTTTGCAAAACGAGATTAGGGACAGCGGATCTTATTGTAGAAGAACAGCTATTGATGTCCCATTCTTGTTTTGCAGATGTCGAGAATGTGTACTTTGATTATAGTACCAAATTAATAATCAAGGAATCTTCAGTTAATAGGGAAACAGAGGAAAATTCACCCATTCTACAGGGTACACTAAATACTCCTGCAGCATTTTCAGAGACCAAAGAAAAATGGACCGATAATATGGTGAAATTATTAATTAGTGCCTACAAAGAAAAATTCAGTTCATCTGCTTACACAAAAAAGAAAGTTTGGGAGCTAATTAGTGCAAAAATGGGAGAGTTTGGGTATAAAAAAGACGGTTTAAAATGTGACGAGAAGTGGAGAAACCTGAAAAAATCATATGATAAAGTGAAGCAGGAACTTAATAAAAGTGGAAACAAGAATATTTCATGGGCATTTTATAAAGACATGGAAGAAATTTTTTGTAGAGATCCTCATTTTGAACCTGTTAGTACATGTTCAAGTTCAGGTGTTACTACCATACGCTGTATTTCCAATGAAATGGAAAAGAATTTGTCCCCTGGGTGTAGCCAGAATTCATTTTCAAGTGAAGCAGTTACTCCCAAAAAAAAACAAAGAAAGTACTCTCCATATCAAACCGAACAAGGTAGGGAGAGACGTCATAAAGAAAAAATGGATTTAAAAAAGGAAATGTTCACTTGGTTCAAAGAAAACTACAAAAAAAAAGAATAGACAAATTACAGTGAGGATTCTCCAATGGTAGCAATGGTGGTTCTGCCAGTTTTTCTTCTCACAGCTAAGATTGTGTAAACAGTTATTTTGGTTATTTTTAATAAGAATTTTATTTCCTTTATTTATTTGTATACTTATATTTTGAGTTTTTTTTTTATTTATGTTTGTATGGTAATATTTTGAGTTATTAAATAAGATAAATTTTAAAATATTTTATTTATGTATGGTTTCTTAACAAATATATGATTGTACCAGAAAAAATACGTTTTATAGTTCATTAACATTTATTGCATTTTAAATATAAAAAATTTATATAATTTAAAAATTCTGCTCAGGTCCATTTAACTGTTGACAGAGTCTATCTCTCTTTGCTCTGCCAAGTAAACCCCTTTCTCTATCGGCTCCCCACAACATTATTTCACCATCTTCATTGTCCTCATCACGATCATCATTGATTGCATAAATTTCAAGAACGTCATTTTGCATTATACAAATGTTGTGCAATATACAACAAGCTATTATATATTTTGGAGCCCACTCTAAACAACGAACATCTAGCAGATCTTTGAGGCAACGAAATCTTTTTTGTAATAATCCAAAGGCACGTTCAATAGTTATTCTTGTTCTAGATAGGAAAAAATTAAAATTCTTTTGGTTTTGTGTTAAATGTCCGTTGTCTCTATATGGGGTCATTAGTTGAGGGAGGCAGGGATATGCTTTGTCTCCAAGAAGGTGGGTATCTTCTGGAAATTTATCATTTGCAATGTTATTAAGAAATGCCCACACTTCACTTCGTCTTAAAACATTACTATCATGAGTTGATCCTACTTGCCCAGCATAGCAATGTGTAAATTTTAATGTATGGTCACAAACTCCCTAAAAAAGGTTTATATTTTTAAAACAGAATTGGGAAAGTTATGGTCACATTCAGGGAACTGCAGCGATTTATTCAAGGGATTAGCAGAATTAACACATTTTAATCTGCTGCATTACAGAGGGAAAGCATATATTCTGGGTCGCTTTTATCGCTGCATATTGTAAACATCAATGAAATGTCAAATCAACGTCAAACACTAATTGACAGTTCCAGTGAACTCAAGCGAAAAAGTGCTGACTAGCTCCAAATTCCTGAATGTGCCCAATGATAAGAAAACTTTATTACTTAGTAATAATAGTTATTTATGATACAAGTACGCAAAAGTAATTCACGTACGAGTGTCATACAATATTTTATCTACGACCACATTAAGACAAAACTGATAAATTATCAAAATTTAGAAAACATTTTGCAAAGACACTTCTGTCAAACTCAATGACAGTGCAAAGTTAATACAATTACAGAACAAAAATGACTGCATTTCTAAGGCAACTTGATAAACATACAGCTTAAAGAGTGTAAACCCTGTTGAAAAAACATTGCTCTTTAACACACACTTTTGGGTGTTATAATGAAAGTGCTATGTAAATGGAATTCTTCTTTTACACATATGTATAATTACTTATGTATTTTCAAGTATTTTTATTGGTTCTTCAAGGATTAATTTTAAAGGTCATAGATAAAAAATATTAAATATGTGTTTTGTAATAATACCTGTAAAACAAGACTAGCAAATTTTTTTCTGTTTATGTATGACTGACCATGTTCTCTTGGTTTAGGTATTGGAATATGCATACCGTCAATACACCCTATTGTGTCTCTCATGCCCATTAATGAGAAACCATTCTTAATTTCATTGACATAATTTCCACTTGGCCAAACAATGATATTTGGGCCAATAGCCAGTAGAGAGTTTGTAACCCGTCTAACACTTCGCAGAGCACTTGCTCGACCAATGTTGAAGCGACCACAAATAGATCTAAAAAATTGATCAATGATTATTCACATATATTTTATTGAAGAAAATAGTTCATACCTATAACTGTCAGGACTTCCAAAATACCAAAGTGTAATTAATAATTGTTCTTTTGCACTAATTGTATGACGACCTCTGTCTAATATACCAGTTGCTATATTTTCCTCAATTAATGCTAATATGTGGTTAAAAGTATACCTATTCATTCTAAAATTTTGAATAAATTCGTCATCTCTATACTCATTCACTACTTCTTCCACATAGTTTCTTATTCTTGGACGATATTCTAAAACAAAAATATACCTAAGTATTGGAATACTTGAATTACTTACATCACTATTTCATTCTGTTTAAATTAAATTATTGTTATAAATAATCTACTACCCATAGGTCCTCTAGCAAGAAACTCATCGTCACTACTGCTAGAACTCGAAACCATATTTAAAAAGAAATCCGCAACTGCTTCGTCCATTTCTTCCAAATGAATAGGTCTTATCACAGGCCTTAATAAAATATACTAAATAAAAAATAAAACACTCATTTGTGTTTATCTGGTCTGGGCTGATATAAAATTTTGAAATTTAATGACAACGACAACTGATCATTGACATTTGACAATCGTTCCGTAAATCTTTGCACTTTATCCACCAACCAATAAAACCAGACTGAAACACGCTAACCAAACATGGTAAGTTCCGGGTATATACGGAACATATGGCAAGAAATCAAAAAAACCCTAGCACAGTTGTTACGCCCATGGATATCTACATTATTTACATTTCATGAGATTGATTTTGACATAACCTACCTGTGAAAATAGCAAGCTTTGGTTTTGAGTATTTTTGGTCCAAAATGTTCGGAAAAATATGCATCTCTTTATTATTTTGAAATGTATAATCACGTTTGTAAATAATTTCTTTCATATAAATAAATAAAACAAGAATATTTCACTAAAATAAAACACCGAATGACACTTTTAAAAACATACAGAAACAGGGTTGCCAAATGTCCAGTTAAAATATAGCATTTAATGGTTAAACCGATGGATCGTAGTGAACAAAATCTAAAAACATCTAATTTAAACACCGATTCAATGCAGAAGAAAATTAAATGAGAAATTTTATGAATATGACCCAGATTCTTAAATGAACTGTTAAATATTAAGCTCCATATTAAGTATTTCGAACCTTGAAACATTGGGAACTAATAATTATTATCCTTATACGTTTAACCGAAAGTGACACTGTGGCAACCTCTGCTGGTACCACCGTTTGTTGTGCATGCGATTGTGGACCTTATTATCATACGACAATTGTTTATGTAAACAAGGCGTATCTATTCCAATACATTATCGAATATTTATAGAATAATTTATTTACTTGCAACCTTGGCAACCTTTCCCCACACACCACCTCGCCCCTCACCCATAAACATGGTCAAATTGGGCTAAGCCATTTTACATTCGTCTGCATAGGGAGCGATGTTGCAATTTTTCAATTTTTAGTGTCTATTCCGTCTGTTCAGATGGCAGCATCTTATGGGCCCTACATTTTTAAATCTTATCACAAGAATCCTGAAATAATTAGGCAAAAATAAAAGAATGTATGTTGCGTTTTAACTTTTAAATACTATAAAAAATGATGGAAAGTCCATAACTTTTAAATATTTGTTAAATATCACTTATTAAAATATTTTGCATTAAAAGTAAAACAAACCATAGACTTTCCATCATTTTTTACAGTTTTTTTAACCCATTTATGAAAACAGTTTTTAAAAATATTATCGTTCAGAGCTGTATTTCTTGTGATAAAAAAGTCGCCGTCACTTGTCATTAGAGATAGCCAAATATCGATAGTAACAACTATCGATGGTGGCGATAGTCTTCTGAAGAACTATCGATACTATCGATAGTGCTATCGATAATATAATTAACCTATAAATATGACAAAACAGAAGAAAATATTCAAATTTATAGTCTAATAATTAAAAAATGGGGGCTTTCACTTTTTCAGGGTATATAAAAATTAAATAAAAACAACTAAAAATTGCTCTTTTAAATCCAATGTATTTCATCTTTAATATACGGGGTGGAAAATATTTAAAGAGTATAGACAGTATAACAGTATAGACCAAAATAAACAAAAGTCTTAATAAACATAGGTCCCCAAAGTAACAGTTTCAGAAAGATATGGTAGGTTATTATTTTTAAAACATGTAATTACAATTATTTGTTATGTAAAAACAAAAGAAGCTTCAAACAAAAATAAATTTAGATAAGATGTTCAAAGTGCACTTCTTCCATTTTCATGTATGCATGACATCTTTTTCTGAAGGATATTCAAACTATTATTAGCTCGAATTTGTTGGCATTTTTTGTTAATTCGTTGCTGCAGCACCTCGAGGCAATTTCACAAAACATCAGCCAACTATGATAAGAAAATGCAAGTTTTTAGGAAATAAAAAAGAAAGTAAAAGAAGAAAAACCTTCGACATCTTCAAAACTGTTACTTTGCGGACCCATCTTTATTTAAGACTTGTTTATTTTGGACCACACTGTTACCTCTATAAATAATTTCCAGTCTTCTTTACCATCCCCTTTATAACTATAACCAGTTTTTTCTAAATTAAAATATTACCAATCTCATCTCTTTAGAAATAATTCCAAATATACGATTTTTGTCGTTTGACCATTTTATATTTTTAATGAATCTCCAAGCGCAAAAAAACAAAAACATCGAAATTAGCCATCGAAATTCGAAATATACATTTTGTAGATTATATTTTCCTTCTTTTTCATCATATCTCGAACTTCGATAGCGTGACGATAGTTAAAGTAACTATCGATACTATCGATAGCGAATTTGAAAACAAAACTATCGATACTATCGATAGTGCTATCGATATTTGGCCACCTCTACTTGTCATTGAACTTGGCCTTAATGTAATGGAAGCTCCTATTAGGCATTCCAAACTGAATGGCTACCAGTGGGTTCTGACGGGTTATGATATGGCAAAATTATGGCAACCCTGTAGGTCTGGTGATTTGACAAGTTCAATGAAATAGATAGTTACATAGATTGATCATCCATTTTTTTCAAAATAAACATAAGCTTATGCCTTGAAGTAAAAATATAAGAAATTATTTTTTTTTAAATATATAAAGGCTAAAAATTGGTTTTAAAACACATTTTTGCTAAACCGATTCAAATTAATAAATATTTGCCAGGCAATATGGCCGCTCGTAAACGACCAGCTTTGAGCAATCTATATAACTATATATGTATCATTGACCCTGTTACTGACAACATGACAACAGGGTTGCCATATCTAAACTGTCATTACCCACTGGTAGCCATTTGGACAGGTCGTTGGAATGCCTAATTGGGATCTGAAGATAAGCGATACGCCGTTTACTGTGAACTAAAAGTTATGGAATTTGACACTTGACCGTCTGTGTTCTGTCAAGTTTTGTTTATCAGGTCATGTCAATAAATGTTATTTTAGAATTGAACAAGTATTTTGTTTGAAATATCTTATTTAATAATAAGCTAATGCTTTAAATTTTTATCATATATATTAAAATATTATATTATTTGAACTATAAGTGGAATATCAGTGAAAAACACACTTGTTGGGTGCCTCGATGCAGCCCTAAAAAAATGGACCTTCTTTTACATTTCATCTGCTTCCTAAAGTTGATAAATGTAGGGTAATTTTTATAAAATGCAAGTGGAAATTCTGCAAGAAATGCATGGTTACAAAAGTTGAAAATTGAGAAGCATTTTAAAGATGATTTGCCTAGAGGTAATATAGATTTATTTTTCGATTGAATGTTTTTATTTTACCTTTTTTTGTGTTTTAGATGCCTCATTCAAAGTGAAAATAAATATAAAAAAAACGCTGTGTCTTCATGCCAGTTTTTAAGTAAAAATGTTTGATGATTCTGTTGGATAAACTTCAAAATCAAATATTGAGAGAACAGAAAGAAGATCCAAACCACAGAATAAAGATTTTATGTCCAAACTAAAAAAAGTTCAATCAGTGTTAAATGTGATAGTGAGAATAAACAAAGTCATAGTTGAGAGTGATTTGTTTCAAGATAACCTAGCTACTCACGCCAAACAAGACATAGAGGTTGCAAATACTCTTTTTCAAGTGTATTGCCATTAGTGACAAGTGCGCATACCACAAAAATTAAAACAATTTCAGATCTTTTAAAATCTGACAAAGAGTTGTGTTCATTCACTGGTATTAACAACTTTAACATACTGCACTAGAAAATACAGTCAAATCAGCTTGAAGTACTTTGGAAGATGGCCTATTGGGTATTGTAACTCAATAAAGAACGTTTATTATTATGTAACTATTGGCATATTTTGTTAACAGGAAAAATAAAAAAATATTTGATTTTTATATTTATTGCTTATAATAATAGCCCTTTTACCAACAGAATCAACTTGACCCATGCAACGAAGACTCATTTTTAAGAGTTTTTAGTTGCCGTTATTCAGCACATATATTTGCCAAAAGCTTTGATCTAAATAAGTATCTTATATCTAAACGAAGTGGTTAAGCAACCAGAAATACTACCATCAAATATAGTAAATCATTTTAGGCCAAAAAATACTTTGAATACTATATTATCTTAGATTTTCTCAAAACTAGAAATAATGAGTTACTATAGTCTTCGTTGCATGTGTCAAACTATTCCATTACAGAATAATATAAAAATGTACAAAAATACATTATCAATGTACAATCACTCATTAGAAAATGTAACTGTACACGATGACTAGTAAACTTAAGAATAAAAATAATTATTAAAAAGAGTATTCTCTCAAGTACAAAATCAATCATAAATTTCAGCTGTACATTTTCATTTATTGTATTAAAGAAGAGATCACATGAATTACTTATGTTATTAATATAATAATTTATTCACACAATATCCAAACATTACAAACATCAGTGTGTTAAAAAGGTAAGAATAAGAACACTTGCGAAGTGTTATACAATTGTTTGTAAGATAATAAGTAACATAGATTAAATAATATATTATAAAAGTATTAAGACTAAAAACTAGTACAAATTAAAATTATGACTAAGTAAATTTTACCTCAAAACTAACAAACAAAAAAATAGTACCTACTTGTGTTCATAGATGATTTTAAAAGGGCAGATATGTTTTAAAACATCTTGTTAAATAAAATTATGGAACATTGAAATAATAAGATTATCAAATAGTTTATGCTAACAAAAGTGAAGCCATAAAAATATTCTGCTTCTGTACCAAGGACACATATTTTTTTAATAATCATAAACTGATTTTAGATTTATTTGAAAATATAAAAGAATATCTTGTGTAGTGCCATTATTTATCGATTCTTCACAATAATCATTTATAATTTATATTTAATCTCAATAACTAAAAACTATGCTGAAAATTAGTTTGACAGAATTGTTACTCATTTAAAATTTAAAAAAATAATGGTATCCTGATGACCAAATATGAACTGTGATTGGTGGATTTCATATCTGTACAGTGTTCTTCATAGAATGGATAAATATATTCGTTCAATGGCCACTTTTTCGTTCTTTAATCAGTGTGTAAAATAAATAATATACATGTGGGTGTAAAACAAAAGCAAAAGGTATTCGATCGAATTAGCTTGATAGTTCTTTTATTATTTGAAACAGTATACACCTAGAACACTTTAAGACTCCTGAAATATGTTTGCACTGTCCACTGTTCCCAGCTTAAAACAAACACTGCCATTCGAACATCTTGTGAATGAGCACTGGCCTACAACAATATGGGGATCTGAATTCAAAGCACTAGTTTGGAGAACAACTGCAAAAACGTGTTTATCACTAAATTCATTCTTTCCACATAAAAACTATGTGGCCCACATTTAAAATAGCCTCTTTTTTAATAACAGTCCTGGAATTTTCACCTGCATCAATATACTTCATAAGTTCTATTAAACTTAGCCTTATTTCAGATGTCTCACTAAAAATAAAATAAATATATTAATATTTTATTAAAAGATAACACAAATATATTTCAAATTAACATAAATGAATGAATGCAACTTAAAAACAAAATTAATAGGGGGTTGGTCACTTACCAAATAAAAATATATTATATTCTACTTTAACCTAAAAACTATTGAAATAAAAGTGTCTAATCACTAAAAATTAACAACAATATGTTTTTCCTCGTGTTTTCCTTAAAATAGAACAATATAAACTAAATACTTTTTATGGGTTGTTTGTTTACAAACTCAAAAATGTAAACAATAACAAGCCATAACAGTTAGTTCAAATGTTAAGTACAGACGGCGCTGCGATCTTAATTTTAGATCCCAATAAAGAAAATGTATGCCAAGGAAATATTTCAAAATCGTTCAAGCATTTCTTATTTTGAATTTTAGTCAGTGATAAAACTGTGATTAAAAAGAATGCCACTCCTACTTTATTTTTGCCAAGTAATAAAAAAAAGAACATGTTCCAGAAGCTCATGAACAGAAAATTTCACCAAAGGATGCTAGGTAAGTTTTATTTCTATTTCATTTAAAGATAGGTAATACCCTATATGCGTGCTAACACTATTTATAATGAAGCCTTCTTTTTTTTAGTAAACTTTTCAAACCATTTTTTAATAGAATTTTAAGCAGTTCTAATAGTGCTGACTTTAGAAGATCTACCAAAAGAAATTATTGAAAACTAACCAAAATCATTCATTAATGTGTAAGTTACCAGATTAAATGTGTTTCATAACCAGCATGTAGTTATAAATTATATTTATTAATTTTTATCTGTTTTAGGTTAGATAAAAAGTATTGGAAGATCACACAAAGAAAATTTTAAAATATGTTCGAAGCATTTTGAATTTTAGTCAGTGATAAAACTGTGATTAGAAGGAATGCGGTAATTATTGGGAAGACGCCCTTTTCTTAATAATCCAATTTTTTTTTCAAAACTTACGTTTTAGGCTTTAGGAAGGATAGTAATCTTCAAATTTATCTGCGGAAACCCCATACATTTTACTTTTTTTTTCTTTTTTATGTATTATTTAGGAATTTTGAGGATCATTTATATAAGCTTCTTTTTAGAATTATATCTGTCCTGTCATACTGGAAACTGTCACGCCATTACAAATGCGCGGTGTTGCCAACTTCTCCAATCCTAATCAATGAAAAATAAATGTAAAAAACTATAATTACACCACCGGTGGAAATCGCAAAAAATGTGATATTTTGGGTTCGATTAATTTTAAGAACTCAGAATTTCGAAAAAAAAAATTGTTACACTAAAAAGTGCTCATTTTATATAGTAAGATTTTAAAGGGCGTCTTCCCAATAATTACCAATTTTATTTAAATTGTTGTAATACACAATTGACTGAATATTAATATTACATCATCTATAAAGTAATAAACAATGTTTACTTTTTAAAAACTCAATTACTTTACCCAAAAGTGTTTAAAGTTTTTCCAAACAAGGAAATTTATTTATCTGACAACATATGACTTGACGGCTAAAGACGATAGCCGAATTCGTTTAATTTCTGCTGGGTTAGCCGTGACATTATCCCCCGAATACGTTCAGCTACATTTAAAACGTACACCAATACACACTTTTTAAAATTACGACGTTTAATATTTTCTTACTTTAAAATATAAAAGTAACTCAGATATTCAAAAATCATTTGACCGAGAGAGAAAATTACACGCATCTAAAAAATTATAGGAGTAAATAAATAGGTAATAAATTTGAATACGATGGCCATGTTATTTAAACATTTTTTAATTAAAAAATATTTAAGAAATTTGACATGTTAGGGTATAATTCAAAATGAATATAACAAGTGTACAACAAGAAACTTGCTAATATTAAGCTGCCGTCATCTCACCCACCTTCTAACCACTATAAAAGAGCGAGCGAAGCGAGCGCGCCCGGCCGACGTTTCGAAATTCGCGCGCGCGCGAATTTCGAAACGTCGGCCGGGCGCGCCCTTTTTACATCTACAATATAAGATATACGCTGCCGTCATCTCACCCTACTCCTAACCACTTCAGAAGAGAGCGAGCGAAGAGAGCGCGCGCCCGGCCGACGTTTCGAAATCGTGCGCGCGAATTCGAAACATCGGCCGGGCGCTCTTTTTTTAAATCTATACCATAAGACACACGCTGCCGTCATCTCACCCACCTCCTAAAAACTACAGAAGAGAGCGAGCGCGCCCGGCCGACGTTTCGAAATTCGCGCACGATGTCGGCCGAGCGTGCATTTTTTACATCTACACTATAAAACATACGTCGCCGTCTACTCACCCACCTCTTAACCGCTTTAGAAGAGAGCGAGCGAAGCGAGCGCGCCCGGCCGACGCTTCAAAATTCGCGCTCGACCGGGCGCGCCTTTTTTACATTTACACTATAAGTCATACGTTGCCGTTATCTCACCTAACTCCTAACTACTACAGAAGAGAGCGAGCGAGCGCGCCCGGCCGACGTTTCGAAATTCGCGCGCGAATTTCGAAACGTCGGCCGGGCGCGCTCGCTTCGCTCGCTCTCTTCTAAAGCGGTTTGGAGGTGGGTGAGTAGACGGCAGCGTATGTCTTATAGTGTAGATGTAAAAAATGCACGCTCGGCCGACTTCGTGCGCGAATTTCGAAACGTCGGCCGGGCGCGCTCCCTCTCTTCTGTAGTGGTTAGGAGGTGGGTGAGATAACGGCAGCGTATGTCTTATGGTGTAGATTTAAAAAAAGAGCGCCCGGCCGACGTTTGGAATTCGCGCGCGCGCGATTTCGAAACGTCGGCTGGGCGCGCGCTCTCTTCGTTCGCTCTCTTCTGAAGTGGTTAGGAGTAGGGTGAGGTGGCGGTAGCGTATATCTTATAGTGTAGATGTAAAAAGGGCGCGCCCGGTCAAATGATTTTTGAATATCTGAATTACTTTTAAATTTTAAAGTAAGAAAATATTAAACGTCGTAATTTTAAAAAGTGTGTATCGGTGTACGTTTCAAATGTAGCTGGACGTATTCGGGGGATAATGTCACGGCTAACCCAGCAGAAATTAAACGAATTCGGCTATCCTCTTTAGTTGATGATAATCATTGACTTTGGCCGTCAAGTCATAATTATGTTGTCAGATAAATAAATTTCCTTGTTTGAAAAAACTTTAAAGACTTTTGGGTAAAGTAATTGAGTTTTTAAAAAGTAAACATTGTTTATTACTTTATAGATGATGTAATATTAATATTCAGTCAATTGTGTATTACAACAATTTAAATAAAATTGGTAATTATTGGGAAGACGCCCTTTAAAATCTTACTATATAAAATGAGTACTTTTTAGTGTAACAATTTTTTTTTTCGAAATTCTGAGTTCTTAAAATTAATCGAACCCAAAATATCACATTTTTTGCGATTTCCACCGGTGGTGTAATTATAGTTTTTTACATTTATTTTTCATTGATTAGGATTGGAGAAGTTGGCAACACCGCGAATTTGTAATGGCGTGACAGTTTCCAGTATGACAGGACAGATATAATTCTAAAAAGAAGCTTATATAAATGATCCTCAAAATTCCTAAATAATACATAAAAAAGAAAAAAAAGTAAAATGTATGGGGTTTCCGCAGATAAATTTGAAGATTACTATCCTTCCTAAAGTCTAAAACATAAGTTTTGAAAAAAAAATTGGATTATTAAGAAAAGGGCGTCTTCCCAATAATTACCAGGAATGCTACTGCTACTTAATTTTTGCCAAGTAATCAAAAAGAGAACATGCTACAGAAGTTCATGCAAAGGGGGCTAGGTAGGTAGGTTTATTTCTGCTTCATTTAAACATAATGCCTATGCAGTCTATATTATACCACTGTTTTACAGAATTTTAAGCAATTTAGATAGTGGAGATGATCTCCCAATAGAAATTATTGAAAACGAAACAAAAGAATTCATTCTTATGTTTAAGTGACTTGATTGAATGTCATGTACTATTCATTTCATATGCTTGCATTTGAATATGCACATTTGATACATTTTTTACCTCTGGAGCATTATTATTTGTTTATTCACATCTACTACATCTGCGTTTGTTTATATTTTCTTTATTTAAAATGATATTTTGAGGATTGTCAAACTTGACATTTTTTGTTGTTGGATTCGTTCCATGCCAGGTTTATCGATTTATCCTTTGTTTATGCT
>OV651813.1:72587795-72667795 GCA_927349885.1 Psylliodes chrysocephalus
ATTACAAGTAGCTATTCTGTCTACTCTGCATAGAGTTTCGAGTGACACAACGGAAATATAATTTAGTATAAGAAATATAACTAGTTCGATAGCTACTGCTATACACTATGAATATTTGGATAGGAATAGGTAAAGTCAAAAATAGGGACACTGTAGAGAAATTGCCTAGTTCTCTTCCTCTAAAGACTCACTGTCTGTAGCTGGTTCCTCATCATAGGGTAAATCTATATGAGCCGGAACTGGCCGTAGGTCATCTAAATGTACTTTGACAGGTACTCCCTCACGGTCCACTGTATAGATCGATTCCGAGTTGATCTCCAGAACCTCACATGGGCCTACCCACTTTGGTCGAAAAGGATTCTCCTTCTGAGGTCTTAGTTCTCTAAGGAAAACTTTATCTTCTTCTTTAAATTTCGCTGGAGGTGGTAAGTCCGGTACATATTTTTTCCGGTATTTTTCTTGTTTTTCTTGAATGTCTCGAATTCTTGTGGCATGGTTTTCTCCGTGGTTTTCGATAGGTATCCCCAAAGCAGGATGTGTGCGGTCCCCAGGAGTAGGAAGATTGTAGCCCAACAGGGCTTCGCTAGAAGACATTCCCAAGGCGGCGTTGGTCCTGGAACGAAGAGCAAAGAGGACGCGGGGCATCTGCTTTTCCCCAGTCACTGGGGTCTCTTTCTATTAAATTAATTCGCAATAATTTTTTAATTTCCTGATTCCTGCGCTCGACAGGATTTGCTCGTTGGTGGTAAATAGCTGTGGTCAAATGAGTGACATGATATTTTTTACAAAATTTTGCCCAGTGATCTGATGAAAGCTGAGGCCCGTTGTCCGATATTATATTTCTAGGAAAACCAAATCGTGTGAAGACATCGTCTTCTAAATATCGGGTTACGTTTGTAGCAGTTATTCTTTTTACACATTTAGCTTCAACCCATTTAGTGAATATGTCTTCACACACTATTATGTATTTGTGGTTATTATGGGATGCAATGTACGGTCCTAAAAAATCAATACTTATAGTATCCTAAGGGTTTAGAGGGATGTTCGCGGTCAGAGGGGCCTTGATTTGGGGTTTACGGTCTTTGCACAGATGGCAGATCATACAGTTTTGAACATATGAGGCAATTTCAGATCGCATGTTTGGCCAATAGTAAAATCTAGCTATCTGTTCAAAGGTTTCATCCCTTCCAGGGTGTCCGGCGTGAATTGAGTCGTGAAATGTATGTAATACTCTAGCTCTTTACTGTTGATGACAATAAGTTTTTCATTAACAATGGAAAAATATTCAAAAAATTTATTTTCTGATCGTGTCTTGCAACCTTCATCTCTAAGTCGCTTCCATTTAATTTTGTCCCTCCAAATCGATTCATCCTCTGACTGTGCTTTTTCAACTAACAAATATAAAGGGGGTTCATTAAAAGGCACTATGTGATTTATAACTTCGATGACAGTATCTACAGCTGATGTTATAGGTTGACTAGGATCATCTGATTCCTGGTTCATTTCAGGAGGTAACAGTATTTCTATATCATCTACGTTTTCGACAAATTCATTAGATGGGTTACGAGATAAAAAATCGGGTAATTGATTTAGTTTACCAGGGCAGTGAACAAGGGTAAAAGTAAACTCTTGAAGGAGTAAAACCACCGTGTTAGTTTGGCCTTTGTATCCATATTTTTATTTAGCCAAAGCAGGGATCGACTGTCGGTCACGAGTTTAAATGGTCGGTCTTCTAAGTAAGCTCTATAACGTTTAACTCCCCAGGTTATAGCTAAACACGCAAGCTCATTAATATGGTATTTTCGTTCAGCTCGATTTAGCCGTGCACTAGAGTAAGAGATAATATATTTTATATTATTCGGTCCTTCCTGATACAAGGTTGCAGCAATACCTATGGTACTGCTGTCACATTGCAGAACGAAGGGTAGTGATGGATCGGGCCTATGAAGGATTAACGGTTTTGAAGCTTCATTTTTAATTTTTTCGAAAGCTTCTTGTTGCTCTGATCCCCATTTCCATTTGCACTTAGGTGATAATAATTCAGTCAAAGGAGCTGTGATTTCTGATAACCGAGGTATGTATTCTCGAAGCCAGTTAAGAACACCTAAAAATGACTGTATATCTTTTTTGTTTCGGGGAATGGCATAATTTTGGAGCTGATCTAAATGTTTAATTTGAGGTGTGTTGATTTCACCGCGAATTTCGTGGCCTAGATACAGAAGTGAATTAGTAGCAAAGGTACATTTATTTAGAGAACAATGCAATCCGTGTAGTTGTAATCTTTCTAAAACTAATCGTAAATGGTGTATATGTTCTTCATAAGAATTTGAGTATATTATGATGTCATCGAGATAGACCATTACGAAGTCTTGAATGTAGCCAGAGAGAACTTCTTGAGTCATCAGCTGTTGGAAGGTACTTGGGGCGTTTTTTAAACCAAACGCCATGACAGTAAATTGATAATGAGAGCCGTTAGGGGTTGAGAATGGGTTAATGGTTTCGCCTGATCAGTTAAAGAAATTTGCCAATAACCGCTTTTTAAGTCGATTGTTGAGAAAATAGTAGCTGTGCCTAGATCTTTTAGAGTATCGTTGATTTTTTGGTAGTGTAGTATATACGGATTCTGTAATTTCATTGAGTTGCCTAAAATCAACACAAAAGCGAGGTTTTTTATTTTGGGACTCTATTATTAAAGATGGAGAGAAGTATGGCGAGATTGAAGGCTCAATGACTCCAGAACTTAACATTTCAGACACTTGTTGTTCTAGAATGCGTTTTTTTTCTGTCGTTTATAGGGTATGGTTTGATTTTTATGATTTTATTTGAAATTAGTTTTATGTCATGTTTAACTGTTCTAGTGATGGGTTGGGTTGTGTCTGAAAAATTGTCTTTAAAATCTCCTAATAGATTTTGAAATTTGTTTTTGTATTCAGGAGGGATATGGCTTAATTCGAAACATACATTATTTACTGTTTTAGGCAATATTGGGGGGCCAAAGTAAGCTGTTTTTCTGTTTTCAATTGCGAAATATACGCATTTCCTCATGGAATCAAAAACCACGCCCTGTTCTTGGATCCAAGAAAATCCTAAAATAACATCCTCATGCAGATTCTCTACTGCCAAGAAAGTAGATGATAGTTGAATGTCTAAAATTTTATAATTAAGCTGAGTATAACCTTTGGTTGAAACTGATGTAAGCCCACAGCCAAATCGAATTTGTTTCTTAAAATTTGGAAAATCTGATGAGATAAATTTAGAATTAATTAAATTTATGGAGCTACCTGTATCTATTAAAGCTTTAGCATTTTATTATTAATATGGATCGTGAGATGGGGCAATGAATTATTATTGTCCGCGTCAACAGAGTTTAGGACTTGTGGGTCGCAGACTTCCCTAAGTCCTATTCCCAGTTTTCCTGATTTTCAGGATTTCGACGACTATTGTTTGATCTGAAAGAAGTATTTCGAGAAGACTGTTGATTAGGATTTCTGGGGACATTGGTTGTGATAATGCCAATCTGAGCAATATCTGCAAGGTGTTGGTGGACGACTTTGGGTGGATTGATATTGCGTATTCGTATTTCTAGGGGTAGAAGTCTGTGTGTAATTAACATTTAAATCCTTTTCGATTGTTGTAGCTATAACACTTAGCTGTTCAATGCTGGTAAAATTTTGAGCTCTTAGGTGGGCGCGAATTTGAGGATTAATTTGTTCTAGAAGAATATTAATCAAACTATCTTCTGACATGCCAGGACACAATCGAATAAATATGCAACGTTTTCGATTAATAAAAATAGCCACCTCTTCATCCCGCTGTTTTTGTCCATATAGCTGAGTACTTAGCTGGGATAGGATGGCTGTGCTATTAAATTTTTGAAGAAAATTGTTTTTGAAATCCGGCCAATTAAAATTTAGATTTTTATAAGGTTCATACCATGACAATCCCTCATTTTTCAAACAAGTTACGGCGACACTGATTTTTTGATCTTCGGGAATACCGTTCTCAGAAAAATATTTTTCCATTTTATTTAAAAATGTTACAGGATTTTCAATAGGTGTACCCGAAAAAGATACAGTTAATACGCGCGCCCCTGACTTATTTATTTTGTCGACAATCGATTCTACGGCCGTTAAAAAAGCCGCTGCCAATTGATTTGGATTTAACAATCGATTTGAGTTACATTCATCTGTAAATTGGTATTCTAAAAACGGATTTGTGTTATTAGGTCTAAAAACTAATTTGGTTTATTTCGTCTACAGTTTCGAAGGAATCATAAAATTCGTCGTCTGGTAACGCCATTGTACAATAAAATCTGAATTATGAAATCTAACCTCGAAATGTATTGTCTAGTTTGTGCAAAAATAACAACAAATTAAGTGCTAAAATTAGGTTAATAATTATTTGATATTATTATATGGCACTTAATGTAGTTTTATTATTTCTTTGGGGTTCGTAGGGTTCGCGAAAATTTCAATTTTCTATGCCTCAAGTTGCCGGCGCCATGTTATCGTTTACGACTAGCAGAGACAATCCAGCGAGACGTGTAACTCAATGTATTTTTTTTTGTTCGGTAAAAGTTATTTGGGCGATTGTAACCACAACCAGTCTATGATGGCGCCACTAGTAAATAGCGGGAAAATTAAAAATGCTTTAGGGCGGGAAATTCAAACATGGATTCAGAAATAAAGTTTTTCTATTCAAATTTACAGGAGAAACAAAAACTATTGTTTCACTGTATATTAAAAAAATATAAAAGCTTCCAATAACATCAAATTTTTTATCACATAAATAATCATTTTAATAAAGGAAGTTTTAATCAGTTTAATATAAACAGTGAACATAGTTTTTATTACTCTTGTAAATTTCGCTAAAAAAAAAACTTGAAAATTCTATTGATTATTAAATATTTAAACTTGGAAAAATAATACACCAAACTCTTTTTCTATAAATTATATTTTTGTAAGGTACAGAAAAACAAACTACAATTGCTTCGTTTAGAAAGTACCTCGTATCATTTTGTGACAAATTACAAAGAAAGTAACAGTTGTTATATATTCATAATATATTTAAAAACTAATGTAACAAATATTTTATAAAGTATAGTATCGATACCTTTTTTGCCAGACTATCATAAGTGCCATTTGAACAAATGTCACTTATGTTAGTCTGGCAAAAAGGTATGGATATGTTATGACTGTTTATTTTAATAGAAACCATGGAAACGAAACACACATACACTCAACACAAATGTATAAGGCCCGAGTCAAGTAAGTTCCCATCCTGTAAACTGGATCGAAACCTGCTAACTCCTCTTATAGTAATCAAGATCAATAGATTTACATGCCATGCCTTCTAAAAGGGAATGAAGGATGACATACTATCATAATTTAAACAGGACATTGCTGAAGGCTTACCCCTGTTATTTCGTTTGTTTGTGTATCTTGTGTGTGTGCATTCCTGTTGTGTCCCCAGTCATGTAAAAGTTTTCCTAGTCTCCTAATTTGGTTACTAGGTGGACCTTCTCCAACTAGTAGTAGTCTAATCTAATCGATCTGTTCGGAAGCAGGAGGTACTTTTCAAACATAGCAAATAATATTATTAATAATAAACACTATTTAAAGATAAATACATTTTTGTAATTTTTTTGTCATTGCGCCTTACCTTTCTCTTACACCACCAGGGTATACCTATTTTCCATATTCCCTTAATTATAGATTACCTTACAATGTTCGAATGAATATAACATTTTACTCATGAAAAATCTAATTTCATATTTAACTCTTTTTCAATTTCATTTGAAACAATAATTGGTACCTACCCAGCTAGAACATAACGTTGCCAAGCCTTTCGGCGATGTTGCATTAAGGGAACGTAATAACATTACTATACAACGTAAAAGCAACGTTCATGAGAAGTTGTTGAGGGAAATCAAAACCTCGCAAAACTTCTATTTGTTATTTACCTAGTTAACCTACCGTAAACATTACAAATCTGAATTCAGAACGTTTAATTTTATGTCAATTGTCACTTGTCAGTTTTTCTTGTCAATTGTCTTTTTTAATGGTTTATTTTTCGACATCCAGAATTTATTTTATAAATAATTATTATTTATACATTCGAATAAATTTGGTAAGGGTCCTCTATAAAATAGATAAATATTTTCTAAACCATTGTCTTTGTTTCAGATTACAATGCCTGATGTAAATTTATTATTTCATTCATTAAGTATCTTTAGCAGTCGATGCCGATGACACCAAATAAAAAAAAACTACAATAAATACAAAGAATTGCAGATCAATCGTTGTAAACCAGAAGATAAACATTTAACCGAATGTCCGGCAACATTTTACACCAAATACTTATAAAAGGTAATTATACTTTATCGAACTAAAAATACATTTTAAAAATATTATTTTTTAGGTTTCCTTCGACATTCTAGGAATTTTAGAAGCAAAATTAAATACTACAGAAGTGTAAAGAAGAATATAACACCTGAAGTTTTATAAAAAGTGAATCTATAGGTACATGATATGTCAGGTATATCAGAATTCGGTAAAGTTGCAGAAAAGGTATGTACTGACGCGCATCCTGGCCGCGCATATAAAATAATTAATTTATCTATGGTTTTACGACAGTATAACTGTACAACATTATCAGATTGCTACTTTTATATTATTAATAAATAAAATCTAAGTAAAATAACAAATAAATAAATAAATATAAACAACTACGCGATAAATATAACGATGTTTACATATGCGCGGCCAGGATGCGCGTTAAGTACATACCTTTCCTACAACTTTACCCAGAATTCAAGCAGTTCATTCTCTTCAACAGGCTAGATTGCCTGGAAATGCAATCGTCAGTTCAAGTGAAAACCCAGCAGAAAAGTTGAGAGAAATCATAGATGATACTTTCGAGTATAATAGAATATCTTGCTAAAAAACACCAGTTGTTTTTTATAAAATCTACATATCGATGGCTCAATCAAATACTGCCACAACTAAAATACTATTATTTCGAGAAATTTCATTTTGAAATTTTGTAAGTCTCTATTATCATTATTTTGTTTTTATTTAAAAGCTTCGATATTTTGCTGTTAAATAAAATGATTACGATTATAAAAGTGAGTTGTTGCATAGTTGTAAAAAATTTGGGTGTTTTTGAAGAAAATAACTCGAATTGAGGCAGTTTTAGACACAGTTTGTGGCTACATTTTAAATGATTTATCTTTAAGGATATTTTTGTTTGTGGTGGTATTTAAAGTAAAACCGTAATGATATTTTGCATCCATTGAACCAAAAATGTAATTGCTTTGTTTTTTGACTTGTGGCGTTTTTTGATTGAGCCATCGATATGTCTACTTTGGAAATCAAGCATAAAATTTGTAAAATTCAAACAAATTTCAATACACTAACATTGGTTGTTTTATTTAAAACAACAAAGTAAGGCATATTTTTTAATTTCTATATAATTTCCTTTAATTAATAATAGGTAAACAAGTTATCAATTTCTTTTTTATTCAATGTATTGAGAAGTAAAATCTTTTTATATAAAAATATAATTTATTCTCTTCTAATAAATTGTCATATTTAGGTTACATTATAGCACTTTATAAATATCTATGCAAAAAAAGTTAAAAGGCTTGATTTAAAAAAGATATATCTCTGCGTCTTAGGTAAGAAATCAGCGAACTTAGCTATCCTCTAGTAATCTAATATAATAATATGTACCTAGTCATTGTTGTATTCGTTTATTATTTTTCACCAATCTAGCTTTATCATCGTTCACCATTTAAGGTTTTAGTGAACCTTTGCAATATTGGTACCTTATTATACTATTTAGCTAATTTTGTCCAATCGTTCAGTGCTTTCTAGGTAGCTTCTTCTATCCCACATGTGTACTTGTGTTTGTGATATAAGGTGTGTTCTTTTATTCAATAATTGTTCTATCAGTGATTGATGTAATTTATCTATTCTGCAGTCATTTTATATTTGAACTCTTATATTTTAGGTTAACTTAAATGATTGATTATCCTCACCATTCGTCTATCACATATCCATCGGCTTTTAAAGCCGATGGATGCCTTGGCTCATTGGTGAACTCACCGCTGGAAAAAAGAATGATTGACACATACAATCGTCTTTCCATCACTTAATTTACGAACGGTTTGCTGCAAGCGCTGGATACAGCACTGAATAAAAGAACACGCCTACACCTACCTCTACTTTTGTGCTATTGGTACTTGATTTCAAGAACATTTTAATAATAAATTTATATAAATATTTTGTTTTATTTGAAATTTTCATGTCTCGATTGAGATTTTACTATAGCCTCAATTTCAGCCTCTCTGTATTACATTACACAATGTGTGTCCATGGGTGGACTTAATTATACTTGTAAAAATATTTATTTTAAATTAAAGAAAAAGTTATTTTTCATAATTTCTCAATGTGAATCGAATTTATTTAACAAGCAAGAAATTATGAAGAATTACTTTTTTAATTTAAAATAAATATTTTCACAAGTATAGTTAAGCCCATCCGTGGACACACTGTATAATGCTGTAGATCTAATTCACATTATAACATGAATAGAACGTTTCAGAGCAACTTTCGGGGTAAGTACCGTAAAAGTGCTAGTGTGATGTTTTCCGAACTTCACTTTATAACTTCTACGAGATGTGCTATAAAAGTCTTGCAGTTGCGGACATTCGGTAGTTGCAGGCATAATAGGGTTACATTTACAGTACATTGCATGCGAGCTTAAAATTGCAGCTTATTAACGTAGATGGGATGTTTTTGTGCTAGCTGGGTATATTACAATTTATTATCAAAGAAAATTTCTAATAAAGTTATAGCAAATCCTACTTAAACTACTGGTTGTTCTGCAGGATAAATTAACTTTTCTTGAGATTGATCTCTCTATAAAATCCAAAACCGACCTGATGTCCCCAAATTTATTTTCCAATGCATCCTGATTTAAAATTCTGCCCTTTTGTGATTCAATTTTTTTTTCTTCCTTTAGAGTGGCTGTTAGAGGTAGGTGTATGTAAGAAATAGCTAATCTCTAATCATTTCAAAAGTCCTTTGCCAATACTACATGTGCAGATTTTTTACTCAGCATACATTTTACTTTTCTAGTAGATAGGAACTTTGTGCTGCCATTAAAGCTGTCCAGACATTCATCTACCTACTTAATGAACACAAGTAGCTGTAACAATGGATCTCTGTTCCAATTCACCTAAAATAATTATAGTCATTGTGTAATATATTATTAAACACACACATTATACAGTGGTTTTCTTAATAAATTGGAAATTACTTACCTCTAGAAAGAAATGTGTACAAAAACGCGAGTTTGGTTCCAGAAATTGCTTCATGCAAAAAATAATATGCAAAAATAAACATTCCCCCCCAAAGAAAATTAATTAAACAACAAAATCAGACTAAAAGAAATATACGGTGCCCAAATTAAATTTTATTTTTTTTTTTATTATTTATTAGACTACCGCATCAACCAAGTAGGTTATTAGCGGTGGAGTGGGTTTACATGGTTTACAAATAATTGGGAATTTGAATGTCGTTTAAATATTTAACAATAGATTTTGTATCACAGTTTTCACCTAAAAGAGAGCACAATGAATTTGGTAGATTGTTTTGTTGTCTTTCGTTGTTATATTTTGCACATTCCAATAGCAGATGCTTTACTGTAACAACAGTGTTGCATGTATCACAGTATGGTTTATTTTCATTTGTTAATAGGTACTCGTGTGTAATTTTCGTATGGCCTATTCTTAGTCGCGATATTAGCACTTGTGTTGAACGCGGGCATATTTTAATAGGCCAAGGTTTCACTGTTCTTTTAACTTCCCGTAACTTAGATGTTGATGTTTGCCATTCATTTTGCCATGCACTTAGAACTTCACATTTTCACATCTTCATGTAAAGTTTCACTCACTATTTCCGCACTTTCACTACTTATTGCTTCTTTGGCACATCTGTCAGCTTCTTCATTACCCTGGATTCCAACGTGTGAAGGGGTCCATAAAAACACCACCTCAATGCTGTCTTCTTTTAATCGAACCAACTTTTCTTTTATTAGGCAGGCAAGTTTATGGTCGGAATATACTTTTTCAATGGTTTTGAGAGAACTCAGGGAGTCTGTTATTATTAAAGCTTTTCTGGGATATATTGTCTGTGTATGGGTAAGGGCTTTCAAAAGAGCAAACATTTCTCCAGTATAAATATTAGTTAAAGCAGGGAGTTTGTATTTTAATTTGGAATGTTGGGTTACAACTGCGGCTCCAACGCCGTTTGATGTTTTAGATGCATCTTGTTCCATCCAACGTTCCAAACGTTACGGCTACCTCTAGCTGACGAAATATATTCCCACCTCTATGGAACCATCGCCGCTCCGGCGAGGAAATGACATTTCACAACAGTGCCTTTCGCGCATTCGCAAATATTGACTTCGATCGATCACTTGCATATTGCATATGCCACACCTTTGTTGTTTTACCATTTTTTTTTTATTTGTATTAAGTTAAGTTGTGACTTAATAAAGTGTTACTGTGAAGCAAATTATTATTAAACATCCTTATGCTACATTAATAGAAGTTTGCAACAAGGCAAACAACATAATGGTCCTTCAGCCAAATAACAGCGATTTACGAAAACTTCACGTGTAAAACGAGTACAGTCAGAAGAAAAAGACCGGTAAGTGCGATCCCATTTACAGTATTCATCCTTTTGATTCTTGAATCAATGTATGTATAAAAACTCATTTTTTATTTTTATAACTATTTGATACTCTACTGATTTTAAACCATGGGCAGCGAAGACTTGGCTACCTTAAAAAACTTAAGAAAATCTCTAAAATCTGATGTAACTCGCTTTAAAACTTATTTTACGAAAACTATAACTCAACCTGATCCGGATATAATATCCTTAGAAGCTCGGCTAGCCTCTGTATCGACAATCTATAGTAAATATAATGATATTCAATTAAAAATCGAATTGAAATCGAGCACTGGGGACGAACTAGTTGTTGACGATGACGAACGAACAAAATTCGAAGACTTGTATTTTGAAATAACCAGTAAGGTTAAAAAATTCATAACTGACAATACTCCGTCGACAAATGCCGACTATAGCAATCAAAATCTAAATAATTCTTTTAAAAATGTCCAACCAGTGCACGACTTCAATTACATCAAACTTCCTGACATAAAACTGCCATCCTTTGATGGACAATATCAAAACTGGATATTTTTCAAAGAAACATTTGTTTCAGTAATTGACAAACATCCACACATGCCAAAAGCTCAAAAACTCAATTATCTACGAATGTCATTAACAGACGAAGCTTTTAAACTTATCGAATCACTTGAAATATCTGAAAGAAACTACGACATCGCTTGGGGTTGCTTACTTGACAAATATGAAAACATTGAAAAACTAATAAATAGCCAAGTAAAGGCGCTTTTTAATATTCCTCCTGTAGTCAAGGAATCGTATACCACTCTTTGTCACCTATACGATGAGAGTACTCGTATTTTAAAATCTCTAGAATCCCTAGACGAGCCAGTCGAACATTGGGATACTCTTTTAGTATACCTTTTAAACAATAAGCTTAATTTTGCAGCCCGTAAAGATTGGGAATCGAAAAAGCCCAAACGTACAAAACCCAAAGTAGAACAATTTTTTAAGTTTTTACGCGAAAGGTGCGATATATTTGAATCTCTCGAAGAAAATAAACAAATCTCTCAATACCCAGTACAATCCACAAGCCAAATAAAACCTAAATCTACAATAAGATCATTAACATCAACTAATTCTCCTAAATGTACCTTTTGTGAAAAAGATCACATAATTTATAATTGCTCGAAATACTTAGAACTCGACGTTCATTCGCGATTCGAAAAAGCTAAACAACGAAATCTTTGTTTGAATTGCCTTCGTACAAGTCATTTTACAAGAGACTGTACTGCTAGCAAATGTCGGAAATGCGGCAAAGGTCATAACACGTTATTGCATCTAGAAAAAGGCGAATTACATACTAATCGTCCCGAAAATTCATCTCGCACCTCGATTACGTCAGACAGCGCGACCGGCGTAGCAGGATCAAGCTCATTTCCAGTATGTTAACATCTAGATTATTTAGTAACATATATATCACCATTGTGACACCATAATAAATGGGTCAACCACCCAGTCAACCTAAAAGACAATTTGAAACACGATACTGTTTGTGCCCAAGAAATGTAACAACACATGGCCCTTAGATGTGTATTCAAAAGATTAGAAATTTAAGATATTTTAGGGTAGTTCGTTCAGGTTGTTCGAGCGAGAATATTGTTAAAATTAATAAGAAAATAAAAGTGCATTTAAATATATTTTTTTAATTATTTCATTAATAACAATTCAGAAGTGGGATTATGAGTGGAAGTGATGTGAATCGGACAGTGACCATGCACATAGACACAGTTCGTCAAAAATAATACAGGAAAAAAAGAAAAAACAGCGAAAAAGAATCCAATCTTCGTCATCTGACGATGGAAATGAAACAGCTCAAAGTGAGAGAAGTCAACAATCCAACCAACGTCATTCTAAGCGGCATCGCCTAGAAAATTTGGAAGAACTGGTAAATAAAAGAAGTGCAGCGAAATCTGGAAATCACAAAACACCGGAATCATTATTTCAAGGATTTCTAAGCAAAATAGAATATGACATTGTTGAAAAGAAAGAAGAAAAAGATGTAAGAAGCAAGTCATCGCTACGGATGAATCGAAAACCACAGGAAATTCTTTGCTTTGTCTGCAACAGACCTGGCCATGTGGCAAAGAAATGTTGGAACCGACCTGACAACAATAAAACCGGATCTACAAGTAAAATCAACGACGCTTCACGACGACCAGGCGTTCCTTCAAACATTGTTCTAATTGCGACAAAGATGGACATCTACGAGATGACTGCTGATTCCTAAAGTCCGCAACGGTGAAAACATTACAAAGGCAAGTAACAAATGATTTTTACAACATTAATATCAAAATAAATAATATTGTGTGTCAAGGTTATTTGGATACAGGCAGCCAAATAAACGTGGCACGCTTGAGTTTAATAGAAAAACTGGGTGTTGAATTAAAAATACCGGACACCTGTATAAGGGGTTTTGGAAATAAAATTTTATATCCAGAAGGACAGGCTCTCATAAATTTACATTTTGACAGTTTTTCTATAGAAACTACAGTATATTTTGTTGATTTTCAAATGGATTTCATAGACGTAATCATAGGTCAGCCTGTAATTAATAATGATGGTGTAGAAATGCACATTTTAGGTAAAGGTAAAAGTGTTACTTTAAAAAAAATAGAGCCTAAAAAAGAGTCAAACATTTTTGTTGAGAATAATGCAACTACATTTAATGTAAAAGTTCTAGAAAATCTACAGATAGAACCAAAGTGTACATTTCCAGTGAAGGTTCAAAGTGACCGTAAAAATAGTCTAATTATTCCATCAAAATTATGTTATAATTATACTATTTCAACAGTCCTGGCTATAGAACCTATTTTCTACATGAATGTGACGAATATAGGTACTAAAAGTATAAAATTTAATAGTAACCAAGTCATAGCAAGGGGATATAAATTTCCGGAAAATAATATACAAAATTTTGAAACTTCAAAAATATTTAAAATAGATTTACCCCAAATTAACTCAAAAAACATTTCAAAAATGGATAATTTTTATTTACACAAATTATTAGAAAAATATCAGTCTTGTTTTGCGATAAATACATGTGATTTAGGAGTTACCGATATTATAGAATTCGAAATTGATTTAACATCCAAAGAACCGATTTTTTACAAACCATACAGAGTTTCAGAAAAAGAAAAATTAATAATTCGCGAAAAAGTAAACGATTTATTAACAAATAGTATAATTAAACAATCAAAATCTAGTTATGCAAGTCCGGCAATTTTAGTGAAAAAAAAAAGAATGGTGATTACAGAGTGGCTATTGATTATAGAAAACTAAATAAAATCACAATAAAAGATAGATATCCATTGCCAAACATAGAAGATCATATTTCACGGTTAAAAGGTTACAAATATTTTTCTGTGTTGGATATGACCCAAGGTTATTACCAAATTCCGGTAGCAGAAAATTCTATAGACAAAACAGCTTTTGTAACCACAGATGGGCAATTTGAGTTTTTAAAAATGCCATTTGGGGTATGCAACGCCCCCGCTACATTCCAAAGACTGCTTAATAATGTTTTAGGCCAGCTACGTCACGACAAAGTATTAATATATCTAGACGATATTTTAGTACCGAGCTCTACAGTACAAGAAGGACTTGACGTTCTGGAGAAAGTCCTTAAAATCTTTCAGGAAGCCAATTTAAAATTAAATATAAAAAAATGTAAATTTTTTGAAACTTCTATTGAATATTTAGGTTACGAGATTAGGGAAAACGGAGTAAAACCTGGCAAACAAAAAATTAATGCAGTTTTAAATTTCCCGGAACCAAAAAGTGTACATGAGGTGAGGCAATTTTTAGGTTTGTGTTCTTATTTCAGAAAATTTGTTAAAAATCATGCAATTATTGTTCATCCAATAAGTCAGTTACTTAAGAAAAATTCAATTTGGGTATGGAGCAACGAGCAGCGCGACGCTTTTCAAACTATTAAAAATATTCTTACAAATAGACCTTTACTAAGTATTTTTGATCCCAATTTAAACACCGAGTTGCATACCGACGCGAGTAGCAAAGGTATCGCGGGCATATTAATGCAGAAGCATAGTAATGGGCTTAAACCTGTCATGTATTATAGTAGAGCAACAACTAGGGAAGAAAGTATTTATCATTCATACGAGTTGGAAACATTAGCTGTAATTGAATCAATTAAGCGCCTTCGAATTTACCTAACCGGGTTGCACTTTAAAATTATTACAGATTGTAGTGCTGTACGTCTGACCTTTAGTAAAAAAGACCTTTTACCTCGCGTAGCACGTTGGTGGTTAACCATACAAGATTACGATTTTGAAATAGAACACAAGCCAGGGAAAAAAATGACACACGTAGACGCCCTCAGCCGAAACGTTAGTGATCCAGCAATCCTCAAAATAAATCTGGAAGACTGGATATATTGCATTCAGTCCCAGGACCCAGAATTAATAGCTATTCGGAATAGAATACACCAAAATAATCCAGATCCCGAATTAACAAAAATATATTTCGAAAAAGACTATCGTATTTATAGAAAAACGGCCGATGGAGGTAATAAGCTTGTCATTCCAAAAATTGCTAGATTTAGTTTAATGAGAAAATATCATGATGATATCGGCCACATAGGCCTTAATAAATGCGAAAAATTAATTAAAAGTAAATTTTGGTTTCAAGGAATGACAAGATTTATAAAAAAGTATGTCAATGCATGTCTTGATTGTGCATTTAAACACAATAAATATGGTAAAAAAGAAGGCTACCTTTTTCCGTTACAAAAACCAACAAAACCGCTTGACACTTGGCATATAGACCACTTGGGACCATTTTGCAA
Source organism: Psylliodes chrysocephalus (assembly GCA_927349885.1). Lineage (NCBI taxonomy): Eukaryota > Metazoa > Arthropoda > Insecta > Coleoptera > Chrysomelidae > Psylliodes > Psylliodes chrysocephalus. The sequence goes on from OV651813.1 coordinate 72,603,360, forward strand.
AAGTTCAGGGTTTTCACATATTTTAATTATCGTTGATTCGTTTTCGAAATATATTTTTGCAAGACCCACTAAATCTACAAATTCAAAAGAAGTGGTTCACAATTTAAAAGATTTTAGTATATTTGGGGTTCCAAAAAGAATAATATCAAATCAAGGTAAAGCATTTAAGTCAAAACAGTTTAGTAATTTTTGTATTGAATTTAAAATTAAGCACGTCCTAAATACCATAGCATCCCCCAGATCAAATGGACAAGTAGAACGGTACAATCGTACACTACTGGAAGCTATTAACACAAGCATAAATGATGAACACGAATGGTACGAAAAATTGCCGCAAGTTGTTCTTGGTATTAATAACACCGAAAACACCAGCACGCGATTTACGCCCCATAGGCTCATGTTTGGCTTTGACAAAAATATTCAAGCCGACATGGACGATGGGAAAATCGATGAAATAGATAGAGTTGATGATCAAGTTAACGCGACAACGTCAATGGACAAACAAAGTCAAAAAATGAAAAAGTATTTCGACGCGAAAAGAAAAAAAAGTAAAACCTATAAACCTAATGAATTGGTCCTCTGGTCGGAAGGTAGCGCCAAAAAAAATAAAGATACTAATAGAAAAACTGAGATGCGATTCGGCAGACCCTATAAAATAAATAAAGTCCTGGACAATGATAGGTATGAAATAGTGGCAATGAAAGGCATTAAAGGTTATAAAAAGTATAAAGCTACCGTGTCGGCACAACAACTTAAAACTTTTGTGGAAGGAATAAGTTCGTCCGAAAACTCCGACTCCGAAACAAATAGTACTGATGATCTCATTGACCTACTCGAAGCGTAACGTAATTATAGTAGGTACTTAAATAGATTTGCATTTCTAACTATATAATTTTTTTTAGGATTTAGATGTATTATTAAAAATAAAAGTAAAGGCCCTCTTCGGAGGTAAAAATAAAAGTAAAGGCCCTCTTCGGAGGTAAAAATAAAAGTAAAGGCCCTCTTCGAAGGTAAAAATAAAAAAGCCCTCTTCAGAGGTAAAAATAAAAAAAAAGCCCTCTTCGGAGGTAAAAATAAAAAAAGCCCTCTTCTGAGGTAAAAATACAGGCCCTCTTTGGAGGTAAAAGTAAAAGCCCTTTTCTAAGGTAAAAATAAAAAAAAATCCCTCTTCTGAGGTAAAAATAAAGGCCCTCTTCGGAGGTAAAAATAAAAAAGCCCTCTTCGGAGGTAAAAATAAAAAAAGCCCTCTTCTGAGGTAAAAATAAAGGCCCTCTTTGGAGGTAAAAGTAAAAGCCCTTTTCTAAGGTAAAAATAAAAAAAGCCCTCTTCTGAGGTAAAAATAAAGGCCCTCTTTGGAGGTAAAAGTAAAAGCCCTTTTCTAAGGTAAAAATAAAAAAAAAGCCCTCTTCTGAGGTAAAAATAAAGGCCCTCTTTAAAGGTAAAAGTAAAAGCCCTTTTCTAAGGTAAAAATAATAAAAAAAAAATAAAAAAAAAACAAAAAAAAAAAATAAAAAAAAAATGTCAAAATATAATTACTGTGTGCAATTTTCTTTTTCAGAAAAATCAATCAACTTGAAGGCGATCCAAAAAAGTTTAAAAATACCAAACCTAACTGTGGAAGCGAGGACACTTCTTAGGTCAGGACGGCCGAGTGTTAACATCTAGATTATTTAGTAACATATATATCACCATTGTGACACCATAATAAATGGGTCAACCACCCAGTCAACCTAAAAGACAATTTGAAACACGATACTGTTTGTGCCCAAGAAATGTAACAACACATGGCCCTTAGCCATGTGTATTCAAAAGATTAGAAATTTAAGATATTTTAGGGTAGTTCGTTCAGGTTGTTCGAGCGAGAATATTGTTAAAATTAATAAGAAAATAAAAGTGCATTTAAATATATTTTTTTAATTATTTCATTAATAACAAGTATTTGAAGACTCTGCAGATAAATGCGGCGTTGTCACGTCCTCCATAAAATCGCATTGTTCCGTAATTTCTCAAAATTGTGTACTTTTATCAACTGCTATTGTAAATATCGCAGATAAATCAGGAAATATGCATTCTTGTCGAGTTTTATTAGACAGCGGCTCACAGTGCAACCTAATAACCACAAATTTATGCAATAAACTACAATTAAAATTAAATAAAATCAACATTTCGATTTCTGGAATAAATCAAGTCTCTGCCATTATACGTTCAAAGACAACTGTCACTATTTGTTCACGCCTAAACTCTTTCGCTTCAGAAATAAATTGTCTAACAATAGAAAATATAACAGGTCCTGTACCATGTAAATCTTTCGATAAAAATCTCATGAATATACCATCGAACATGATTCTCGCAGACCCTACCTTTGATATTAGCTCACCTATAGATCTCTTAATAGGCGCTGACACGTTTTGGGAACTTCTTTGTGTCGGTCAACATAAATTAGGTAAAAATTTACCGTTTTTACAAAAAACTCAATTAGGATGGGTCATTGCAGGTCCAATTAATATAGCAAATTATTCTCACTCTAACAAGCTCTTATGCCACTTAAACGTTACTAATGACTTGCAAGATCAACTAGAAAATTTCTGGAAGATCGAAAGCATTCCACAAAAATCTCATCTATCTAAAGAAGAAACGTATTGTGAACAACATTTTCAAAATAATACTACTCGAGACCCTTCCGGTCGTTTCATAGTAAAAATGCCACTTAAATCGGAAATTTCATTGCTAGGCGATTCCAAACGTACTGCTGAAAAAAGATTTTACTCAACCGAACGCAAAATGTCAATGAATGACGAACTAAAACGAGACTATACACAATTCATTGACGAATATTCAACTCTGGGTCACATGACAAAATTAGATGCTTATACGGATTCTACGGGATTCTTCTTACCACATCATCCGGTATTTAAACCCAGCAGTACCACCACGAAAATTAGAGTAGTGTTCGACGGTTCTGCGAAATCAAACTCTGGCGTTTCTCTTAACAACATTCTCATGGTTGGCCCCACAGTTCAAGATGACCTCATTTCAATTATATTGCGTTTTAGAAAACATAATATTGTTATATCAGCTGACCTCACAAAAATGTACAAATACTTATACATGAAGACCAACGTAATCTTCAAAAAATTATTTGGCGATCGAATCCCATAGACCCACTGTCTGCTTTTGAGCTCAACACCGTAACATATGGTCTTGCCTCATCAGCCTTTTTAGCGACAAGATGTCTTCATCAAATCGGCATTGATATCGAATCAAAAAATCCCAAGTTAAGCTCTATCATCAAACATGACTTCTATGTTGATGATCTCCTATCTGGAGGAGAATCAATTCAAGAAGTTTTAGAAAGCAAATCTCTACTTGAAAATACTCTTAAAAAATATGGCTTTAATATTTGTAAATGGGTTTCCAATGCGCACAACCTCAATCTTGATAGAGAAATCCCCACTTCTATAGATATTGGTTATTCCGATATAAATAAAACTCTTGGCATTAGCTGGAACCCAAATTTAGATTCCTTAACATACTCAATGAACATGTCTTCTCTTAAACATGCTTCTACAAAAAGAACTATTCTTAGTGCTATATCACAACTATTCGACCCTCTTGGATTAACCTCTCCAATAATCATAAATGCTAAGATTATAATGCAAAAATTGTGGCAACTTCGTTTATCCTGGGATGAATCCATACCAATCTCTTTATATACCACTTGGACCGAATTCCAAGAAAATCTTAAACAAATAAGCTCTATAAAAATTCCTAGAAGAATCCTATGTGATTCCCCAAAGATCATCGAGCTTCACGGTTTCTCTGACGCATCGGAGTCAGCTTACGGTTGTTGTATTTATGCACGGTCTCTAGATATTTTCGATACCTACCATTCTAGTCTAATTTGCTCGAAAACTAAAGTAGCTCCACTAAAAACCATTACCATACCCAGACTGGAATTATGTGCAGCCCTATTGCTTGCTGAATTAATGAAAAAGGTTATAATAGCTCTTCAATTGAATATTAGCGATTTAACATACTATTCTGATTCCACCATTATTCTTTCCTGGATCAATACCTCACCTCATTTATTAAAAACATTTGTAGCCAATCGCGTGGCACAAATACAAACCTTAACCAATACTTCACAATGGAAACACATCCGCACTGATAAAAATCCTGCTGACATACTCTCTCGAGGTTCCACCACGATTGCTTTATCTTCTTGCAAGCTCTGGTGGCATGGACCAGAATTTCTCATAGATCCTCAAAGTTTCAACCTTTCTAATCAACCATCCTTTCCAGACTTAACTGAAATACCTGAGATCAAACCAACAAAGGTTCTGATTTCAACATCTAAAGAATCATTTGATTTTCAAAAATTCCCCGAATTAAACAAATTCTCGTCATTCACCCGTCTACTTCGTGTAGTAGCATATATACTTCGATTTTCCAATAATTCAAAATGTAATAATACTAAACATACAGGTCCCTTAAGCGCCTCAGAATTAGAGAAGTCTTTACTTAGCATTATACTTATTGTCCAACAGGAATCTTTCAATTTAGAAATTAAAGACCTGTCAAATCAAAAACCTATCAATCCTAAAAGCAGTCTACTCAATCTAAACCCTTTTTTAGATTCTTCCGGTGTCCTGAGAGTAGGCGGACGCTTAAAGAGATCTCCATATGATTTCAACAAAAAACACCCCATCGTGTTACCAAAGAATCACATATTCACTAAGTTGTACGCTCACCATAAACATATTAAGTCCGCGCACGCCGGTCCTCAGTTATTGTTAGCAATTATTCGAGAGCGATTTTGGCCATTAAATGGACGTAACTTGGTACGAAAAGTGGTACACGATTGCTTGTGTTGTTTTCGCTTTAATTCAAGCACCATTAAATATCTTATGAGTGATTTACCCCCCGAAAGAACTCAACCTCACAGACCATTTTTAAATTGCGGAACAGATTATGCTGGTCCCTTTCTCTTAAGAGATAGAAAAACCCGCAATTATCAAACTACCAAAGCCTACATATGTCTCTTCGTATGCTTTAGCACAAAGGCATTGCACCTAGAATTGGTCAGTGACCTAACAACTAACAATTTTTTAGCAGCACTTAGGCGTTTTATGTCAAGACGTGGTTTATGTCGTAAAATATTTTCAGATCATGGTACCAACTTTATTGGTGCAAAGGCTGAACTAAGCAAATTCTTCAAAAATAATTCGAGCAACATTCAAACTCAATTAAGTAACAATGGCATCACTTGGATGTTTATTCCCCCCAATTCCCCTCATTTTGGCGGTCTTTGGGAAGCCGGCGTAAAATCGGTAAAGTATCATATAAAACGTGTACTTGGTAATGCAATACTTACTTATGAGGAGTTCAATACATTGTTGATTCAGATCGAATCTTGCCTCAACTCCCGCCCCATGTATGCCTTATCCAACGATCCTAATGATCCCGATCCCTTAACTCCAGCGCACTTCTTAATCGGTGAAAAACTGAATAGTCTACCAGAAACCGATTATACTAATACACCCGAGAATCGTCTCCCACGCTACCAGCTGATCCAACAAAAAATGCAACACTTCTGGTCCCGTTGGTGCACTGAGTACATCTCCCAATTGCAGACGAGAACGAAATGGAAGCAATCCTACAAGGAGACACTAATCCCCGGTATATTGGTCCTTGTAAAAGAAGATGGCCTGCCTCCTCTACGTTGGACCGTAGGTCGAGTCACCACTGTGCTTCCCGGTCCTGACGGCGTCATCCGTAGTGCCACCGTAAAAATTAGTGGTAACGAGTATCATCGCCCAGTTTCCAAAATGTGTATTCTACCCAATCAGAACTGTTAAAAGCTAGGAGCTTTCAAGGCGGGGAGCTATGTTCCATCCAACGTTCCAAACGTTACGGCTACCTCTAGCTGACGAAATATATTCCCACCTCTATGGAACCATCGCCGCTCCGGCGAGGAAATGACATTTCACAACAGTGCCTTTCGCGCATTCGCAAATATTGACTTCGATCGATCACTTGCATATTGCATATGCCACACCTTTGTTGTTTTACCATTTTTTTTTATTTGTATTAAGTTAAGTTGCGACTTAATAAAGTGTTACTGTGAAGCAAATTATTATTAAACATCCTTATGCTACATTAATAGAAGTTTGCAACAAGGCAAACAACACATCTGTATAAACCTTGTAGTGATCAGGGTATTGATCTAATTTGGACATGAAGGAATGTTTTATTAAAGTAGCTGGAGAATCTTTTTTCTTCAAGGATAAAAGAGAAGTGTCGATAAATGGGGCATGTATTAGCCATGGTGCCTGGAGATATAACCCAGCAATATGGCAAAAGGCGAAAGTAGTCTACCTTGCCAAAGTAGGTAGGGTCACAGACCAAACGCCAAAGTCATATCGCCCCATAAGCCTATCCTCCTTCCTACTTAAAACACTAGAAAGATTAATAGATAGGTATATCAGGGACGATATACTAAAAATAAATCCGCTCCATCCCAACCAATATGCATACCAGCCAGGAAAGTCAACTGACCTAGCGCTGGACGACTTAAACAGGCTGCTTTCAAAGTCAATAGATGACAAAGAAATCGCAATAGCCACTTTCTTAGATATTGAAGGAGCTTTCAACAATGCCTCAACCAGGTCAATAACCAAGGCTCTAGAAGGGAGAAACGTCCCAGTAACAATATGCCAATGGATCACTGCCTGTCTAGAGAACAGGATTATTTTATCCACTCTAGGAAAGGCAACCATACAGGCAAAAGTTACACGGGGCTGCCCACAAGGAGGAATACTATCTCCAATGCTGTGGTCAGTTCTCGTGGACGACTTACTCAAAATATTGTCCAAAGAAGGCTACCAGTGCCTAGGATACGCAGACGACCTAGCAATCATCGTCAGGGGGTGATTTGCAGGTACAGTTTCGGAGCGATCTCAAACAGCTCTAAACATAGTGAACAACTGGTGCAAAAAGGAACAATTGTCCATCAACGCACAAAAAACAACAGTTGTACCATTCACAAAAAAACGGGTACTCACAGGTCTAAGACCACTAGTACTAAACAGCACAGTTATCCCATTCGTCACAGAAGCCAAATACCTCGGAGTCATATTTGACCAAAGGCTGACATGGAATCAACATCTCAAAAAACTCACACATAAAGCTACAATAGCTCTCGTAAGCTGTAGAAGAATATGTGGGAAAAACTGGGGTCTAAACCCCAAAATGACCATATGGTTATACACAAGGGTAATAAGACCCATGATAACCTATGGCGCAGTGGCGTGGGTAACCAAAACTGCGCAGGCAAGTGCAATAGGCCAACTCACTAGCATTCAGCGGCTTGCCTGTCTAAGTGCTACTGGGGCCATGCGCACTACGCCGACCGCAGCAATGGAGGTATTACTAAATCTCACGCCATTGCACATCTTCATACAAGGAGAAACCAGGTCAGCTATTCACAGGCTAATGCAGGGACAAAACCCAATAAGCCAACTACATAGCGCCGACCACACAAGGCTATATCAGCAAGTACAAAGGGATAATATTCTAGCTATGCCTACTGATAGAGCCATAACCACATACAAATTTGAAAGAAATTTTCAAATTCAAATACCAGCCCGAGAATCCTGGAAACAGGGACCTCCCGTACAGGCTGAACTCGTCTGGTACACAGACGGTTCAAAAACCAAGGAAGGAGCCGGTGCTGGAATCTATAGACCTAAGTCGAAATCAACGATTTCACTAAGCTTAGGAAAATATGCAACAGTGTTCCAGGTTGAGCTAATAGCCATACAACACTGTGCAAGAGAAATATTAAATCAGCAAGTATCAGGCAAAACTATTGCCATATACTCTGATAGCCAAGCAGCTCTAAAGGCAATTCTCTCACCAGAAATCAAATCACGACTGGTGAAAGACTGTCTAGAAGACCTGACAGAGCTAAGTAGTCAAAATAAGGTGACCTTAGCCTGGGTTCCAGGCCATGAGGGATATCAGGGCAACGAAAAGGCCGACGAATTAGCCCGAGAAGGCTCAGATAAGGCCATGACAGGCCCTGAATCCTTTTGTGGAGTCGCTAAGGCATTGTGCAAGGCATCCATTAAACAATGGATGCAAAAAGAGTCTCAGGAATGGTGGAACAACTATCCAAGACTAAGACAGGCCAAACAGTTCATCAAGGAACCATCAGCCAAGTTTACGAAAGACCTACTGAATCAAAAACGTCAAATCGTTAGGATAACAGTAGGCCTTCTTACTGGACACTGTCGCCTCAAAAGGCACATGAGTGTCATAAATCCAGCAGAAGAAGCAACTTTGTGCAGGTTCTGTGAAGAAGAAGAGGAAACATCATTCCACGTCCTGTGCCAATGTGAAGGCTTGGCTGGAATGAGGTTTCTAACATTGGGCGAAGAAAAGCCAATTGCATGCAACTACATGCGGGAGCCACTGTCAAAGCTACTAAGTCTAATAAAAAAGACCAGGCTAGACGACATACTCTAAAACAAACGGAGTCCCACAATAGATCTGAAAAGGTCGCGGTGGACAAGGACAAATAACGTCCAACTCCTAATCTAATCTAATCTAATCTAGCCATGGTGGGGTTTTTATATTACAGGTGAATATAGAGGGAAAATCAAGTTGCAGAATTTCTAGTTGTTTTCTAACTCTTTCATAAAAAGGAGGGTGGCAGTTTTTTTTAGCAAGTACAACTGTTTAAATCTTTCTGAGTGGGTGTTTTCAAAAGTAGGATGTTCTTTCTTATTTATCAACGAACTTGCATAAGTCAACGTCAAATATTCTCTTCTTCTATTTAGCGATGGTTCCCAAATTAAATTAATTTTAATAAAATGCACATGTTCATAACAACATTCATAACATTGTCAGTTGCAGAGACAACACGAGACGGTTAACTTCATAGCAAAAATTGATTGACATTTAGGTATAGTAGTCATCAGGGTCAGCTGGTATTTTATCTTTGTCATGTACATTATTTCCTTATAACGTTATCTTGTTCTCATAAGCTAAAAGATAGGAAAGATGTCGCTGGTAACGTTCCAGCAATGTTGCCGTTATGAACATTTTCATTTGTTTCTTTTACATTTAAATAATAATGATCTTATTTATCCATAAGTAATACTTATATTGGACTTTTAATTTCTTTGTATATAATATATATAACAAAAGATGTGTTTTAAGAAATATATAGCAGGATTGTGTACAAAGATCAAAAATAAAAAGTCAATAGCACTAGAAGAAAATAAGTTTGGCATCACAGCACGAGCATTTCACTTTGACGTCTGCCAGATTGACGTATTTCTAACCTATCATTTTATCTCCTTGTCCAATTTTTTGTTTCTATGTTTGGTGACTTTGGTGTCGTTTTACTTATATATATTTTACAATTTAACTTGTAAATTCATTTTTTTTGTTGTTTTTCATTCATTATTAGTTACGTATTTAAATTTGTTTGGTGTTTTCCCCGGTAAATGACATTTTTATCGTGGTGTTTTCATATTAATGTAAGTCCATGTACTATTTAATATTCTTAAAATTCGTTTCTCGATATGTTTTGGTATTAGAAAAAGGTATTATGAGAAAGATGCTTCAGCGCACATCTGTTTGTTGATATTTTGTTGTCAGCGTTTCCGAACCGCACTTGAAAAGATCACAATAAAGGCATTGATTTATGATTATTACCCATGGTATGGAATTCGAATGTTTTAGGTTACTTGAAATTTAAATAGATTCATTCTGTTATTCTAGCGTTTCTAAAAGGTACTGTTTAGTGGTTGTAGGTGCGGTGGGTGAAAAGATTGTTTTATTGTGAATTGTGGGTGATAGGATTTGCAGGTGAGATTTATCACTGAGTGTCCTTTTTCTTTAGTATTTGAGTTTTTAGATAAATGCCTTTAATATTTATTGATATTTAATTGTTGATTAGATTATAAAAATAACTGTTTGAATACTGATTTAATAATTATTCGTGCGCACATAAAAATGATATCTGGAGCGAACAATTGCGCGTTTAATCCCTTTTGTTCATTGCACGGCTCTGTTTTCGACCTTCGGGGTCAAGCTCTAGTAGGTAGGGCGAGTATGTCGCGCGTTTAATCCCTTCATACTCATTGCACGCTCAATACTAGTAGAAATGTATATCTGGAGCGAACAATTGCGCGTTTAATCCCTTTTGTTCATTGCACGGCTCTGTTTTCGACCTTCGGGGTCAAGCTCTAGTAGGTAGGGCGAGTATGTCGCGCGTTTAATCCCTTCATACTCATTGCACGCTCAATACTAGTAGTAATGTGGGGCGTATCGCGTGTTTTATCCCTTTACGCCATAAGGGTAGTAACTAGGCAGGGGTCACGTCGCGCGTTTTATCCCTTCGTGACCATATTTCATACTCCTAGGTACTATGCCTTAAAAATGAAATAGACAAAACAGTAATAAGTACATTGCGTGTCTTAATCCCTTTGTACTTGGTGATTGTTCGAATAATTATTGAGATAATAAATGAATGATAAGAAAATAAAAGATTATTCAGATAATAAATTATTATTTATTGTTTCGGCCTTTACTTGATGAAAATCCATTTAATTTTGAAAGAGTAAAACCAAATTTGGTAGATTTTCACACTTTTATTTTAAAAATAAAAATTTTTAAACAAACACTAACATGACATATGTTTCGAAGTACAACTTCTTTTTCAAATGTGACTATTTACAATTCGGTATCCAATATATATACAAAATAATTTAACAAAACAAAGTACTTAAGAAAACATCAATAACATTACAAAATAAACTAACTATTTAAAGTAAATAAGGGTACTTAGGTAATTATAATATCCATCAAATAACAATAAGATAGCCCATTACCGGGATTATCTCACAGAAAACTGGGAAAGAGGTTTAATAAGGGTGAATTATTAATATCTAATTGATCATTTAGTAAGTTATCTGAAAAAAAAAAAAAATCAACCACGTCCACCAGGTGCCGCTAAAAACTCTATCATCCTTTTTTAACATGGGAGATACCGTTCTAAGAGTAAGTGTTCTGTGGTGATTCCATGAAATTGTCAGTTCTTGACACATAGGGTCCTCGAGTTTGCAACGTTGCCATACTATATTGATTTTTATCACTGATAATTTCCAAGTTTACGATTTCTGTTTGAATGAGAAGAAAATAAGTTATAGGTGAAAATAAAATGTGTTATTTGAGACATTTCAATTTGAGCTGTGTCCAGGCCGTTGGAGTCTATGCCGGTAGGCGTAGCCAGGTATGGGTTGAATTTTTTTGGTAGCGGCGAAGCCGCCACGCTACGGGAAGTCGTTGTTTTGTTTTGGGTGAAAGAAAATTTAAAAAAAGTTGTCTAGGTATTAGGTACATGTTAAGTGATTTAATTAATTTTAATTTTGTATGTAGTTTTTTTTGATCTGCAGTTTTAAAATTAATTTGGTTGATATATTAATTTTTTCATTTTAGATACGATTATTACCGTGCTTATCTTTTTGAAGCAAACGAAAAATGTATGATTTTTGATTATAATGTGTTATGTGAGCCTTTTCATTTAAATTTGAGCTGTGTCCAGGCCGTTGGAGTCTATGCCGGTAGGCGTAGCCAGGTATGGGTTAAAATTTTTTGGTGGCGGCGAAGCCGCCACCCTCCGGGAAGTCGTTTTGAGTAAAAGAAAATTTAAAAAAGTTGTCTAGGCATTATTACCGTACGAAAAATTTATGATTATAAATTTAAATAATCCTTAAACTTATAATTTTATTAACAACTTGGCAACGTTTGTTATTTTTAAGACAGAAACGTCAGAAACTGTCATTTAGAGTAATTGTTTTGTGATTATAACCTGTAAAATTGGGATTTTTAATTCAATTTTTTTCGAAAAGTACTGCTTCATCCATAAATTTTTTTTCGAAAATTTACTATAGAAACTAGTTACTTTTGAGTGTTTAAAAAATTTTTGTGAATTTCGCACCTCAGGATCCTTTACCGGACCCCAATATCCATTTCAAAAAGATTAAAGTTATTCTCAAAAAGTCGATTTTCAAACAAAAATATATAAAATACTTATATTTATATTTCTGATAACCTATAACATCAACAAAGTTAACAGCCATATTTAATTGGAAGTGACTATTCATCCGGGAGTACCGGATAAAGAGCTCCATTACTAAGGGGCCTATTCAGTAACTCTGAACGACGTCGTTAATAGACGATAATCGTTCACAGACGACTTTTCTTATTCAGTAGACAACGATTGTCGTTGAAAATAGACAAATATGGTTGTAAAATTGTCGTTCATCAACGATAGCCAAAGAGCTGTCGTTAATAATATGAAGTGTCGTTATAGTGATTTTTGCATTCCCTCTCATTTTTTATTATGAATCAGGATATGTTCTAAATAATAAAAACACTTTTTTACAAATTTTACAACTAAATTGCCATATACCTAATACAGCAAGTAAAATTTGTAAGGAATTTTTTTCTAATTTATTTAATTATTTTAAAAATAAATCGGATTCAAAGTTAGGATTGCCCATTCAACCATTTACTATTGGATTCTTATTAACAGTGCTGTTCCTAAAGTAGCACTGCGAAACAGTAACAAAACCTATGGAAGTACCTATACTTCTCCGTAACCTACAGAAATTTGGTTTGTCTTTCAAATCCAATAAAAAATACATCTTGTACTGTTCTCGAGTTGTTTTTTGTATTCTTTTGGAATAGTTCTCAGTTTTTTTTAATATATCCATACTCATTTTAATAAGCCCTACATACAATACGACCAGCAAAAATGGCCCGCGAGAAACAGAATTCCTACGAATCGAGAATCGACCCCCTGATCGTGTTGTAGGTTAAGAACAATAATTAATATATTCTGAAAAACAAATGAATATATCTACTGGTTGAATTTTTATTTTACGTTCCTAAAAAAATGTCAACTATACCGGGTGTTCAAATTAAAGGGTTACAGTTAAATACCGCCTTTTATAAAAAAAAAAACAAAGTTTTATAGTTTTATTTTGGGTGTTACTCAATAAGTAGAAATCCAATAAAAAAATGTTTTATTTAGAAGTTTCTTATTTTTTTATGAACTCTAAGAATACCTATGTAAAAAAATAGAGGGTTCCAATATGAAAAAAAATCCACCTCGATATGGCCATATTATGGTCAGCTATAAAAAAAATAATTTGGCCAAAATGTTTCCCCTAAAAAACTAAAAAACTATAAAACTTTTGTCTGATACTTTTTTTTTATAAAATTCATATTTTTGTCGATATTTAACTGTAAAACTTTAATTTAAACACCCGGTATAATCATCAACATACGTTCTTTTATCACAAAACACTAAATTATAATACCAACTTACTAGAAATCATCGTTCAGATTTGGTAACTAGAAACAACGTAACGACTTTGTTATTGAATAGAAGGGAGTTTTAGCAAACAGCCGCTAACCATCCGCTAACGTTACCTTAGGGATAGACTGTAATCTACTCTGTTCAATGTTTATGAAAAAGGTCACAATCTAAGTTTAACGTAACGTTAGCGGAAATCTTACGTACATTTGCTAAAACACTCTATTGTTTCAAAAATTATCGTTATAAAAGTCGTTGGTTGAACTGTCGTTAGCTTAACGATGTCGTTCATAAACGATAAATTACTGAATAGGGCCCTAATTGTCCGAAACCATTTTCCGAAATTGACAGGGCTTAGGACATAACCTAAATGTATTATTTAAAATTTTAACACAAATAGATTTTGAGCAACTCGCTAGGAATTATAAACTTGAAAGTTTTAAATCTCGAGTTAATAAAAACGAGCTCCAAATCTGTCTTCTTAACCTCATTATAAACTTCTCATCAAACCATATAAGATATAAATGAATAAAAAGCAGATTTAATTTAATTTCAAACAATATAAGTATCAATTTATTAGATACATTAGTTTAGTTTTTTTCCTAACACTGATTGTTTTTTATTTATAGTATTATTTAAATTAAATTTAGGAAATAATTGTACAATAATTAGGGTTGCCATAAGGACAATGTGTAAAAGTAGGACAATTGTACAAAAAAAGCCTGATTTTTCACAAAAATAGTTTCTTTACTATGAATTTACACAGGAATATAAAATTTTTAGCTTCTAAAAAAAAAAACAAAAAAAAGTCCTTTTACCGAGCTTCTAACAAAAAAAGGCCTCAGCCAAGCAAAGACAAAAAAGAAGGACATCGCCAAACATTTGGGAAAATAATTTAACAATTTTTCCTACATTGGAAACAGCCGGACATTAACAAATTGTCAAAAAAGGAGGAATGTGCTACTCTGTGGTGGACTTTTGGATATAAGTTCAATAAATGACATTTTTTGTTTTAATAATAAACTGTTTTGACAATGTAGATTATTTTATGACCAAAACAATATCTGTACTTATATTATGCAATATATTCAAATAAAAACAGGGTAGGTATGTACAAAATACATATACAATAAAAAGTACCAAAGGTACTAAAGTACATAGCTATTCTGATTCTATTATTTTTTTGTTTCTTTTCCTTTTCATTCCTATGACTGTGGTATCAGCTCCTTTTGGTCGACCAATTCTTTTCATTTTAAGCGCGTTTACGTTTATATTTTTCAATTCCATTAATGGCTCTTCTTTTTCTTCTAAATTTTGGCATGACTCTTTACAATAGTTGTGTTCTACATAAATACCTTTATCTAGGCCTATTGAATCTACATCCATCTTATAAGATGCAACAAAATTTCCAGTATCTAAAATTTTGGAGCTTTGTGCAACAGAACTTTCAGTTGCCTCACGTGATGACTCATTCATATCAGTATCACTTACATTTTCAATAACTAAGATTTTTTTTCTATTCTGTACATATGTACGAAAAAGCTTGAACTGTTCAAATACGTCATTGAAATCATTGGTGCCATATTCTGAAAGAAAACTTGCAATTTCTTCACCTACTTTCATTGTTTTCTTGTATTTTTCATGGCCAGATAATATATGCTTTTGTGAAGTTACTATCTGGTGTATTTCTATTTCTGAAGTATTGGTTGTTTCGCTAAAAGATGACTGTTGAGTTGAACGTATTTGATTCTCTATATAATATCTTCTAGTAAATTTGACATTAACTAAATTCTCATCAAACAACTGTTCATTATTAACAAAGCGAGCATAAAAGATATGCTTACATGGCAGTTTCATGTTAATGCGAAAAGAACAACTGCAGTCATGTATTGTGAAATTTATATCTTCATTAATTTTTGTCATCTTTTTTGCCTTTTCAATATTTCTCAAAACAAATGAAGTTGCATAGGGTGTTAAAAAGTTTATGTAACTATCTTCAACAGAAGGTTTTGGGTAGTGATGAACTGGCACCTTGTTGGCCATATTATATGCCTTAATTCTATTTTCATCTTGCATAGAATCAAATAAAATTAAAAGATCTTTGTAAAATGACACAAGAGAACTATTCTTTAAAACAACTTGTTTAATTTTTTGGTTCAGAGATTCCAAATGGTTTGTCGTTGAAATGTTGTAACAGAATTTTTTAACAACCCTTTTACCCATTCACTTCGTATATTATGCCAGTTATCATTAAAATACTTTGTTACCTTCACACAATCTAACCCAATTAATTTTGCATAATTTTGTTTGTAGACACTTTCATTCTCAGAAAATGCAATGTCTTGAAGTACTGTCAAATAATTAGCCCTTTGGGCAGAATTAATGCACATTTTTTCACAAGTAATTGTTGTACGGAAAGTTTTAAGAGTATGAAACAAGCATAATAATAATTTTGCCCTTGGAAATTCTTTCTCAAATGCTTTTCTTTCTTTGAAGTCTTTGTCAGTAAAAATTGTAACAACATTAGACCAACATAAATTATGTCTTTTGAAAATCTGCATCATTCCTTTTATGTTATCAGCATTTTCATTTGCAAGTAAAAATGTTGCAGCTACTTCCCCTTGCCCATTTCCATTAATAATAAGAAAAATGTATAGTGGCATTCTAAGATTATTTAATTTGTATGTAGCATCACACAGTAATAATTCTGGGTAAGTTTGAAAAGAATTATGCATTTCTATACTTTGATAATAAATTCCTTCTAATGTATTATCATTATTCACCACCACTTCTACGATAGAATTTTTCTGACTTTTGATATGTTGTATAGCTTCTTCCAGTTCAGATAAATTCAACGATTTCTTTATTCTGGTGTTAATATTGCTTATGTCTTTCAATGTTAATGTTTTACCAGTTTTTGTTTTAATAAAATTCTTTACTAATTTCTTATTGCAGCGTAATTCGAGCAAGTGTTTCACTTCATTTTTTTCATTCTCAGCAAGTGCTCTTTGTTTAGGTAATGCTTTATACAGTTCTTCAGTAACTGTATGAGTATGTGTTAAATCGACCTTTTGAATTTCCAGAAACTGTCCATCTTCTGACAAAGAAATCTTTATTCGGAAAGGACATTTACGCCTTAACGTACTAAAACAAAATTTGTAATTAAATTTAAACATCATCTACTTACTTAGAATCACGGCTTACCTTGATTTTCTTTTATGATCTCCTTTAAATTGATATTTGCCACCATGTACACATCGTAGAGATGGGTTGCTTTTTAGTAAACTGCTATTTGACAACTGTTATTTGAACTAAGCAGCTTTCAACTGCTATCGGCTATTACAAATCGCTGCTTCTTAAATAGCAGTTTACCATTTTCACTAATATTTCGATTTGAGATACGCCGATCTTTGTGACTATGTTGTGAGTGCATGGTGCGCGTGATGCGACGATGACAATGGCAAGTTGCTGATGCGAATGTCGTATTTTATGCGTGCACTACGGATGTTTATGTTTTTCTGTACAATAACAGTTATGGTTAGACCAAAATTGCTGTGCCCTCTTACAAATATTTTCAGCAAATAAATTTGTTTTAAGAAAATAACTCACAACACAAAACTTACCTCAGAGAGGACGTGATGGCATACAAAGACTAATTTTTTAATTGTTACCATTCCCGTTGTCGTCGATTTATTCTGACAATTTGGGGAACCACCGGCATAGGTTGATATTTAACTCGACATTATAAGACAGCTTAACAGATTTGAACGCGATCACCGATCGACTAGTAAATAATGAAATACCGGTAAACACTTAAGCAGAGTAGTCGAACTACATGTTGCGATGATTTAATAAACTGCTATTAAAAAGCAGCTATTTGAAAGCTGCTTTTTAGAAAAAGCAGTTACTGTTATAACTGTTATTTAAAAATAGCAGTTTTGCCCATCCCTAACACATCGATACTCCATAAAATAATAAAGTAAACTTTTGTTGGCTGCCGTAATTTTAGCTTTGCACTTTTTCAATATAGAGGGACAGCTAAGTTTCTTACTATCATAACAGTACATTTGTGTATAAGTTGTTTCTTCATATTTTCGGAAATAATTTCTTAATTCCTCATAAGTGGAAAACCTTTTTCCTACCTTTAATTCCATAATATCCATCGTTAATGGTATACTAAATTGAATTTTCTCTGCCGCACAATGAATCGTGGTATTAATAAAACTTGAAACAGTTGAAGCATGGAGGAAGGATTATTAAGAGTTGCCGTTTCTTTGTAGAAATTTGGCAACATGTTTGCTTGCAACGACCTGTGGGGTGGAGGAGTAGAACTAATCTTACTCTGTCGGTAATGTAGTTACCAGCAGTATTACCATCAACTCTTACTCTGTCGGTAATGCAGTTACCCGTAATTTTATATTTAATTTGAAAATTGGCGGGTTTTTTTAAAGGAGAATTTACTTTTGCAATTATTTTCTAACTAATACGAAATATAGCCATACAAAATTTTGATAGTAATTTTTTTAATTTTTTAGTGAAATAAAAAACATGTACGTGTAGCTAAAATATGTTCCTCTGGAGCCACTTTTTCAAAATTTAATCAAATTTTGATGGCAATAAATCGCAAAATCTTCTTTTTATAAAGATTTCAAAAATTGAGAAAATAATTAAATCAAATTTCGGAATAGTGGCTCCAGAAAAACAGACA
This sequence comes from Psylliodes chrysocephalus, assembly GCA_927349885.1. Lineage (NCBI taxonomy): Eukaryota > Metazoa > Arthropoda > Insecta > Coleoptera > Chrysomelidae > Psylliodes > Psylliodes chrysocephalus. The sequence goes on from OV651813.1 coordinate 72,621,464, forward strand.
TTTCACTTTTACCTGAAGGTATATATTTTTCATTCACTAAAAAGTAAAATTAAACTATAGAAATATTTGTGGCTCTATTTCGTATTGTTTAGAAAAAGATAATTGCTTAAGTAAATTTTCCTCTTAATTATAATTAAAATTTTCCTGTTTTATTAGCTGTTTGTAACAATTATGAAATGCCCAATAAAAATGTAAAATTCTATGACAAATAATTATGAGGGATAAAATAAATATCATACAAAGTTTTATATAATTATATTTACTAAAAATTCCCAAGAAAAATAAATAAAAAATATATCAAAGAGATGGCAATACAAAAAAATATTTTTCATATACTTCACTCCCATACAAGCGAGCTTATGCGAAGCAAGAATGTCTATTATTATTATTATTATTATTATTATTATTTACTATGGCGCTCCCGGACGTCTTATAAATGATTATTTAAGAAAGTTACTCTAATATCACAAACATTACATTACTATTTCGGTACGTTAACTATCTTTGGCTAACAAAAATCAGAAATTGCCTAACAAATTTAATTTACTTGATATGAAAACTAATGCCTAAGTAAATAAATTTTTAAAATAAACAAAAAACAAAACAACAAATTCTTCTTGAATCTTAGGAAATCAGATAAAAGCAACCATCCATATAAACTGAAACAGAAAAAAATTAAATGCAGTAACTTCAAATCATTTTGTTTGTCTTTTAGACATTGCAGCAGCCCTCATACTATCATTATAATACTTTCTTATTATTAATAGTAGACAAGTTTCAACTAAATGAGAAAAGACGTCTGTTTTATGTTCTTTATATGTAAACCAGGGACGGCTTGTGGCCTAGTCTGTGAGGAAGCTGGCTCATCCTATATACTTTATACAAATATATATATTTCTATTAGAATACAATGTAATATTTCTGCTTTTTGAATTCTTATAGACATATTAAGTATATAGGGTGTGCCTTTTAAAAGTAGTCTCCTCATAGACTAGGCCACGAGTCGCCTCTGATGTAAACCATTTAAAATCAACATGGTCTGGCAAAAAAGTTTAATTATTTGAATTATGTTGTCAATATGACCCAAAAGTTGTGAAACTATTTCAAGAATTTTTGAAAGAAATTCAATAACATTTCTTTGTACATAAATAAAACGTCTTTTATCATAATTTTCTTTAAAATAAGTAAAAGTATCGATGGTCTTCTAACATGTCTGTAAATTAACTTTACACTCTTTGCAGTCAAAACTATTAAGTTTCTTAATAAACCCTGCAACATAACTAGTGGCCTGACTCAAATTCTGCTTCATTTATTAATTTTGTATATATTATTAAAATGAACTTTATCCACACAGGACTCTGTTTGGAGGTGTGATAACAATATTACTAAGTACTACTATCTTTGGTGTATCTGGTTTTGAGGATGCTAAAGCAAGGTAAAGCAAATCTTTTAGCAGTCTTGAACGATTTGTGTTTGTAAACAATTTTGTATCAAAATATAATTTTCACATAATGTATAATGATTGGGGTTGTAAGTGGAATGTTTAAAATACGACACCATTCCGTTCTTTGATCAATATCAGAAGGAAATTTAAAAATATTTGTTCTTAAAATTTACGTTTGGAATGGGCATTATAAAATGTACTATAACAATTAGAAATTATGCGTTTATAATGAATTCTGTCTGGTAAAGACATGTTAAAGCATCAAAATACCTTTACTTGATTTTAAATAATCCTAAATAACTTATATCTAAAAAAATAAAAGTAGTTCCACTCACATGTTTTCGTCGACAACCAAATCATAACATAACCACACATTTGTTTGATTTTGATGTTATTTGTTGACAGCGCGCGCGGGGCCCGCTATAGCGGGCAGCCAGCAGTCATGCAGCGGACAGAAAGCCATCTTCACATAGTACAAATAACTAAGTGAAGGTATGTTTTTTTTAGTTTGTTGTAATATATGAATTAAAATTTTTGAAACAACACTTTTTGTGTGTTACTGAACGAGATATTATTAAATTAATCAATGTGCTTTACATTTTAATACAATTTTGCTATTGTAAAACGGACTTCAGAGCACCCAAGCGCGGAGGAGTATGCGCAGAAACGTGTTTACGTATTGTGCATATGATATAAACCCCCGTGAGTTGAAGAAATGAATAGCTGCTAATTAGGTCATGCAGAGGTTATGTACCGGTACCGTTAGTCAGGCGGTCTCGGACAATTAGTGACGGAACTCTTTATCCGGGACTCCCGGATGATTAGTCACTTCCTATTTAATTTCAATTTTCAATTAATTGACACTATTGACAGTTAGTTTTTGCCCAAGATCACAGAAATTTACTACCGTTGTCTGGGACCAATAAAAAGTTGACTCATAGAAAAATAAAAAGAGAATGTTTGAATAAATGGCGGGACTTGTTTCCTTGTTGGTAGTTGAACCGTAAGCGCTTAGCGCGCTGCTATCACTAAATTCAAACCCGTTTTACACCCATAAAAAAATATGTTTTCAAAAATAATGACAAAGAAATCAATAATTTTACTGATTAACGGCCAATTTCATAATCAATTTAAAGGACACTTTAATTTTAAAGTATCTTTTAACCATATAGTTTAAATAGCTTAAAGTCTCCTTTCATTAAAGGCCACTTTAGCTATCGATTATGAAATTGGCCGTTACCCCTTTAAATTTCACTTTAATATAATGGGTGCTATGATTGAACGTTTACGTTATCCGTAACGTAGGTACATGTTAGGCCGAGTTTTAACAGTAAAGAGATAAATTCGTATGATGTAAAGTCTTTCATAACACTGTTTATTTTCCGCCTGTTATGTTCTAATTTAACAGGTTTCCATCATACGAACTTGCCTCGTTACTTTTAAAATTCGGCCTAACATGTACGTTACGGATAACGTAAACGTTCAATCATAGGACCCAATATGTGATCAAATACAGGGATAATCGTTAATAAATTTAAAGTTAAAGCTAAATTTAAATATTATTAGATGGTGTAAATCTGGCTTTGAAAATAAATTAGGTTATGTTGCTATAAATATGTCAGCCCAGAGACAACAGAGACGTGTAACAGGGCCCTATTCAGTAATTTATCGTTTATGGACGACATCGTTAAGCTAACGACAGTTCAACCAACGACTTTTATAACGATAATTTTTGAAACTCTATTCAATAACAAAGTCGTTACGTTGTTTCTAGTTACCAAATCTGAACGATGATTTCTAGTAAGTTGGTATTATAATTTAGTGTTTTGTGATAAAAGAACGTATGTTGATGATTATAGCGGGCGTTTAAATGAAAGTTTTACAGTTAAATATCGCCAAAAATATGCATTTTATAAAAAAAAGCATCAGACAAAAGTTTTATAGTTTTTTAGGGGAAACATTTTGGCTAAATTATTTTTTTTTATAGCTGACCATAATATGGCCATATCGAGGTGGATTTTTTTTCAAATTGGAACCCTATTTTTATACATAGGTATTCTTAGAGTTCATAAAAAAACAAGAAACTTCTAAAGGAAACATTTTTTTATTGGATTTCTACTTATTGAGTAACATCTACTTGAAAATTTTGCTGCGCGAAAAAAAGTTGGCCATATTATGGTTTGCTATAAAAAAACAATTTTAGCTAAAATGTTTTACCCAAAAAATTATTAAACTTTAATTTTTTTATAAAAGGCGGTATTTAACTGTAACCCTTTAATTTGAACACATGCTATATTTGACATTTTTTTGAACGTAAAATAAAAATTCTACCACACGATCAGGGGGTCGATTCTCGATTCGTAGGAATTCTGTTTCTCGTGGGCCATTTTTGCTGGTCATATTGTTTGTAGGGTTTATTTAAATGAGTATGGATATATTAAAAAAAACAAAAAACAACTCGAGAACAGTACAAGTTGTATTTATTGGATTTGAAAAACAAACCAAATTTGTGTAGGTTACGGAGAAGTATTATAGGTACTTCCATATGCTGCGTTTGAGAATCCACATCGGATGCATTTTTTACATCTCGAGCGTTTTTTTATCCACATTGGACACATCTGTCCCATTACATTTACGTATACTGAATCACGTGATCAAAGATTTTTTACATCTCAGATGCATCCGATGTGGATTCTCAAACGCAGCATTAATATAGGTTGTGTTACAGTTTCGCAGTGCTACTTTAGGAACATCACTGTTAATAAGAATCCAATAGTAAATGATTGAATGGGCAATCCTAACTTTGAATCAGATTTATTTTTAAAATTAAATAAATTAGAAAAAAATTCCTTACAAATTTTACTTGCTGTATTAGGTATATGGCAATTTAGTTGTAAAATTTGTAAAAAAGTGTTTTTATTATTTAGAACATATCCTGATTCACAATAAAAAATGAGAGGGAATGCAAAAATCACTATAACGACACTTCATATTATTAACGACAGCTCTTTGGCTATCGTTGATGAACGACAATTTTACAACCATGTTTGTCTATGTTCAACGACAATCGTTGCCTACTGAATAAGAAAAGTCGTCTGTGAACGATTATCGTCTATTAACGACGTCGTTCAGAGTTACTGAATAGGCCCCTTAATAGGAAAATATGTTCGGTGGTCCATTTAAATTACATATATGACCCTCTTTTTCTTTTACATTGATCTTTACATATGTCTATCTCTCCCCAATAAAACTAACACCATTTTCAGAGGGCGCTGGTGTTGCTGGTTTTTTGCAATGAACTGGAGTGGGGTAGAATGCTTGTCAATAGACTTGATGTGCGACTCTATGGGCGAAGATAGGTTATTTTTTATCTCACTCGGGAGTATTTAAAATAGCCATTTTCTATTTCACATTGTTATTGTCTGATCCACCAGCTTGTGGATTGAACAATAACAATGTGAAACAGAAAATGGTTATTATAAATAGTCCCGAGTGAGATGAACAATAAAAATGGCTGCGCCCATCGAGTCGCAACTTGTTCTAATACCGTACAAGATGTACATTGGCATTCTACCCCCTTCCAGTTCATTGGTTTTTTGACGTCGAAATATCGATTAAAAGTATTAAAACCGACAACTGACAATAATCTAGGGATGCGCAAAATTTTTAAAACATCGATGTTGACATCAAATGATACATCGAATACAGACTATCGATGTTGTAAAAAAATCGAAAAGAAAACATCGATTTTTGTAAACATCGATGTTTTTTATAAACGAACAAATAAACAAGACAATGGAAATAAGTTTATTATTATTATCTCTGTTATTATTAATATACTCAGAGTTAGCGGCTGCAAGACCATCAGGAAGTGTCATATGCAAGGAATTAGTTTAAAATTCCTGCAAACAAGACGTCAGGTGTAAAAAATATCGACTAAAAACATATAAAATTAAAATACACACTTGACATGACTCTTTAGCTCAGTTAGGGTCGATTCCACCGTTGTGTTAAACGGAGATTAAAATGACATTGTTAATGTAAAAATGTCATTTTAAACTTCGTTTAACACAACGGTGGAATCGGTCCTTAAGCATTGAACATGTAGTCAATTTTGCATTTCGCGACGCGGTTCAATTCACAATAGACGCAATTTTATTTTTTTTTTTTATTTTTGAATAATATGAAAATTAAATAAAAATACGTACTATTGTTGTTTAATTATTTTAAATACATTTTATTTAGCAAAATAATAATAATAATAATGTCTCAAACTTCACAAGTGTGGGAATATACAGTAGCCCAATTCATTATCTTTCTCTACCTCGCCGAGATAAACCGATAGACGAGCTGGACCACATCAGCAAAAGGTAAAAATAGAAATCAGGAAGAGCCAGTGTCGTCCTAATGTGTGTTTATTATTTGATTTAATGGTGGTAAATTTTAATTTTTTCTAATTTTGACTAAATTATTTATAAAACTGTGTTTGATAAAAAATGACTAACCAATATTTTTTTATACTTCCAATCAAAGAAAATAATAGTTAACTTCAAACCAATCTGATACTTTTAAAATATTTATCATCACAAACAGTTTTCATTTTCATGCCAAAACCTGTTAATTTTCAAGAAAATGTGTTATTTTGCATAGATATGTATGAATATTTTTAGTTTTTTTTACAATAAAACTATAATGGATTTAGATTTTTAAAATAGCAAACGAACCAGAACTATTACTAATCATAAGTTCACTGACCAAATTTATTTTTATATAACCAACCTTCCTTCTCCGAAAACAATTGATTTTAATACCAAAAATGGTTTATTTTTATTTGTTTTCTTTTCGCAATATATTCAACAATATAGTTAGTAGATAAGTTTGACACTTGCTGCGATTACAAAAGATGCCACTTTACAAGTCAAAATTAGAATAACATTAATTATTAAAAAATATTAAGATTAAATTTGTGATAGGAACATTGCAAAAGAACACGCTTAATTAACAATCAATTTAATTTCTACGAATATATAATTATTAGATGGAATAAATCAATATTCAAATGGGAAAAAATAATCAAAATCAAGAACTTTGACTCGATAATGAACAATATACAAATAAGTTGTTTTACTCGGGATTCACTAATTCAGGATAAATAATATTTTTATTAGTACATTTCTAATTAACTTAGGCTATCTGTCCAATTTTTAAATCTGTAAATCGAAAATAAAAAAATAATTACCTACATAATAATAAAACTATTAATATTTTTAATAAAAAAAAATATCTCCGTCTATGGGCGGTAGGTAAATCAAATAGGTCGTGACTTCCGACAAGCAACCTGTAGTTTCCTACACCAATATTTTTCGAGTCCTTCAAAGAGAGGCCGAACTTTTTTTGCATTTGCGGTATTCCTATAGTTGACTTATTGTTTTTAACTAGGTATATCCTGTTTAAATTTAAATGTAAAATTAAAAAACATCGATATTAGATTAAAATACATCGATGTTAAATAAAAACATCGCATAAAAAAACATCGATAAAAACATCGATAATCGAAAGAGAAAAATCGATGTTTTTTTAACATCGATACATCGTGCGCAGGGTTGCCAGATTGGGCTATTTATAGCCGATTGGGCTATTTTAAGATACGGTCTCGCTACTGAAAATTTGTGTTGGCTACAGGCTCCTAGTTTGGGCTATTTTTGAATAGTAGATGGCTCCAATAAGTTTTATTCTTCGCCGATTTATGATGGCAAAATGTGAGATGAAAGAAATCGCCAGCTTCTAGCCTAGAACGTTCTGTGTTCTATCATTCTGTCTGCCAATACTGTCAATTTTTAATATTTTCTAGGTTATAATCTGTTATATAAAGGATTTTTGATTATTTTGTTTTACCCAGTATTTTTTAATTAATAATGCCAAAACAAGCGAGAGAACCTGCTGGAAAGTATGCAAAATACACAATATATTATAATAAGGATTGGGAAAAAGAGTTTCAAGGTAGGTATAATAAAAGTAATTCGACTAATTTGGTTTTGGTTTGTAATCTAGTTGTTTTTTTTTGTATGGTATATTTTAGGGCGATTGAAAGAAATTAAAGTACCATTGTTTGTAACCTACAATTTTAGCTGTGATTTTGTAAGTTATTTAGATTCTTACGATTTGAATTTGTTTTTAACTTTCGATTTTATATATTACCAAGCATAATATAATAATTACTGTTAAATAAAGGTGGGTATATATGAAAATAAAAAACAATTTGTTAAATAAATTGCTGTTTAAAGTTGTAGGTGATAGATTTTAGTGATTCTGCTGACGCTGAATAACAAACATACTTTCTTTTATGCAAAAAAAACATCAAGCTTCATTAAAAACGGATTATATTCTTCTTTTTTTGTCCCTTTACTATAATTGTATCTAACTCTTTATAACAGAGAAGAATAAGCAACTATACGAAATGCGTTCATAGAACATAAAAATAGAAATAAAATCTCAAACCGTTGGATGCGGCGCATGCGCAGTATAAAATAATCACGTATCACTGGTTGCATAACCGGCTCCTTTGGGCTACTTTTCATCATTCGATTGGCTATTTCTGGTGAAAAATATCTGGCAACCCTGATCGTGCGCATCCCTACAATAATCTTTCCTCCATGGACAATAGTGACATTGGCCGTGTTCATCGTCGTCAAACATGTTTTAAAAGCAAAGAAACATGTTTCATAAGCGGTTGGAATGACGCTGAACGATCATTTTTGTTTACGATTTGTTTTCTCAACCTCAAATCTGTCAAAAAATGGAATGACATTCGGTTGGCACAAAGAAGGTTATGTGAATTGTTTACTTTAGTATTTTTTAAAAAAATTTGAGTTGAATTGATTTGTACAGTGAATTAGAGTTTATATAAGTACCCTTCTGAAAGTGATTATGACAATTTTACGGCGAAAAACCTACAACTTGTATTATTTTGGGTTGTAAAGTCATGATGTTTTTATTGCCTCTATGGATCTTGAATTCTACATACTTAGACTAATCAAAGAAATTGTAATAGTCATTTTATTAAAGGTAAAATACATTTTTTTGACACACAAATAAAAACATACTGTAACTAGATCATACTTTGAAGAGCAGAATGAGAATGCTATTTATTGTGTATTGTGTTTAATCAACTGTCTGGTCTGCACCAATAAATTAAAGTAAAGGAACTCATGATACTAATAACATACATCTCAAAAAGTGATCTTTTTACATATATCAAGGATACATAAAAGTGTATAATAATAGAGATATCAAGTATGACTTTCTTATTTTTAGGAAAACAGAGTTCCTTTGAAGTTAGTAATCATTTAAACTGGACTCCAGCCCAGAACTTGAGGCATGTGTCTCAAACCAGTTCAAAACTAACTGAATCGAAAAAGGAGAAAGAGATAAAAATGAAAATCAACCTGAAGTAAACTTTTATTTTTGAGTCATACCTAACATCATAAGTCCCGCTTTAGGCAAGACAACCCCACTTTCAAGTTATGTGTACCATTGTCCCCAAAGAATGCAAGAATGTCCCGCTTTAAAAGAAAACGTGATCTGCTTCAAAACATTTTTCAAAAAAGAGTGGTATCTCATATAAATATGCGCTAGTGAAAAAACTTACTTAATTTGAAGTATCAGTATTGAAAGCCAAGCATAACATAAACAAGACACGTCAACAGTTCCACTCCCATTTAAAAACTAAAATATAGAAAATCAGCCCACTAAACAAGTTTTATTTCGCTTTTCTAATTTTTAATAAATAAACATAAAATTATGTTATTTCACTTATTTTTAATACATTTTTTTATTATATTATTGTTTTATTTTTACTACAATCTTACTGTTGTTATTCTACATTAAAAATAATGAAAAATTGCTGTTATGCCTTTTAAAATTTACAGGCTTCTTGCTGTGAGGTAAGAAATGATAACGTTTTATTACAAAAACCGAAAATTGTTAAAATAATCCCTATCTAATGCTTTACTTATTTTTTTACAAAGTATTTTTTATGTAGGTACTTAGGTGTTATACATTTTTGGTCATTGCTAATATTCCTTGAGTCTGAATTAATAAAATTTGTCTAGTATTATAGTTATACATACCTTGTCGACAAACTACATACAGTAATTCTTTTATAGGAATGATATATTTTGTATTGGAAATTAATAAATATACAAATTTAATGTTGTCATATAGGTAGAGCGACTTATTAGCAAAAATTATTTGAAATGTATACAGTAATGAGGTATTTTTTTATAGGTTCAACAAACCAAGGTGGACCCTTTTTAATATAATTGCTTATATTTAATTTATTTTGTAAATAAAATGTCATACTTTTATTATTTATTTTTTAATGCCCTATATACATTACAGTTCATCAAATTTCCAGAGGCTTTCGACGGCTAGACAGAGGAAGCACTACTGACAGGCATCCCGACGGATTTACGCAATGAAAGTACACTCTGCGCATCAAGTATTTCACTATTTTATTCAGACGTAAATGTCAGATGTAAATTTCGCTAAAACATTTCTTTTATTTTCGTTTGTGTTTTTTGCTCATTACAGTTTAATAGAACCAAAGTATGGAGTTTAATAGCAAATTAAGAGGCCGCGTGATTAACAGTCAATCTCGCGAAATAATAGCCAATGTTATAGAGTTTATGAGAAGAGAAGGAAACTTTAATTCACCTTCACTACCATTTAAAAATGTAAATGATCGTGTTGCTGCAGCCACAGGAGTATCTAAAAACACTGTCGTCCGCATTTCTGGAGAGAAAAAAAGAATCGATAACCGTGAGATATCGGAATTTTCATCACCAATAAAAACCATTAAAAAACCAAAAACAGTTAATGATATAGATGAAGCTGCACAAGAATCAAATTTTATTTTTTTATTATTAGATAGCTATTTTTGTTTCTGAGTTGTGTTCATTTACAGGCTCAATTTTTTTCCGTTTCTCCTTTTTGATTTTATATGGGGTTTCAAGTTGTTTTTGACTTATTTCGACTTAAATCACAACAACACACTTTTTTAATAAAGCAAACAAGTGGTAAACTACAATTACAAAAAATTGATATGAAATCCATGAAACCACCAACAAAAATGTAAAGCTAGCTTCCGTACTAGAACATGGTGTCATTCGTCGAGATAATTTATCGTTTTGTTGAATAGATCAAGAAATGTAAATATTCCCCTGATATTTTTTATAAAATTATAAGAAAAATAAATTTTTAGTTTATTATTTTGTAGAAAAACAAAATTTCGAAAATTTTAGTAATGTTTCAGAAACAACCGTTATCAATAATAGGTACCATTTTCCTTAATAAGGTAGAAATAAAATATAAACTATTTCTACGATTTACAAAGGCCTACAAAAAAATTATAGGTATTTTCCGCTATCCTATAAAATTTATATTTTCTGACTCAATTTCAAAAGGTTGAAGGAATTCCAAAACACCTTTTATGGCATAATAATTATTTTCAATTCTACATACTATCTTTAGCTGCTTTTAAAAACGTTCTAAGAAAGTCCAATCAGACCAATTTAATCCCTAAACTATTCCACACTTTTAAAATTTAATTACCTAAAAATATTAAAAACTATTTAAAATAACTTGTTTAGCAGACTGTACAATAGCTATCTTAGTCACACGTGGCGCGTTCTCTGTCTGGGCGTCGAACACCTCTAGAAATTTGATGAACTGTACATGAAAACAAAAAACATCGGTGCAGTTTTAATAACAAAACTCGTCTGTTTTGAATAACTCTGTGCTAAAACTATATAATATGTAGGTATGTTATATTATCCATATTCCTTACTGGTGGAATCCCATTAATGTCCAAATGAAATAATTTAAGCATACGTGTATGTATCTACGTCTGGAATTAATTTTATTTTCTTCACAGGTACCTCCATAAATACAATATTATATTAAAATACAACTTAACTAATCAACTCTATTAGGGTATAAAACCTTAAAAATATAAATAAATAAACAAACACATAACCTAACAAAATGCCAAAAGACGGATTTGACAGGGGTTCAAGGTCAATTTTATGCTTTTAAAGCAAACAAGCTGGATTGTCTCTGCAAACAAGCGAGTTTATTTTCGCTTTTATGCTTCTTCAAAAGCGCTGCAGCGGTTGACAGTTCATCGTCACCGCTTACTCAGCGTTACAACATGTTTGACGACGATGAACTAGGGATGCGCAAAATTTTTAAAACATCGATGTTGACATCAAATGATACATCGAATACAGACTATCGATGTTGTAAAAAATCGGAAAGAAAACATCGATTTTTGTAAACATCGATGTTTTTTATAAACGAACAAATAAACAAGACAATGGAAAGAATTTTATTTTTATTTATTACGATCCTTCTTAGATAATAAAATATGAAATCTATGGTATGATCGTACCTCCCGGCTGGAATTTTGTAAAGTGTTAGGCGGGACCATCAGGAAGTGTCATATGCAAGGATTTAGTTTTAAAATTCCTGCAAACAAGACGTTAGTCAACTGAAAGGTGTAAAAAATATCGACTAAAAACTAAAAACATATAAAATACACACACTTGACATGACTCTTTAGCTCAGTTAAGCATTGAACATGTAGTCAATTTTGCATTTCGCGACGCGGTTCTTCAATTCACAATAGATGCAATTTTTTTTTTTTATTTTTGAAAAATATGAAAATTAAATAAAAATACGTATTATTGTTGTTTATTAATTTTAAATACATTTTATTTAGCATAATATTAATAAGAATAATGTCCCTTTAAATGTGAGCATAAATATAAAATTAACTCGAACTTTACAAAAGTATGGGAATATACAGTAGCCCAATTCATTATCTTTCTCTACCTTGCCGAGATAAACCGATAGACGAGCTGGACTACATCAGCGAAAGGTAAAAAGTGGTAGAAAGCAGGAACAGCCAGTGTCGTCCTAATGTGTGTTTATTATTTAATTTAATGGTGGTAAATTTTAATTGTTTCTAATTTTGACTAAATTATTTATAAAACTGTGTTTGATAAAAAATGACTAACCAATATTTTTTTGTACTTCCATTCAAAGATATTAAAAAATAAAGATTGGAAAATAATAGTTAACTTTAAACCAATCTGATACTTTTAAAATATTTATCATTACAGTTTTCATTTTCTTGTCAAAACTTGTTAATTTTCAAGAAAATGTGTTATTTTGCATAGATATGTATAAATATTTTTAGTTTTTTTACAATAAAACTATGTCACTGTCGTTTGTTTCGATTATTTTGTTCAGATTAATAATGGATTTAGATTTTTAAAATAGCAAACGAACCAGAACTATTACTAATTATAAGTTCACCGACCAAATTTATTTTTATATAACCAACCTTCCTTCTCCGAAAACATTGAATTTAATACCAAAAATGGTTTATTTTTATTTGTTTTCTTTTCGCAATATATTCAACTTAATATAGTTAGTAGATAATTTTGACACTTGCTGCGATTACAAAAGATGCCACTTTATAAGTCAAAATTAGAATAACTTTAATTATTAAAAAATGTTAAGAATAAATTTCTGATAGGAACATTGCAAAAAACACGCTTAATTAATAAATCAATTTAATTTCTACGATTAATTATATTAATTATTAGATGGAATAAATCATTATTCAAATGGGAAAAAATAATCAAAATCAAGAACTTTGACTCGATAATGAACAATATACAAATAAGTTGTTTTACTCGGGATTCACTAATTCAGGATAAATAATATTTTTATTAGTACATTTCTAATTAGGCTACCTGGCCAAATTTTAAATCAGTAAATCGAAAATAAAAAAATTAATACCTACATAATAATAAAAGTATTAACATTTTTAATAAAAAAAAATATCTCCATCTATGGGCGGTAAATCACGTAAAATTAAAAAACATCGATATTAGATAAAAAACATCGATGTTAAATAGAAACATCGCATAAAAAAATATCGATAAAAACATCGATAATCGAAAGAGAAAAATCGATGTTTTTTTAACATCGATACATCGTGCGCATCCCTACCTCACCCTACGAATTCACCCGATTTATTTGATATTTGTGCACTTGCTGTTCGTTGTCCAAGATTTAATAATAAAACAAGACTACAAATTTATTCCACCTTTGTAGTATGTCATAAATGTTTTGAAGAGAAGTATAAAGTAGTTGGCTCTCGTCGAGGTCTAACACCTGAAGCATTTCCAACGCTATTCCTACCCGCAGTTCCTGGAAGAGTAGCGGATGGACTTTCCTCAAATAACATAAAAATTGAATATGTTGATCAAACACCTTCTACTTCAAGTAAAGGTTCGAAGAAGAAGCAGACTAATAATATATGTTGGACTTCTTTTCGAGAAGGTAAGTTAGTAATCTACTCATTTATTTTATACTTATACTGTGTATTTTCTGTTTCATGACATTTGGGGTTGCAAAGCTGTATCGTAGAAGAAGAAGCTGACTAATAATATATGTTGGACTTCTTTTCGAGAAGGAAAGTTAGTACTTATTTATTTTATACTTATTGCTGTGTTTGAGAATCCACATCAGATGCATTTTTTACATCTCGAGCGTTTTTTTATCCACATACCTATATATAAAATGTTTATTTAGTCAAAAAAACTATTTTTTACATGTCAATACATCTTCACGTTTAAAATATAAAAAATACATAAATATAGAATCAACATACATTTAAAATGCAATAAAAAATACATAAGATACAGTACACTTACATGTCAACTATACAAAACAATAAAAGAACAAGAAAGAGAAAAAAAACGTCAATAGGTGAACAGGTATTCATGCAGTTTTATTTTAAATATTGCCACATTTGAAGAACATTTAATATCCTCAGGCAAATTATTAAAAGCCTGTACACCTTTAAAAAACACTGAATTTTGTGTACATTTTTCTTGTTACCTGTTTAGGTTCATGAACATCCTGATTATAACTTAAAATATTTTGTAAATATACTCTGGAGATTCCTGATTTAATTTTAAATATAAAAAGCAGGGAATAGAATAGCAAATATTTTTTAACAGTCAACCACTGAAGCACATTCAACATGGAATTGATTGGTTCTAATCTCGAACAGCTCAGTATTATCCTCAGACCTCTATTCTGCAACTTTTGCAATCATTGCAACTCATTCTGGTTGAGCAAATACAGTATAGTGGCACAATAATTAAAATAAGGTAATATTAAGAGTATTATAAATTATTATTTTAGTCCATTTGCCGAGATGTGGAGAACAGCGCCTCAAATAGTTTATTTTAAATCGGACACATCTGTCCCATTACATTTACGTAAATTGAATCACGTGATCAAAGATTTACTACATCTCGGTTGCATCCGATGTGGATTCTTAAACGCTGCATGTACTGTGAAATTTGTGTTTCATGACGTTTGGGGTTGCAAAGCTGTATCGTAGATGTTGGACTTATTAAAAAATAAAGTATTCCTCGGACTTATAATTTTTTATTAATACATTTATTTTAATGAGATTGTACTTATACTGTCTTTCTTTTTCACAGCTAAAGTTCTTCACAAAATGATGGACAGTGTTGTATCCTGGAATATGTAGCAGCCATCCAGCTACTTCATACATAATACAATTTTCATATACATTACATTTTTTAAATATTGGATTTGTATTATATATATTCTTTAATAAATTTATTTTTTAAATATTCTTGTTTTTTTTATCTAAAAACTGTTAGCCAAATTAAGATTTGTTCACACAAACTGCATTTTTGCTTTATTATAGCGATATTCGCTATAATAAAGCAAAAATGCAATTTGTGTGAAGAAATCTTAATTTGGCTAACAGTTTTTAATGCGGATAATTTTTACTGTCAAATTTGAATAGCCCCGCGCTTTTCTTCTCTTCTTCTTTTTATTATTTTCTCTTCTTTCATATGGCCTCTTACCAGACAAGGACTTAATTGAAAAAAAATCAACCACGTCCACCAGGTGCCGCTAAAAACTCTATCATCCTTTTTTAACATGGGAGTTACCGTTCTAAGAGTAAGTGTTCTGTGGTTACCAAGCCTTTCGGCGATGTTGTTTAAAGGCTGTATGTCACGATACTGAATTAAGTACTAAATTTAGAACTAAATTAATGCATTTTTTAAGTACTAAAAAAATTCACGTTGCAAACAGCAAATTTAGTACTAAATTTAGTGCTAAAAAAAGTCATTAATTAAGTACTAAAAGTGCGCCGAAATGTTGCGCAGAAGTTTTTCATAGAAAAAGTTGACACGACGGTATTTTCTGTACCCTTTTATTTTTAATTAGCGACAATTTTACATTATCGCCTTGAATAAAGTTCGCTTGTTTGATTTTGTAGGTTTTATTGTGTTTTTTTCGTGGTTTTTATGCTGTATTTGGTTGTTGTCAAGTCAACTAGTGTCAAATTGATAATAAAAACACCATTTACTTGTCTGTTTTACACATAATATTTCATTTCTCTGTTAATTTTACGTATTAATACGTCAATGCGCGTGCGCCTATAGTAAATTTAGTACTAAAAATTGGTATCGTTGCAAACGGAAAAAAAAATTTTTAGTTCTAAATTTATAACTTAATTTAGTGCTAAATTTAGTACTTAATTTAGTATCGTGACATACAGCCTTTAAGGGAACATAATAACATACCCATACAACGTAATTGCAACGTTAATGAGAAGTTGTTGAGGGAAATCAAAACCTCGCGAAACATCTATTTGTTACTTACGTATTTAACATGCCTGTTATGATAACACAACGTAATTAAGTAACTTGCTAAAAAAGTTTCCACGAGAAGTACTATGGACTTTCGAACGTAGCCATTCGTTTGTCTTCTTCTTCTTTTTTTTTTTATGGGCTTAGTTTGCACTATCTACCCAGTGTTTCGTTTATTGTTTTTTGGTTGTCTTCATAAGGAAACTGCAAGGTTTGCGTCTGGCTCTTGGACCATCGTTTCCTTACTATTTGTTTTTGTCCTGTAATTTATAATTGTATATTGCTTTTACTTAAAAACTCGTTTATTATTGTGACAGTTAAGGAATTGGGATTGCTAAGGTAGTCTATTAAGCAAAGCGGAGCATGCATGGGAAGTCTTGTGCTAATTATTTTGTTATAAAGCGTGTTGATGTTATGCAAGTTATTTTTGCATTCAAAGAAAATATGGTGTAGTGAACCTGTTTGTCCGCATTGGCAGAAGGGGGTCTCCAGTTGTCCTATTCTGTATAAGTGGGTTGGTGTCCAGCAGTGTCCTATTCTGCATCTGCATATTGTTGTGATTTCCTTCCTCGTTAGGTTTGTGTGGTAGAACCATGGTTTGCTTGGTAACTTAGGTATTAATTTGTGTAAATGTTGTCCTTTTGTTGTACATATCTCATTCCATTCCTCTTCCCAGTTTTCCCATATTTTTTTTTTAACTCTAGGTAGTAAGTCTCTGTAATCTATTTCATTTATATCTATTACGTCTTTTAGTCTGCCCAGTTTTGCTAATTTATCTGCTATTTCATTCCCTTTAATGTTAGTGTGACTTGGGGTCCATGTCCAATAAATCTTTGTACCATTAATTGTTGCAGTGTCTACTAATTTCTTGATTTCTATTACTGTCTTATCTGTCTTGGCATTTATTCCTATTCTATTTATTCTTTCTATTGCACTTTTAGAGTCTGAGCAGATTACTGCTTCTGTGATTTCGGAATTCATTATTTTCCTACAAGCTACTTCTATGGCTTTTATCTCTGCCGAGCATATATTTGTGTTATTATTTAGTCTAAAAGCTGCATTATAGTTCAAAAAAGGTATGTGTACACCTATCCCAGTTGTTTTGGTGGTAAGATCTACTGAACCGTCCGTGTAAGCTTTAACTAAGTTAGGATGTTGATCAGTAATTTTTGTTGTAAAGTAAAGAGAGTTGTCTAATTCAGACTTCTCAATGTCAGTTTTAATCGTTTTTATCATGTTGTGTTGTATGTTGTATTTATATGTAAAGCATGGTAAATTAGGAAGTTTGTCAATGTCTGGATAATAAGGTAGGACCATGTCCAATGCTTCGATAATAGGGAAATCCGTTGACGTGGTGTTAAATTGGTTGTAAATAGCATAAACATTTATTAAATTTTTTGTTATATGACTGTCTGTTAATGCTAGATTTTTTAGGATAGCTTTTGCTGCTAAGTATATCCTTCTCCATCTTAAAGGTAATTCAGCCGATTCCGCAAGCAAAGAGGGGATTGGTGAGCTTTTCATGGCTCCTATTATTATTCTCAATCCTTGATACTGGATTTTATCTAGTTTTGTTAAATTTTGTTTAGATGTTTGAAAATAGAGTATTGACCCAAAATCAAGGTGAGATTGGACCAATCCTCCATATATCATTTTAAGTGTCTTAGGGTCTGATCCCCATTTGGTACCTGTTATTGATCTCATTATGTTCAATCCCTTCTTCGCTTTGTCAGTCATATTTGTTATGTGAGTATTCATTTTTAATTTGGAATCTATTGTTACCCCCAAGTATTTAGTTTCCTCTTTTCTATTAATATTGATGTTGTTTATTTTTATTGCAGGAATGGTTTGTTTGATTTTAAGTTTGCTGAATATAACAAAGGAAGATTTGCCTGGTGATATCGACAGTTTGTTATAGTTTAGCCATGTTGAGATGTGACGCAAGTTAGAATTTATTAAGTGTATCATTTGGGAGATGTCCCTACCCTTTACAATCAATGTTAAGTCGTCAGCAAACCCTAGCAACTCTATTCCTTCCGATAGGATGTCAGTTAAGTCTGATATATAGATATTAAATAATAAAGGACTTAGTGATGAGCCCTGAGGGATTCCTTTAAACGTCTGGCCTATTTGTGATTCCTGACCTGATAAAATGTCCTTAATTTTAATATTTCTGATACTGTATATTTGTTGTATTGTCTGAATTATGTATTGAGGAATTTTTAGTTTAATTAATTTATTAGTTAATACATTAATGTTAATGTTGTCATATGCCGCTTCTATGTCTAAGAAAACTGCTATTACATATTCTTTTTTCATGAAACCTTCATATATTCTATTTTGTAAGTACATTAAATTTTCGTTAATGCCTCTACCTTTTCGAAAACCGTTTTGTAGGTCATTAAATGTTTTCTTTTTTTCCAATGCATGTTCTATTCTGTTTTTCAAAATATGTTCAAGTATTTTTAATATACATGAGGAAAGAGATATTAATCTGTAATTTTTTACAGCATTGGGTAGTTTACCTGGTTTAAGTATTGGGCATACAATGTATCTTTTCCATTCCTCTGGAATAGGATTACCTTCAATAATTTGATTATAAATTGCAATTAGGTTAAGTTTTAAGTTATGGTGTAAATTTTTTATTTGACTGTATTTTATTCCATCCTCACCTGGTGCTGAGTCTTTTTTGTTGTCTAAAACTGCTTTAAATTCCAAATAGGATATAGGTATTTTCTCCTGATTTGGGATTATATGAATCTCTGATTGAGACTCTAAAGAAATTGACGTTGTTGATTCTAAAAATTTATCTAGATTATCTTTTATAAACCAATTTTGTTTTTGGACGGGGACTAAGCGATTTTTAAATATTTTTATTTTATTCCAGACTTCTTTTGTATTAGATTCTCTATTTAATGTGGCGCAAAAATTCCTAAAGGATTTTTTCTTTATCTCTTTTAAGGTCCTGGTGGTGATGGCTACCTGTTGCTTCATGTTAATGTAATTAGTTTCTGATGGATTATTAAGATAATTTCTTATGCTTGTTTTTCTTAATTCTATTGTTAGCGGGCACTCATTGTCCCACCATACAACTGGAGTTTTTTGTTTTTTTAAAGTAAATTGAGTTTTAGGGATTGACTTTTCAGATGTTTTGTATATGATGTTTGTTAGATCATTGTATGTTTGTGGTATTGACTCATTGTATAGTTCTAAGGATGTTTCAAAAAATTTTCCCCAATTTGCTTTTTTGAAGTTAAATCTGGGTTTATTAAATTTGCTACTAATTACATTGATATTATAATGAAAATTTGTGGTTGAATTTATATCTATTTTGATAGGAAAGTGATCGCTTGACCCTGAACATTCTTTTAAAACTGACCAATTTGCTGTTAAATTTAAAGTTGCATTACAGAAAGAGAGATCCGTAACACTTTTGTTTTGTCCTGGTAAACTGATTCTAGTAGCTGATCCATCGTTTAGACAATTAAAATTATTACCTGTCATGGAATCATATAAAATGTTCCCATTATGATCGTTTTTGGGATTGCCCCATGTTGTGTTTTTTGAGTTGAAGTCTCCACAAATTAATACTGACTTATATTTATAACTTACATTACATAGTTCCTTAATGAAGGGTTTGTTGATTTTAACCCCTGGAGGATTGTATATGTTAATTATAGCTACATCATTTATTACTATTCCTAAACATGAGGTTCTAAATGGTTTATTGATTGGGTTTATCTCAAGTTTTTTGCTATCTAAATGTTTTTTGACAAGTATTGCTATACCGTTATTACGGTCGTCTTCAGCAATGTTATACAATATATATTTACTTATTCTAAATTTATCATTGATTTTTAAGTATGTTTCCTGAAGTAGGATTACATCAGGCTCTTCCTGATGGATTATTATTTGTAAGGTTGGGTTGTTAGCATTTATACTTCTAATGTTCCACTGAATTACCTTTAAGACCCTGAATGTAATGTTTTTCTAAGAGATGGAGGAGCAGATGTTTTTTTTTTTTTTGTTTTTTTTTTTTTTAATGCTAATATGATGTGAGAGTTGATGAAGTGGCAGATTTGTTTTCCACCTCATAAGCATACTCATCATCATTATTTTCATTTGGATTATTTAAGCGGATTGGAGAGTTTTGTGGGGATATTCCCCTTTTAGTTAAAATGTTTAAGATTGTTTGTGACAAATTAATTAGTTCGTTCGTATCTATGTCTTCGTTTAATAAATAGTCAGAAAATGTCATTTCAATTACAGATTTAGGTGTTTGTACTACTGAGTTGTAAGTTGGGATAGGTGAAATTGGCATTCTTGCCGAGTTGGGAAGAAGGCATTCCTTGTGTGCGTTTTGATCATAACCTATTGGAGGAGTTTTGGGAAGTTTACGCTTTTTATTGACAATTTCATTATATGATAAAGTCTTACTTGGAATTCTGGGCAATGATCGGATGTTCTCTGTGACTTCTTCATAATTTATTTCCTTCCTGGGAAGGGGAGGGAAATGAGATAGGTTGTTTTGAAGTACTTTTTGTCTTGGACTTAAGTCTTTTCTTCCTTGCATTTGAGAGTTTATTCTGGGCACTTGTTGAGATGCTTCGAAATATGATAAATTGTTCAAGCTCATTATTTCAGCAATTCTTTTTTGTCTCAATATTTCCGGGCATGATTTATTATTATTCCAATCTGAAATTGAGTGATTGTTATTACAATATATACATTTATTTTTTTTTTCCGAATTACATGAATGATTTTCAATCATGTCGTCCCCACAATTTCCGCACCTAGTTTTACTTTTACATATGTTTTTTGAATGGTTGAATCTATAACAATTAACACATAAGATTACCGGTCTAATGTAAGCGCTGATCTCTAGTTTATTAGCATATATTGAAATATATTTTGGCATTCTTTTCCCTTTAAAGGTGAATATAAACGTACCTGTTGGAATGTAGTTAACTGTTTGATTCTCTGTGACTCTTCTATTTACTCTCCTAGCCGCTACTACCTGAGTGTGTTTGTTCTCTTCGTTTATTACTTTTATGATTTCTTCTTCTGAGAAGTTGCCAACTCCTTTGACTACTCCTTTGCATGTTACTAAATTTGCTGGAATAAATACCTGATATTCGCTATTTAACCATTCCGTGTTGCAAAATTCATTAGCTTCTTTGTAATTGTTAAATGTAACCATGACTCTATTTCTTCCTTTTTTTTCTATTTTGTTTATTCCTTTTATTTTTTTATTGAAGAGTAATTTACCTAGTTCCACTGGATGCAGGTTCCCTAGATTTTTTTCATTATTTTGGATTATCACTTTGTATGGACCAATGTCACATTGATCGTATTTTATTTTCCTCAATATTTGTGAATTTGTGTCCGTATCCATCTTGTTCTGTTCTAGGTTTTGGTTTAATGGCGGTCCTGGACCCCCTTCGCCCGGCGTGGTTTCGGACATGTTCTTAGTTCTACTAGTTGTGTGTAGTTTTTGCTAAAATTTATTGCTCACTGTATTTCTTATGGTTTTTGATCTTCAATTCCTTTGGATTTATTGATTTTCGTCTGCTGATGGTTTGAATTTGCTTGGATTTACGCAATTTGTCACGTTCAGTTCAAGCGTCGTTCAAAAAGTCCCATTCGTTTGTCATAACCAACAAAACATAAAAAAATGTCACTTGTCACTTTTTCTTGTACGTATTTCAGATTTTAAAGAAATTGGAAACTATACGTTTGAATAAGTTTGGTAAGTTGTTTTCTTCTTTTCAATAAATTTTCTAATTTTCTAATTTATTGTTTGTTGTTTTAGATGGCAAAATTTCAATTTCCAAATACAATAAAAAATAAATCATTGTAAACAAGTAGATACAATTAAATGATGAAATATTTATTTTACACGATAATAGGGATCTTATTGATGCCTTAATACTATAGAAGTAACGATATTAAACAATGAAAGTATCGATATTTAGGCACTGAATTACTGAATTACCAATACTATCGCCATAGTGATACTTAGAAGCAAGTATTGTATCGCTGTGTGTGTGGTCAGAGATTATAAGGTTTGTTCAAATATTTGTACTGAAATATTTTAGTTTTTGCATGTGGTGAAACTTGGTAATATGATTAAGCGTTACCACTGTTTTTTTGTTATTTAATTATAAGGTAAATTGCCAGTTATTGACACTATAACTTGTACCAGGTAGAGTACGAAAAGGTGTCGACTACAGAATATACTTTACTGATGCACTCTTGTTATTAGTTAAGTTCCCTACTCCGTCCTGTTGAATGGGGGTTGCCAGTCGTTTAACAAAAATCTTTTACTTTTTCGTTACTTTGTTACTCGAGACTTATAAATATCAATATCTTTAACATAATATCGAACAGTATCGATGCCTCTACCACAAAGTATCTCACATGATACCGGTATTGATACCTTTGACTGATACTCAACCCTACACCCAATTATAAAAATACAAAAACAGAGAAGTCATATACTGCCATCCTCACAAGAGAAGTCCTATCTGAAAATTTATATTTATTATCTTTTAAACCTTTTTTTGTGTAACTTTTTAACATTTTAGTACCTTTGTTACACATAAGACATTCCTTTTCAGTATCGAGAAAGATAAAATGTAGACAAATGCACATAAAAAAAACTGCTAATTTTGCAGATAAAACCTTTCTTGCTAGAACAGCAGTATAGAAGTGCTCATGTAGTTCACTAAAGATAAATAACATTTAAATTTGTTACGTTTCAGTAAATTAAGTATTACCATTGCTGGACAGTAGTGACGTTTTGGTGGATAAATACAGCATTTCACTGGATATATATACCTATGCCATTTTGCTGCACAATACCAATTGCTGGACAAACTTTAAAAATGCTTTACAATACAGAAAAATTGCTGTAAGTATGGTCGCCCTAGTGTAATAATATTTTAATCACTAAGAATAAATTTTAAAAATATTGTGTTTTAGGTTTCCTTTGTGCTGGATTATAATTCTAGTAAAAATCTCAGGAATTTTAGAAGCTAAAGTTAATACAGAATTGGTTGAAGAAGAATATATAACATCTGAGATTATTTCTTTTCTTTCAGAGCAGAATATCATGCTAAAAAACATTGTTCTGTATAAGTTGAACATCCATTATTAAGTATAAAATTTGTAAAAGTCAAAATAAATGTTATTTATTTAAAAAAAACAAAGTAAGTAAAAATCAACTAAAAATAGGTGCAACGATTTAAACGAGCATATTTTTTATTTTCTTTATATATATATATATATATATATATATATATATATATATATATATATATATATATATATATATATATATATATATTATTTTCTTAATAATAATTAAACAAGTAAATTTATTATCTACAAAGTTATTTTTACGGAAGAAACTATGTAATTAAGTTCACATATTTATTTGTTTACAGTATGCTACTGATATATAAAGTTCTAAATGGTTAAAATATCAAAATAAAATAAAAAAGAAATTAATAAAATTGTCACAGTATAAAAATGAAGTCAATAGTGTAATAAAAGTTGACACTTTAAAAAATAAACCTTTTAAAATGTCATAATTTGAAAAATACTTATTGTAATTGGACATCAGTTGGTCTACAAATAAATTCTGTCCATAGTTAGTTCTATTTACATAAAATAGTTTCATATGCCTAGTAAGTCTGGCAGGAACAAGGAATCTAATAAAGTGTACCAGGCTGTCACTATCAATCAAACCGTTCAATAACTTATACAGGAAAACAAATGATGCTTCTCGACATCTGCATTCCAAACTCTTATAGGTCCCTCTCAAAAATAACATCAAGATCATTTATAGTTTGCTCAAAACTTAGTTCAGAACCTGCAATGACAATCATGCATAATGATATTAGCTGTTTTATTAAACCTTATGACTTTACATTTATCAATATTCAGTTTATATCATATTAAAACTATGATTAGTACCAGTTGTAGGCAAATATCTTTTTTTAGCATCCTACAACTGCCATCTTAATAAAAATCTAGTGACTTTTGAAATATACCTTATATAAATACACTTTTTACTACTTTTGCAATATAGGTACCTTATTATACTCTTTCGTGCAAGCGTTCAGTGTTTTAGATTCTAGTGAACCTTTGAGATATTCCTTATATACCCTTTATACCAACTTTTGTCCAATTTGTCAGTGTTTTTTTTACCTATATTATTAATACCTACCTCTACTTGTATGATATTGGTTCTTGATTTCAAAAGCTTTTTAATAATAAATTTATACAATTTTTTATTTTGTTTTCTTCAGATTTTACTATATCCTCAATATACTATTTTGAATATAGTGTATCCAAGGATGGACATAACTATACTTGTAAAGATATTTATTTTAAATTGTTCAAAAGGTCTTTTTCATAATTTCTCAACGTTAATCGTATTTATTTAACAAGCAAAAGAAATTATGAAGAAGTACTTTTAAATTTAAAATAAATATTTTTACAAGTATTGTTAAGTCCATCCGTGGACACACTGTATAATGCTGTAGAATGAATTCACATTATAACATCTATAGAAAGTTTCAAAGCAACTTTCAGGGTAAGTACCGTAAAAGTGCTAGTGTGATGTTTTCCGAACTTCACTTTTTAACTTCTGTGAGATGTGCTATAAAAGTCTTGCCGTTGCGGACATTCGGTGGTTGCAGGGATGATAGGGTTACATTAACAGTACATTGCATGCGAGCTTAAGGCTGGGAAATGGACTAAAAATGGCGGCCGTTTTTGTCATTTTACAACGAGTTACTAAATCATGCTTTTTAGATTAATAAAGAAAAATTACAAGGAAATTGAGTTATAATTATAAACAGAAATGTTGTAAGAATTAATTGAATATACACATATTCGATAATAACTAATCATAATTTCAAATTATCATTAAAAACTTGAAAAATTTTATTGCAAGGATGATTAAGCAAATTATTTTCAATGAATTCTCTATGATTTTTTATTAACTATCCTACAATATGACGGCTGTCGGTCTAATAATTATTACAAAAAGCATGATTTCAATTTGCAAATTTTGACACAATTTTTAAAATTGACGCGTTAATTATCATGTCATTTTAGTACATCGTGTTCACCACCAATGCGACATGCAAGGCTGAGTTAACATATGCATTGAAACTTGGGCGACAACTAATGGTTGCCAATCAGAAAAGTAAACGTCTTATGTCAAATTATTGGTTGACCAATTAGAAATGCAAACGGCATGTCAAATTATTTCAAAGTACAATACGAACCGTTGCTCAAATATACTTGTATATGATAATCAATGATAATACGACGTTGCCGTTCTATGTATGTTTACAATGGTTTTAAAGATATTTATTGAGTGACAAAATCTTTCTACATAGACAAAATCGGGAAGATTTTAAGGCACAAGCACTTTTGTTAGTTGACAAGAATTAAAAAAAATATAGTTTTGTACGTTCTCAAACCTGCTTTATACAGTGTGTGTCAATAAGTTGGATCCATATGTGATTTTTTTTTTGATATTACGATTGGAAAAAACATCGTAAACCATCATCTCTGGTTATTTAAAAACTTAAACCAACCCATATTAAATTTGACTACTGGATTTAGTTCTGTCAGTCTCGTTTAAAAAAGGATTTTTGAGCGATTTTTCAAAATTATTACGAATTTGACAGGTAAGTAACGTACGTAGCCAACTTTTTAAATAATCAGAGGTAAATGACGTTTTTTCCGGTCATAATATTAAAACAAATTGCCATATATATATATGGGCCCAACTTTATTGCACTCACTGTATGTCATATACGTGTCATGAAGACTAATTTTAAGAATTGAAGCCAATGAAGTGGTGTACAAATGGATATTTTTCTGCAATATTAATTTTGAGTTTGTTTGAAGTAGTTATTATAATCAGTTTTATTAATGTTAATTTTATCGGTTTATGAGCAATTTTAATAAAAACTAATTCAAAACTTGCAAAAATAACGAAATATTTTTGTTTATTGCAAAAATAATTATTGATAGGACATGGGTGGAAGGAAATTAGACATAAAACAAAAAGTAGTTTATTAGAAAAAAGATTATAGTATATTACAATAAAAACAACCTAAAATATAATGCAGATGTCAAAAATATTGGAAATGAATCATTTATATATTTTTCAACATTAAATTTTTGTTACACTTTTATTCCTTGAAGAACTTTGAAACCAAACGACTTTTGGGAACACATGACTTTCCAATTGCACATCTTATTTCTCTTCCTCTTTCTACTCGGGACATTTGTATGATGCCCCATATTTTATAAGGTAAAAGTTTATTCACTAACTACTAAATATCCTTATAACTAATGAAGTCTTATAAAAGTAACAAAATCACGAATAACGAAAAAGCACAAAAAAATAACAACACCCACTCAAAAATCTGCCAAAATTCAAACACGAAAAACGAACTGTTTACGTTTTGTCGTTCAATCCTTCGACATTTGAGTTTTTTGTCTTGTCAGTTGCCAGAGACTACCAGTTGCTTAGTTCTGAAATTCACAATAATCGATCCAATCGATTGTTAAGTTTCACAATTTCTGTCTAATCAACAAAAGCATGAGCGATCACGCTATAATCAAATTATATTTTTACTTAAGTAATATCATTATGCATTTTAGAGGTACCATTACCTAATAAGTAGGCATAAAAAATTAAAAATTCTTATTTTATTACCGAAATGAATCGAGGAATCATTTAAATTCTAAAATAATCGATTTATATTTATAGAAGTTTTGCAAATTTTTAGGTAAAATGTAAACAAAACCCTTCGGATTAGGAAAAACCATAAAGTAATAAAATTTCTACCCAACCATAAAATACCTTTCACTCCAACCCAAAAATTGCGATGTGGAAAAGTTCAATTGACCCGGTTCTTTAGGATTAAAATTATTATTATGACCGTCAAATATAGTTTACAAGTGAATACAATATACCAATAATGTTAATAAATGTTGAAATATTATTCTAAAGTAAAATTTAATGTTTTTTTTCTTCTTGTTACATTTAACCTGCTTACTACTTACCAACTAGGTACAAGTTTTGACAGATTAATTTTTCATGTAACAGTGCAATTATTAAATTGAAACTGGATATCGCAAAATATATATTATTCTTCTAAAACATTTATTGGTATCTGTCTACCTAGATTTGGCAACCTGGATATAAAAACAAGTACGCTTAAAAATAAAATTGTTTTACGAGCTACAGGTACAGGTATTGCCATCTATGTACAATGTATTGAATACTTGCTTTGTTGCAAAACCGCTGGATCAAATGTCGCAGCCTTAAAGAGCCTAAAATTGCAGCTTATTAACGTAGATGGGATGTTTTTGTGCTAGCTGGGTGTAATATAATAATACAATAATCAGTAATTTCGGTAATTAATTTAGATATAAAATTTCTCCGATAATTTTTACTCTGGCAACAATGATTTTCCTAAGTAAATTATTTAGGTGGACTAAAAATGGTAACTCATCCATCCTCTTTTGGAATTTAATTTTAAATGAAATGATACATGGATAGAAAATGGCGTTCATTATATACTCTTGGGAACTCAAAAATAGTCGCCATCTATTTGCTGTCTCCGAAATATTCAAACCTTTCGGTCTATGTCTCTGACCAACTATCACAGACCATACCCTTTAAAGATGGGCCACTCAACAGTGAAAAATTTTACTCATCTTTCAGCGCCATCCGTAGCGGTTGCAAATAGTTGAGTTAAAAAAAAAGAAGATAACTAATAATTGAAAATTTGTTCAAGATTTATTATATAGATGGCGGTAGGGGTCAATGAGCGCGGGTTTTTCAAACTCGGCCTTTCTAATAAACCACTACTAAGTTTTCAAAATTATAATTTTTCGTTCTTTTTTACTTAAAATGATTCAAACATTTTATTCTTCACTCAACATACTTAGATGGATATAATCCATTGGGTTATGTTCTGTGATAGATAAAATTTGAAATATTTTAAGTTAAAAAGAAAACGAAAAATTATAATTTTGGATTTGTGGAACAAAAAATACATCTTATTATGAAGTAAAACACGATTATAACCATATATTTTTTATTATTAAAATTAAAATTGCACGAATTCTTATTACAGTACACAATAATAAAGAAATATGAATATAAAACTATTACGAAGTTCAGCCATGGTTGTATCCACTAGAAGTTGTAACGAAAGTTCCTGGGGAAAGTTGGCTCTGGCTGCTGTTGGGTGTACTGTCACTTCCTATTGCAGTGTTTGCTGATTCGTTTTCATGTAAAAAATGAAGAAGAGTATCAGTTAAAAAATATAAAGTTCAATTTTATTATTTTTGTTTTGAGTCAATTCAGCTGAGCTATTAATTTATTAGCTAGTGAGAATGAATCGGCATTTCTTAAAAATATATCGTAGATTTTTCAATAAAATGAAGGAATTTGAATTTAGTAAGAATGCAACTTTTATTAATTGGAATCAATAAATTGTGAAGATACCTAGGTGAGGTAGGTCACAGTATATGGAGCAAAAAATAATAAGAGTCGCACAATATAAAATATACAATTATTGGTATGTTTGAAAAGTACCTCATTTTGAATTCGGAAAAAAAATTGTATATAGGTATCTACTATAAAGTATCCATTACATAATGTATAATTCTAAAAAAATACTAATAACACTATTTATTTCAATCTTCTTAATATTCACATATTTTATCTAGTTACTGAAATTGTATAGAAAATGATAAAAGTTAGGTTAAGATTTTTAATTTTTCCTAGAAAACATTAGGTTACCCGCATTATTTTGGAAATTTATTTCACAAATTGGGAACTTTTAAGAAATAATATATGCTCTTAAAATTTGGCAAAGTATTTAAGAATAAAATACAAAAAGAAGTTTTTACTTGTAAAGAAATAAAATTGTAAATGTATTCCTTACCTGCGACTAACTTTATCCTGACAATCTGGATCAGCACAAGGACGAATTCGCACCATAATTATATATGTTTAAAGCTTTAAAAATTCTCTTCGAAAAACTAACCTAATAAAACAAATCAACCATTACCATTATTGCCATTAATTGCGTTTTTTTAGCTGTTGAAAGTTTTAAATAACAACTTGCGTACACTTGCGTTACTCTGAACTTGCTCTGAATACACTCTGAATCTGCTCGACGAATGCAACGAGCAAAATTTGTGTAAAGTAGCGCCATCTATGGGTGGTGCACAGTACTACAACACGAGTAAGCATTTCCCTATTAAAGATCCCCTAGCCTGCCAACTATCTCTACCACAAAGCATGTATCTTCTAGAGACCCCACGCCAATGTTAAACTTTTAAACCAAATTAGCGCCACCTTGTGTTTGGAGCTGGAACTAAAATGACAATTGACAGATGGCGGTAAATTCAAATTGTAATTTTTAGGAGTAGGTAGTAGTTTTAAATTAAATTTTAAATGATTTCCACATAAATTATTTTATAAAATACAGTATGGCACTAGTAAGTTCGAAACTTTTATTTTATAAAATAATTTAGGTCGATTATACCAAATTTGAAGAATTAATTTATTATAAGGGGTCTTAATTTGGAGAGTTGGTTCTGCATATTTTTATTAAATAAATATAAGATATATCAATAAATAATAAAATAGAACATTCTTAAAATATGTTTATTAATAACTTAAATAAATATTATTAGATAAAAATAAATACAAATAATAATACATATTTAACGAATACTTACTTGGAGCAAATAGATATATAATCTCAAATCTTTAAAATAGGTACCTATCAATAATTTAAATGTGAAGTAGAGACTAGGATATTACATTTTATTAACACTAAAGTTATATATTTTATAAATGTCTTTTTAACTGAGGACAAATGTAATATAGGTATTGTATTAAAAGGTGAATCCTTTTAACTATTCATTCAATGATAAATAGGTATTTTCCTTCCAAATACAGATGGTGGTATTACTCTCTTAATTATGTGAAAAATGATTTCGGAATCTAGTCCAGTGATAAATTGATTATCAATTAGTTGTTGTCCCCGTTTGTCTTTTTATGATGCAGATGCATGGTGAATATATGGTGAATCAATGAAGTTTTCAACGTAGCACCAAAATTATTGCAAAACACAGTAGGAAATAAAAAAGCGAAACATCACAATTTTGCAAATAACTAAGACGAAACTATAAACAGAAACCAAAAGCCAAAGCCAACAAAAAATCACTAAAATCAGACGAAAAAATGAAACTAACCAAGAACATAAATAAATACACGTCACATCTTTGGAGTCTTTGGTTAAGTTTTTCTCCCATAAGGCTTAAAAATGGAGTAAGAAATCATAATTTCACCAGTAGCCCCATCTAGAGTTTGGAGCAAATAGCATAAAAAATGTCAGCTGTCGGTTTTGACCTTGGTCATTCACGTGGAACCTCTATGTGCTTTGTGATCTCTACTCTTTAAACAATGCTATAGGGGATATATTGTGGATAAAGTGTCAATCGAGCGCGCTCGAGTGTATTTTTCGAACTCAGCCCTGTGTGACTCCGTGTGTGACAGAAGCACATGACGAGTGGCTAACTTCAACTCGGTAGTGTTCATGGCAATTTGTTTGCAGTGAAACGTTAAAAATGTGTTTATATATTGTTGTTGCATCAGATTATTAAGATTTTTAATAGCGAAGCGTGATTTCGTAGAAAATGAATTCTTTGCAATACGTGGTACATCCTTTGCCCGGAACCGAAGAGCAATTTAATGACAGGTAAGGTTTGTAAACTGAAAACTGGCAACTTGAATGAAATCTGCACTCCACCATTTTCGTAATGTAAGATTTCCATTCGATTATAAAGACTCCTGATTTTTATTTCAAATCGCTAATAAATTTAAATTGAATTTATTTTACTCTGATATCGTAATAATCACGTAACAAGAAGGCAATTTTATGTTGGTCCTCTAGTATGAACAATTATTATAGAGATGACCTGATGATTTATTTTCATAACTCATTAATTTTATTTCAAACTAAATGGTACTTTATTGGATTTTGCCAATCTTAATTCGTCTCGACGAATTAAGTAGATATTGTAACTTGTATTGTAGGTAGGTACATATAAGAAAGCTTTGTCCTTATTAAACCAACTGGACTCAATATTTTCTTCCAGGTTATATGGGGTTTATGCTAAATGTTTGGATAGATAGGTATACAAAACGCGAAATAATTTTTATTTAAATATTAAAATGCACTGATAGGTATTTAAGGCCGCAGTTTCACTGTATTTTTGCTATAAGAAACGAAGGTTCACCATTTCCTTTTAAAGTATAGGCTTGAAGAATTAAATATCTTTTTATTTTTCCTGATTATTTATTGAATTAAAAAAATAAAATAAAAACAGATCTTATAAAATAGGGGCCTATTTATGAAGCTGAAACTAGCACCCAGATTTAGCCGCCTGTGTGAGAAAATGCATACTAGTTAGATATCACAAAATAAAGCAATATTACTACTTAATTTGTCTTATTATAATAATATTAGTAATGATAATGATAATAACAAAGTGAGGATATCCATATTTGAAAAAAAAAAAAAACTTTAAATATATATTCAAATTTTTCTTAACGAAAAATGATCGGCGCTGGGTTAAGTCATACATAAATAGATTCTTCAAGTAATAGGGTACAAAACAAATCAATAAAAAAAACAATATCGAGTGCTGAATTGTTGAAATTATTATGTTTGTATGCTAGAGTAATACCTAACACAAAAAACATATTGTTTTTTTAATGAAAAATTAACGGCGTTGGGTTCTGTCGTACATAAATGGAATCCTCAACCAAGATGTTATAAGAATCAGTTAATCAAAAGTACCTTATCGAGTGCTAGAACGTTAAAAATATCAAAAAACTTTCAGGCTCGAAATACATTTCCAATAAAAATGTGATTTCTCTTAACGAAAAACTGTAGGCGCTGGGTTATATGATATAGCAGTGGTTACTCAAACAATAGGGTGCGAGAATACTTTAATATAAAATACAATATCGAGTGCTAGAACATTGAAAATAACAACAAAAATTAGTTAGGCTAGAGAAATATTTCTCGTAAAAACATGATTTTTCTTTAAGAAAAATTAACGGCGCTGGGTTTTATCGTACAT
Source organism: Psylliodes chrysocephalus (assembly GCA_927349885.1). Classification (NCBI taxonomy): domain Eukaryota; kingdom Metazoa; phylum Arthropoda; class Insecta; order Coleoptera; family Chrysomelidae; genus Psylliodes; species Psylliodes chrysocephalus. The sequence continues at coordinate 72,653,897 of OV651813.1, forward strand.
AAATAAAATCCTCAACCAATATGCTATAAGAATAAGTTAATCAGAAGTACATTATCGAGTGCTAGAACGTTGAAAATAACAAAAATTAGTTAGGCTAGTGAAATATTTCTCGTAAAAATTTGATTTTTTTTAAGAAAAATTAACGGTGCTGGGTTTTATCGTACATAAATGGAATCCTCAAGCAATATGCTATAAGAATCAGTTAATTAAAAGTACATTATCAAGTGCTAGAACGTTGAAAATAACAAAAAACATTCAGCACTCGATATTGTATTTTATATTAAAGTATTCTCGCACCCTATTGCTTGAGTAACCACTGCTATATCATAACCCAGCGCCTGCAGTTTTTTGTTAAGAGAAATCACATTTTTATTAGAAATGTATTTTGAGCCTGAAAGTTTTTTGATATTTTCAACGTTCTAGCACTCGAATGTACTTTTGATTAACTGATTCTTATAGCATATTGGTTGAAGATTCCATTTATGTACGATAGAACCCAGCGCCGTTAATTTTTCATTAAAAAAAATAATATGTTTTTTGTGTTAGGTATTACTTTAGCATACAAATATAATAATTTCAACAATCCAGCACTCAATATTTTTTTTGATTGATGTGTTTTTGTGCCCTATTACTTGAAGAATCTATTTATGTATGATTTAACCCAGCGCTGATCATTTTGAATATGTATTTAAAGTTTTTTTTTTAAAGTACCTATATTCATATCATTTTTACTGATATTTTTTTTTTTCAAATATGGATATCCTCACTTTGTTATCATCATTATTATTGTTATCATTAGTAATATTATAATAAGACAAATTAAGTATTTATTAAGCATTAAGTATGTATTTTGTGATATCTAACTTGTATGCATTTTCTCACACATGCTGCTAACTCTGGCTGCTAGTTTCAGCTTCTTGGCCTATTTCATAAAACTACTTTGCACTTTGAAAATTTACGAGTACAATAGATTTGTGTTTCATAAAATAATATCCTTTGCAGATTATTCATTTCTAATTTTCAAACTCCTTACCAAATTTCATTTTTATAAAACATAAATTTAGTAAAATATACAAAGTTAAAAGTTGCAAAGTAGTTTTTTGAAATAGATCCCTGATATTAGATTATAGATGGTTCACTACACTCGTGTTCAAGAACTAATATTTTTTTATTTTATATTTTAATATAATTCATTTATTTAAATTTAATAACAATGGAAGTTTACAGATTTTTTGAAAAATTATAAATTAAGCTTAAGGTCGCCATTTCAGTGTATTTTAAGTGGTCAAAGATAGATAGATACTTTATTGTTTTAAAATATAAAATTTTATAAACAAAGTCTAAGTTCTTATAGTACTAATAGGTATTTACACAATTTAAAATTAAAATAAGAATATAAAATTAGGTATTTACACAATTTAAAATTAAAATATAAAAATGTAATTAAAATAAAATAAAATTGGTAAATATTACAGTACACATAAAATTTTAGTTAAAATTATCATTATAAAATTCTTCAATAGAATAATAAGTTTTGTTTAGCATAATTTTTTTCACACTTCCATAGAATTCTTTATAATTTGTAATTTTTCTTATTGCCAAGGGTAAATGATTAAACATTTTTCTTCCATTGTATATAATAGAGTTCCTTATTAATGCGGATGATGGGATCGGTAGATAAAGGTAGTACGATTGCCTTGTATTGTATGTTGAAGTTATAATTATTTCTTCCTTAAACTTTTTATGAATAAGAGCTACCGTCTCTAATATAAACAGGCTGGCTACTGTTAAAATTTTATATTTATAAAATAAGGGTTTACAAGAAGCATAATTATTAAGTTTACACATGTACCTCAGGGCCCGCTTTTGCATAATAAAGACTCTATTAAATAGCTCGTCAGAACATATACCCCAGAAACAAATGCCATACCTCAAATGGGATTCTATCAGCGCAAAATATACGTTTCTTGCAGCCTGCAAACTTAAACTGTAGGTCACTGATCGTACTGCAAAACAACCCGACGCTAACTTTTTACATAATAAATTTATGTGACTTTCAAATTTTAGTCTATAATCAATAGATAATCCTAAAAATTTATTTTCATTTGTAACGTTAATAATTTCGGCTCCCATTGAAATATTTTCCATTTCAAATTTAAAACAAACAATATTGGTTTTTGAAATATTAAATGTTAGATAATTAGCGTCACACCATTGTTTAATTAATTCAATGTCCCTGCTTATGATACGATGCAAGGTTTCATTATTGTTGCTGAGCCAAAGCACTGTCGAATCATCAGCAAAAATTGCAAATTGTCCCTGAATGTTAATAGTGACAATGTCATTAAAGTATATAAGGAAAAGTACTGGTCCCAGTACTGATCCCTGCGGAACTCCGCAGTAAATATGTTCTGACATTGAGGATTGATCATTTAAAGTTACCTTTTGAATTCTATTATTTAAGTAGGATTGAAACCATTTTAAAGCAATTCCTCGAAAACCATATTTTTCAAGCTTGTCTAGCAGTATTTTGTGATTCACACAATCAAAAGCCTTGGTTAAATCACAAAACACTGCTGCAGCCACCCGATCGTCATTAATTTCAAGATATAATTTTTGCAGGAGAGAGAACATAGCATCTGTAGTGTTTTTTGCAAAGGTTTGCGATTTTTTACAGAACTTATTTTTCACTGGATGGATTTTAGTGAAACTTTGGCAGCTTATAGAAAAATGTTTAATGATTGTGTGTGTGTGTGTGTGTTTTGTATGATGGCCTTGATCTCAGATCAATTGGCCAGAGCTAATGTTATTAAAACGAATCTAAACCTACTTACAATTTTCACAAATTACAACAATACAATAATTAATAATGAAGGAACCTAAAATCTATTAAAAGTACAAAATTTTCATCATATTAACAATTAAACAACAGTTAAAACAGTTGTGATACAATTAATTATACATAATTATATTTTAGGCGACGAATTCTTTTTTTTTTTTATATATATATATATATATTTTTTTTTTTTATTTTTTTTTTTCTTGTTTTTTTTTTGTTTTTTTTTTTTCTTTTTTTTTTTTTCTTTTTTTTTTTGTTGTTTTGTTTTTATTATTATTTTTTTTTTTTTTAATATATCTATATTTTTTTTTTAAATATCTTGATTCATTTTTTTCAAATGTTCATATATAACATAGTACAGTTTTATATTTTTTGAACATAAAAGCGCATCTAAGTTGGTGGGGAGTGTTGCTCCTGTTAATTGCAGGTTCTTGTAAAATTCTTCATTTAGATTTTGAAAATTAGGACAGCTAAAGATTAAATGTTGTAAATTACCCAATTGCCTACAACTACAGAATGGGGAATCTGCCAAACCTATCTTAAATTTGTGTTCAGGATATAACCCATGTTTACATCTTATTCTATTTATAGTTTCTACTAATTTTGGGATTTATCTCTCGAAACCGTACTCCTACTATTGAGTTGGAATATAATTCTTGCCAGCTTTCTAATTGTTTTTTCTTAAAAAAAGATTTTAAATCCGAGGATGGCATTAGTGGTTCATCTAATAGTATTCCAGAGTTTGTAGCTAATTTTGCAAACTGGTCTGCTTTTTCATTACCTATGATACCTTGATGGCCTTTGATCCAAACCAAAGAAAAGGTCTTCCTCATAGTTAGGAGAATTCTAGCTGTTTCTAAAATCTTCATTATTACTACTGGTAATGTACTTGAAATTTGTATATTTTTTAAAGAATCAATAGCACTTTTGCTGTCTGTTAAAATTACGAAATTTGATTTATCATGATTAATGGCGTATTTTAATGCTTCTAATACTGCTATAAGTTCTGCCGTGTAAATGGACATTTGAGATGGTAATTTAAACATACGTGATACATTGTCGTTGGAATGGTATAAAGCGCATCCAGTCTTGTCTTCAATTTTTGATCCATCTGTATAAATATATTCTGCGTTTGGCCATCTGGTACTTATGGTATTGTTAGTAATGTGGTTTATGATGTTCCGGCATTGCACGTGTTCTGACTGAAAGTAGTAAAGTTGTAGTTGAAGATCAAGAAGGTTATATTCTATGTTATAACAAGGAAGTTTGTTGTTTTTATAAAGGAAGGTCTGAACATTATTTAGTCGTTGTAAACTTAATATTAATAGAGGTTTCTTCTTACGTCTCCAATATGGATAATTTATTTTAGCTTCTAGTTCTTGCAGCTCTCTAGTACGGTTTTGAGACAGTAATTTTGATACAAAAATATTGCTTAAATATTCTCTTCTAATCTCTAGTGGTGGTTCTGCTGCTTCTACTTCTAATACATTTACAGGAGTACTTTGTAAGGTTCCTAGGCATAATCGTAAACTTTTATTTTTAATCACTTCCACTTTTTGTAGTTGACTCAAACTAGCATTTCCATATAGTACACATCCATAGTCAAGCACTGAACGGATGAGAGCTTTATAGAATATCAGGGCTATGTTTGGATCTGCTCCCCATTTGGTATTTGAAAAGGCTCTAAGTATATTTATAGCATTCTCACTTTTTTTAACAAGATGATTAATGTGATCTTTCCAGGATAATTTTTGATTGAGTATTACCCCAAGATATCTAACAGATGATTTACATGGAATCGTAAGTGGACCTAAATTAAAATGATTTGGTAGCTGGTACCGATGACGAGTGAAAGTACATATAACTGATTTCTCTTGAGATATTTCGAAACCATTTCTTCTTGCCCAACGTGTGGCCCTTTCAGATGCTATTCGTAAATCTACTATTGTATTTTCAATTGATTTTTTTTCAGAATATATACAGAAATCATCTGCAAATTGCAGCACTCTTGTCTGGGGTTGCATAATGAAGTTAAAATCTGATGTATATAATATAAAAAGAAGGGGACTTAGAATGCTACCTTGAGGGATACCGAGGGAAGTTGATTTAGGAGGACCAATCTGTCCATTTATTTTTAAATATAAATTTCTATTTTCATAAAGCATGATGATGTTAGTCATTATTCTCTCAGGAATACCTATTGTTAGAAGTTTCCCGGCCAAAATACGTAAATTAACTGCATCATATGCCCCTTTTATATCCAAAAATAATGCTGAAATTGAATTATTTACAGTAAATGCCTTCTGAACATCGGAAATAAATATGGCACTTGCTTCTATAGTTGAACGTCCTCTTCTAAAACCGTACTGGAATGTTGGTAGTAATTGCTGGTTTTCCAACCAATGTTCTAATCTATTTTTAATTATTTTCTCATAAGTTTTTAAGATACAGGACGCTAGTGAGATAGGTCTATATGATTCTGCAGAATCAATTGGTTTCCCAGGTTTGTGTATTGGGATTATAAGGTATTTGCTCCAAACTTCAGGGATTTTTGCTTTATTTGTCCAGATGTCATTTAATATATTTAAAAGGCGTTGTTTAGTTATCGCAGGGAGGTTTGACAACATCGGGTAGTGGATATTATCTATTCCTGGAGAAGTGTTATTATTTTTCTTTAACGCTCGATTTAGTTCTTGTATTGAAAAAGGACTACTGAGAATATGATTATTCCTAGAAGTAATTGGGATTTCCATAGGTTTTTCAATAACCCAATTGGGAGCTATTTTATTGTGAAAATCTTCTGCCCAATCGCCCCATTCCATTACAATCTTATTTGTTTGTTTTCGATTTTTGAATCTGTTTAATTTTGACCAGACCTCTTTCATAGGTGTATTTTTATTTAAACTACTACAGTACTCCCGCCAGCTTTTCCTTTTCGCCTGATTAGTTACTTGTTTTACGACTGCATCTTGGTTCTGGTAATTATAAAGGTTTGTTACGTTGGGATTTTCCTTGAATATTCTGAAAAGTAGTTTTCTTTTATCAACTGCCCTATTACATTCTTCAGTCCACCACGGTTTGCATTTTTCTGGTTTGTATGCCTTATTTGAACTGTACTTTGGAATGGCTATACTGGCTGCTTCATTTATATCAGTAATTAGCTTATCGTAACTATCATTTACAGTTTGCTTTCTTGGATCATCTAGGTAATTACTAAAGACCGACCAGTTTGCTTTATTTATATTCCAAATTTTATGGGACTTTGGGATTAATCCCGTAGATTCTACAGAACACTTTAAAAGGACTGGTAAATGATTTGATCCATGTGGGTCTTGAATTACTTCCCAGTCAAAAAGATGGCTGACATTTTGAGAGCAAAAGGTGATATCTATCGCACTATTTCTTTGTCCTGGTCTTGTGATGAGAGTTGACTCTCCTGTATTTAGAAAAACTAGACCAGATATATTTAATGCCTCTAGTAAATTTTTACCTTCGGTATCTTCTGCTTCTGAGCCAAATGCTTGATGATGAGCATTGAAATCCCCACCAACAATACATGGCTTTGGTATGTTATTAAAAAAAGTTACAAATTGATTTACTGTAAGTTTAGATGACGGTTTAATATAAACTGAAACAATATGTAATTTTTTAAAATTCCCTATAGTAACACACACACACGTAGCCATTATTTTTGGTATTATTGCCAATGGAATCTCTAAGTAAGATAAGTTATTTTTTATTAATAAGGCTACACCTGCTTTACCGTCATCCCTGTCCATTCGACAACAGTTATAACCAGCGAAATTATAATAAATGTTGGGTTTAAACCACGTTTCTGACAGTAAAGCTATGTTTACATTGTAATTATGTAGTAAATGTTCTAAATTTGCTTTATTTGCAACTGCTGATCTGCAATTCCATTGAACCATTGTGAAAAGTCTATTTATGTCTGCACACATAGTGTAATGTATGAAGAAACGGAAGTTATTTTTTGGTTATAGTCTACTCTTAGTATTATATTAAAATAGGGTATTTTAGGGAAAGCAGATAACTAGTTTAAAGTGTATTCTGACCTTGTCGATATCGCTATGGTTGAAATGTAATTTTAAAAAAATAATATTTAATGTGATCGAAACTGGTGGATGTTTGACAAGGTCGAGACTGAAGAGATGTTTCTTAGTTTAGAGTTGATTGTATCTAAAATATCTTGTTCTTGTATATCGAATGAATTTTTGTTTTTAAGGGTATTGACAATAGTATTAATTATGTCTAAGACTAGGGAAGTGTTTAAAATATCTACACTATTTTGTGACTGGTTTACAAGTGGATTTAATGTTTTTGGTAAATTAGCGGAATACAATGAAGATTGTAGAATACCTCCTGGGGAAGAAGGGACATTAACAGGAGTAACAATTTGTTTGTGTATGTTTAATATAGGATCAGGAGATTGTGGGCGAGCCCTTTTATTATCCCGATAAATTGTTTGTGTAAAATGGGTAGGTCTAGGAGATGAATTACAGTTAAAAAAGGGTCTAGATTGTGAAGAGCCATTTGAAGTGATTAAAGCGTAAGTCGCTTTAGGTGTTTTTCCACAAGCATCTTTATAAGAAAGGTTAGTTTGTGACATGAGCTTTTTAATTTCTTTTTGTCGTGAGAATTCTGGACATTCTTTAGTGGCATTGGTATAGTGAGCGCCATTGCAATTAAAACATTGAGGGGGTAGATTGACTTCAGGACAGATATCAGGTTTATGGTTTTGTTTACATTTTACACATCTCTTGGAACTTTTACATTGTTTGCCCAAATGAGACCGTACCTAAAACAGTTATAGCAAAGTACCACCTTTTCAACATATGGAACTACTTCAATGATTGAAATGAGACATTTTCATTTGTCCTGCTATTTATTAAATACTATTAAAAAATATAAAAAAGTGATAGTCACAGATGTAGTTCAAAAAACTTTATAGCATTCTACATATTGTTTTGAATATTCTTGCCAAATTTTAATAATCAATGTTGCGTACTTTTTAAGTTCTGTACAAAATACGATTTCATCTAAAATTGATAATTTCAGTGCGTCCATGTTGCTTTTTAGTTCAGGACCTAAATTATAGATGTCCCATGGAGCAAAAGTATCGAAAGCTTCGGCGCCGGGTTGCCATATTTTAAAATTGTCTTGAATTTAAATAAAACTATATTATTATGGTTATTTACAATTTACACAAATATAAATTATATATACAGGGAGACTCATTTTTTAACGTTTTCTTATTAAAACGAATTTTTAATAAAATTTGGTGCTTTGTCTAAAATTAAAATCTAAATTAACCTTAGATTAAAGAGACCGAAGATGTAACATTGCACACTGCGCATGTTGTCTATTTTAACCCAAAGTAACCCACCAATTGAAAATCATTGTTTGCACGACGCCACCCGAATTGCTCCGATTTTTCCATTCATCGATCACCTCCTCCTGAGTTTAATCACCATTGACAGCTGTTTTTTGATTTATTCGTTGGTATTTTAGCAATTTAAAGTGCTCTAGTTAATCAATTTCAAGTTCAAAATGCCACGATGTATCTTGAAAAAATGTATGTACTTATAATACAAGTACTAATGTTATGAACATATTCGTTTTCAGCGGTAAATATTTATTAACGTTTTGACATAAAGCGCCATGATGCTCTGGGCTGAATACTTCAGATCCGCATTAAGGGGCTTCAATAAATATTAAGCATCCGAAATCAGATTTCATATTACTTACATAAATTTACAAAAAGATAAAATTTAATTTACATAAAAAGTAAATAGGCATTGTTGCTAACGAAATTTTGTATTTGTTAAGTCTTCACTTATTTAATATAAATTTAAATTATCATCCAGTATAAAACGTAATATGTCACACATATATATATATATATATATATATATATATATATATATATATATATATATATATATATCTAGCTACGTGGCATTACTGGGACTCCATTCCATAAATGGCCTACCAAAACTCCACCGTATATACGCCATTATATACACCGTTATTTGTAAAGACTAATTCAACTACCATTAGTTGGATAGGTCAACGTAACGTCCACTATATACATTTGACATATGTTTTGACACTGTTTATGTTAATGCGCCTCCTCTTACTAGAGATAATGTATTTACTGAGGCTCCAAGCACTGTTGCCACTTTTTAATAATTTATTTAGCAGAAGGAAGAAAAACCTAATTACTCAGACCATATGTTTTTATTTAAAATAATAATAACCCGTTGAAGATAAACCTTCTTAGCGAGTAGTATGCGAATTCGTCGTTTCTGCCGGCAAACCAATTGCAATAGTTCTATCCTTTTTAAGTCTTCTCAAGTTTTGTGTGTATATATTATAATGACTTTTTTGCTCAATACTAGTTTAAAATTAAAATTTTTGTTTTCATAAATGTAATAATGGTGTTAACAAAAAGACAAAAAATTAAATAATGTTGTTACAGATACCTCTCAGAAATTTTTTGCCGATATTATTAAGAAAATAAAAATCTACATGATAAATTTGATGAACAAGAACAAAAATATAGATTGAAACATTTACGTCTACATAGATTACCAGAAGGTACTAAAAATAATTTATAAAATAAAATATCTGATGGTTTTAGGTTTTAAACAATGCAGAACTTTTTATGAAGAATAACTTTTTCTCGTTAATTTAATAATAAAAAAGTTTTTAATATACTGCGTACTTAAGTGAACTCACTGTATATTTAAAACTGGTTAAAAAATTATAGAAATCTGTTAATAGTTTCTTACTACATAATATAAATTTTTAAACGAATTCAAAAAAAAATCCTTAAAGCTTACTGATGAGTAAACATTCTCATTATATATCCATACGGTACGACTGGGCCCACCTTGTTAATTTTTAGGCTCACTAAGACTCTGCTGTAGAGTCCATATATTATTAACAGCGGAGTCTCAGTGAACCTAAAAATTAACACGGCTGGAGGCCCAGTCGCACTTTATAAATATAGCGAGATATATAGTTTAGGTATATATATATTAGGACGTATACAGTATATAGTACGTATATAGTACGTATATAGTACCTTAATAAAGAACCACAGTTCCATTAAAAAATATTTATTTATAAAAAATTCATGAAAAAATAAAAACAAACACGTAAATAAACATGTTATATTTGCACTAAAAAAAGCCATAAAAAGAAAACTAAAAATTCAAACTCCTATGTAGCAAATATTCAACACTTTTTTGCGTACCTATTACACACTTTTATATTCTCCCATTTCCTATATTTAAAAATCTGATGTGTCCAACACATGACTTTCCTATCTAGTTATTATAGGCTTTTCCGGTTATTTTGTACAACCTATTGCAGCACTTCTATAAATGTTTAGAGGAGGATAAGCCAAATATATACATTGTCCACATATATCTACCTCGAAACATTTTTCTATAGATATTCATTGAAAACGAAAATACTGAAAAATTTAAATTTAGCACTTTTCCATTACGGTCCATTTCAGAAAAATCATGTATAAACAAAAATTATAGAGATCGATATCGCAAACAACTTTTAGTTCAACAATTTTCATAAAAATCAGAATTTTGCACATTTTGTCAAATTTCTCGAATACGGACCATTTCAGGAAAATTTGACATATAACAAAAATTATAGATAATAATATTAGAAGTAACTTTTATTTGAACAATTTTCTCCTCCAAACATAAATAACAGATATATTCCATAAAATATAAAAACGGCCTCCCATAAAGTATCCCCCCAGATGATTCGACTTTGTCCAAAATCTAATCATTTCACGTCAGGCCCAAATAAACCTTAAGTTTAAAATTTTATGTTTTTTTCTTTATCAGTTTTTGAGTTTTCTTCAAAATTCGAAATTTACACATTTTCTCAAATATCTCGAATACGGTCCATTTTAGAGAAATTATGTATAGAATAAAAATTATAGAGAATTATATTACAAACAACTTTTTTAATTATATTAGGTGACGTAATCATTAAAAATGGCAGACGGGAGCCGTTATGGCAAGTGATATATTATTTAAAACCCTTTCCAATGATATCAATATAACTAAAATATTTTTTCTTTTTACTCATAATGAATTCTTTGTTTTAAATGTTCAATGCTATCAACTGGTGTACCACAAATATTTAACCTTTGGCACTGTATTATTCTCGTTTAAAATCAAAGATTTTTATGAATTCATATCTCATGACGGATCAAAAAATAAATAGGAGGTGGAGGGACTTTAGATCCGCATTGTATAATCGAGAGCAGAGGCTATGTGAACCTGAAAATGAACACAGCTGGAGGCCTAGTCGTACCGTATACATCTTCAAAAATCTAAACGCGGACCATACAAGCGAAATCCATTAGGGACGAACTTAAGTTGGAGTGAGGTGGAAGTCGTACATACCGTGAGTCAGGCCATTGAATAGGTAGTGCGCTGCACAGCTCATATCGCAATGAGTCTCAAGGATGTAAGCATACTTATATTTATTTAAATCTCTATATTCCACACGAAAAGTTCGAAATGGTATATTTTAATTTTGGATGTATGAAAATGAATAATCCACAATACGACACTTCAGTGGAAAGTCAATTTTAATGATTTATAGGACAACGTAACAAAACAATTCGAAGGAACATGAACTTAAATAGATTGTTGCCATTAAGGTTAAGAATAAATAAATGTAATGAAAATCCCAATAAACCAAATTAACAAAATTATGCTGCACATTAAATTACTATTATAATAAGCTTTCAAATGAGCTGTCACACTTAACAATATGTACCACTTTTTTATCGTGCTAAAGGGCGCTAAAATCAAAAGTAACACTATAAACAGTCACATTTCTAAAAAGTATTCATTAAATTACATTTGCGTTGATGTGTAATACTTAGTACGTTTTCTATTTAAATTGTATTGGTTAGTAGTGGGAAGGAGGAGAGGGGAATGTTGTGTGTCAGTTTAGGATGTGATAAAAATGTGCCAGCCTTAGAATAAAAATCGACCTAATTTAAACAATTCTTTGTATTAATTTGAAGCAAGTGGTGATACAATTGAAATCAGCATAATAAAAGGAAGCTTAAAAATTTGTATGTTATGTTGGGAATGGGGTGCTAAAACACTACGACCTAAAATATTTATTGTACCCCTTTTGTCGCTAATGCAGCAAGGAAATGTCGCAATGCCTACAACGATCCTTCCAATCATATCTTCCTTGAGTGGCTTCAAGTTAGGTAAATATCACTCTTCTATTTAATATGCTCTTAGGTATAGTGTCCTTGGATTTTGGAGTGCTACACATTGTCAGAATGTGAATGGAGGTTTTGTCTTCCTCTTCACAGAATCTGCTCACTATATTCTACTACTCTTAGTTTACTTAAGGTGTCCTTTTAGTGGACAATGCCCAGTAAGGATCCCTGATACAATACGTAACTTGTTCTTGTAAAATTGGTAAAAATATAGGGTGTTCTATTTATAAAATACTGTCATTGACGTCATTACAAGATGATTACAAGATATATTGAATTATGAGAAAATAAACTAAATTAAAATAAAAAGTTTACTTATTTTATTTTACGTCTTGGTCATATATCACATTTGAGTTGGAATTTTCTTTTTATTTACTTTTATAATAATGCCTAAATATACGTACTAATCAAGGTGCTAACCTTATTATTTAAATAATATCAACCAAAAAATTATTAAACATTTTCTAAAACAAAAATGTTTATTGTGGCATTTTATTTTCTACGGCGCTCTGTAGTACTTGTCGCGGTCAAGATCGAAAATAGTTCATTTTAATTTTTAGACTGACCCGAGTCGAGAGACAAAACTACCAAGCCTCCTAGTACGTATATATAATCAACTGCAACGTTGCCAAACCAAAAGCCCGCAGCGAATAGCTTAAGGCGCCCAGTTGACATGTAACATTAAACATCTTATACACAGCGAAATGTATATTAGCAGCGCACCAAGCGGCGAACGCCTGAACTAATATTTTATACAGGATCAAAAAACGGCTCAAATGGGCGTCCTCGAGATTTTTGTGTTAATGGGTGTTTTAGGGTGTCTACATCATCTGGAACAATTTTCAATGGGTTGTCACTGGGGATCCGTATATCGGAAGCCCAGTAACAGCGGAGTCTCAGTGAACCTGAAATTTAACATGGGGGGAGGCTCAGTAATACTTTGTAGATATATATATATATATATATATATATATATATATATCTAGCTACGTGGCATTACTGGGACTCCATTCCATAAATGGCCTACCAAAACTCCACCGTATATACGCCATTATATACACCGTTATTTGTAAAGACTAATTCAACTACCATTAGTTGGATAGGTCAACGTAACGTCCACTATATACATTTGACATATGTTTTGACACTGTTTATGTTAATGCGCCTCCTCTTACTAGAGAGAATGTATTTACTGAGGCTCCAAGCACTGTTGCCACTTTTTAATAATTTATTTAGCAAAAGGAAGAAAAACTTAATTACTCAGACCATATGTTTTTATTTAAAATAATAATAACCCGTTGAAGATAAACCTTATTAGCGAGTAGTATGCGAATTCGTCGTTTCTGCCGGCAAACCAATTGCAATAGTTCTATTCTTTTTAAGTCTTCTCAAGTTTTGTGTGTATATATTATAATGACTTTTTTGCTCAATACTAGTTTAAAATTAAAATTTTTGTTTTCATAAATGTAATAATGGTGTTTACAAAAAGACAAAAAATTAAATAATGTTGTTACAGATACCTCTCAGAAATTTTTCGCCGATATTATTATTACATATAAGGTTTTAAAAGATCTGGCTAAACAATGACCGATATTGTTTTAACAACAATTGAAGAACATTTAAAAGAAGTAAATTATAAAATCACATCAATGAATAATATATCAGTACGCTTTAAAGAAAATAAAAATCTACATGATAAATTTGATGAACAAGAACAAAAATATAGATTGAAACTTTTACGTCTACATAGATTACC
>OV651813.1:72670295-72697795 GCA_927349885.1 Psylliodes chrysocephalus
CCAAGGAATGTACACTACCTTTTTAAATATATTAGGTGACGTAATCATTAAAAATGGCAGACGGGAGCCGTTATGGCAAGTGATATATTATTTGAAACCCTTTCCAATGATAACAATATAACTAAAATATTTTTTCTTTTTACTCATAATGAATTCTTTGTTTTAAATGTTCAATGCTATCAACTGGTGTACCACAAATATTTAACCTTTGGCACTGTATTATTCTCGTTTAAAATCAAAGATTTTTATGAATTCATATCTCATGACGGATCAAAAAATAAATAGGAGGTGGAGGGACTTTAGATCCGCATTGTATAATCGAGAGCAGAGGCTATGTGAACCTGAAAATTAACACAGCTGGAGGCCTAGTCGTACCGTATACATCTTCAAAAATCTAAACGCGGACCATATAAGCGAAATCCATTAGGGACGAACTTAAGTTGGAGTGAGGTGGAAGTCGTACATACCGTGAGTCAGGCCATTGAATAGGTAGTGCGCTGCACAGCTCATATCGCAATGAGTCTCAAGGATGTAAGCATACTTATATTTATTTAAATCTCTATATTCCACACGAAAAGTTCGAAATGGTATATTTTAATTTTGGATGCATGAAAATGAATAATCCACAATACGACACTTCAGTGGAAAGTCAATTTTAATGATTTATAAGACAACGTAACAAAACTTAATTCGAAGGAACATGAACTTAAATAGATTGTTGCCATTAAGGTTAAGAATAAATAAATGTAATGAAAATCCCAATAAACCAAATTAACAAAATTATGCTGCACATTAAATTACTATTATAATAAGCTTTCAAATGAGCTGTCACACTTAACAATACGTACCACTTTTTTATCATGCTAAAGGGCGCTAAAATCAAAAGTAACACTATAAACAGTCACATTTCTAAAAATTATTCATTAAATTACATTTGCGTTGATGTGTAATACTTAGTACGTTTTCTATTTAAATTGTATTGGTTAGTAGTGGGAAGGAGGAGAGGGGAATGTTGTGTGTCAGTTTAGGATGTGATAAAAATGTGCCAGCCTTAGAATAAAAATCGACCTAATTTAAACAATTCTTTGTATTAATTTGAAGCAAGTGGTGATACAATTGAAATCAGCATAATAAAAGGAAGCTTAAAAATTTGTATGTTATGTTGGGAATGGGGTGCTAAAACACTACGACCTAAAATATTTATTGTACCCCTTTTGTCGCTAATGCAGCAAGGAAATGTCGCAATGCCTACAACGATCCTTCCAATCATATCTTCCTTGAGTGGCTTCAAGTTAGGTAAATATCACTCTTCTATTTAATATGCTCTTAGGTATAGTGTCCTTGGATTTTGGAGTGCTACACATTGTCAGAATGTGAATGGAGGTTTTGTCTTCCTCTTCACAGAATCTGCTCACTATATTCTACTACTCTTAGTTTACTTAAGGTGTCCTTTTAGTGGGCAATGCCCAGTAAGGATCCCTGATACAATACGTAACTTGTTCTTGTAAAATTGGTAAAAATATAGGGTGTTCTATTTATAAAATACTGTCATTGACGTCATTACAAGATGATTACAAGATATATTGAATTATGAGAAAATAAACTAAATTAAAATAAAAAGTTTACTTATTTTATTTTACGTCTTGGTCATATATCACATTTGAGTTGGAATTTTCTTTTTATTTACTTTTATAATAATGCCTAAATATACGTACTAATCAAGGTGCTAACCTTATTATTTAAATAATATCAACCAAAAAATTATTAAACATTTTCTAAAACAAAAATGTTTATTGTGGCATTTTATTTTCTACGGCGCTCTGTAGTACTTGTCGCGTTCAAGATCGAAATTGATACATTTTAATTTTTAAAATGACTCGAGTCGAAAGACAAAATCAGCGAGCCTCCTAGTACGTATATATAATCAACTGCAACGTTGCCAAACCAAAAGCGCGCAGCGAATAGCTTAAGGCGCCCAGTTGACATGTAACATTAAACATCTTATACACAGCGAAATGTATATTAGCAGCGCACCAAGCGGCGAACGCCTGAACTAATATTTTATACAGGATCAAAAAACGGCTCAAATGGGCGTCCTCGAGATTTTTGTGTTAATGGGTGTTTTAGGGTGTCTACATCATCTGGAACAATTTTCAATGGGTTGTCACTGGGGATCCGTATATCGGAAGCCCAGTAACAGCGGAGTCTCAGTGAACCTGAAATTTAACATGGGGGGAGGCTCAGTAATACTTTGTAGATATATATATATATATATATATATATATATATATATATATATATATATATATATATTTACGGTAACCATCCAAACCTGAACCAGAAGTAGTAACTTGGGTTAACAAACTTGAACCACCATCACAAACCTGAACCAGTATATTGGTTCAAGTTTGTTTTGCTGTGTTAAATTATTTAATACCAACTCTATGCTTAAAGTGAAACTTGATTGTAATAGTTCCATAATAAAGGAATCTGTAAATTATGTTTTCAAATCTTCGCGCCCAACACATTGCCGGATATTCCCCCTTTTTTATTGGTTCAGGAATATACGAAACTCCAATATGTAGTTCAACAATTTGACGTTTGCGGCGCTTAGGTAGGTATTTGCGGTATATAATTATATATACGTATTGAAAGTAATTCCGTATCATCTTGAGCCAGTGAATGTGGCAACATTGCGTATTTACAAACATTTTATGTGCTTTCCGTTTTGTAGGAATCATTCAAAACAGAAGTAAGTCGAAAGAAACAAGTATAGTATATTACATTACGTGTGTGGAAAGTGACATTTTTCACACGAGTGGAAAATATTGTCACACGAGGCACAAGCCGAGTGCGACTATCACACCAGTGTGGAAAATTACTTTTCACACAAGTGATGTACAATATTTTTCCTACGACCACAAAATAATTTCATCAAAAAATGTAGAACTAGGTTATCGAATTCATCCCTTTGTATTTATTGCAGATATAAAACAAATGTATCGCCAAATCTTGATTCACGATAATCATCAAGATTATCAAAGAATTTTATGGCGATTTTCTCATACAGATCCTGTCCAAGATTTTAAGCTTAAAACCGTTACATATGGTGTCTCTTCTAGTCCCTTTCTCGCCATTCGAACCATTTCTCAATTGATTTCTGACGAAGAAAATAATTTTCCTATTGTGGCTAAGGCCCTAACCTCATGTATTTACATTGATGATGTAATTACCGGTGCTGAAACTGGAAAAGGCACAAGCCTTGCAAGCGGAGATTATTTTGTTATTACATAAGGGTGGTTTCTCTTTACGTAAATGGGCCTGTAACGACCCTAGCTTATTAGCCAGTCTAGCTCCTAGTGATTGTCAACAATCTCCTCTGTTGTTCGACACCCATGATTTTATTGTGAAAGTGTTGGGTCTTAGATGGAATCCCTCTCTTGACATGTTCTCATATGCCATTCAACCTATGTACAGAGCTTGTTCTAAAAGGATTATTCTTTCTGAGATCGCCAGAACCTTTGACCCTATAGGTTTTCTATCACCTTTAACTTTTTTTGCAAAGCATTTGATTCAACAACTGTGGGTTTTAGGGTTAGATTGGGACTCTCAACCTCCTCCTGATATTGTTAGTAAATGGTGTCAGTATAAATCTGAACTACCTCAAATTTCTGCATTAAACATTCCTAGGTATTTTCCACAAAACGTTACTTCGTGCGAACTACACGGATTTGGCGATAGCTCTGAAAAGGGATGTGCTGCAGTCACATATCTTCGTTTTACGTATCAAGATGGGTCTCATAAGGTTGTTCTACTTTCTGGAAAGTCTAAGGTATCACCCCTCAAGGTCCTTTCAATTCCTCGGTTAGAGTTGATGGCCGCAGTTTTGTTATCTAAGTTAATGGAATTTGTTATCACCTCTTATAAGGATGTTTTAACTATTAATAAAATCTTTGCTTGGTCAGACTCAATGGTGGCTCTATCCTGGATTAAGTCTCCTGCTTTTCGATGGAAAACCTTTGCAAGCCATCGAGTGGCACATATCCAAGAGAGAGTGCCACCCGATCGTTGGTATCATATAAGTTCCTCTGATAACCCTGCCGATTGTGCCTCACGTGGCCTTCTCCCTACCGCATTTTTATCTCACTCATTATGGTTTGTTGGACCCCAATGGTTATCTTCCTCTTCTGAGCATTCGCCTGGACCCTCGTTTTCTACGGTTCCTTGTCCAGAAGAAAAGTCCCTGACATTAACTACTCTTATATCTCTGAATAACTCTTTGGATATTCTTTTAGAGAAGTATTCATCTTTGAACAAAATTAAAAGAATAATTGCCTATGTCCTACGCTTTGTCCATAATGCTCAAAGACATTTGCCCAAGCGCACTGGCGCATTTTCAGCAACTGATTTGCATGAAGCCCTTTTGGTGTTAATAAAAAGAATTCAGTATACCTCATTTTCTAATGAAATTGATCAATTGAATAGTAACACCCTCTCTAAAACATTTCGAAAACTAAATCCCTTTTTAGATAAGGATGGTCTGCTTAGGGTGGGGGGTCGTCTCCAATTTTCAGGCTTATCATACGATAAAAAATTTCCTCTTATTCTTCATCGAAAGCATCGTCTCACAGATTTAATTATTGAATGCTTTCATAATGAACATTTTCATCCCGGATTGCAAAATCTCCATTTTCTCCTTTCCCAACAATTTTGGATTTTGTCTCCAAAACGGGCAATACGCCATGTCTTGTCGCGTTGTCATCGTTGCTTTAAAATAAAGCCTACCTCTTATGAGCCTTTTATGGGAAACTTACCCTTATCTCGTATCAATAAGATTAAACCCTTCTCATGTGTGGGGGTCGATTACGGAGGTCCGTTCTTTGTAACTCCTCTTAAAGGCCGTGGTATTAAGACTCACAAGGCATATGTTTGTCTGTTCATTTGTTCGGCAACCAAAGCAATTCATCTTGAACTTGCTAGCAGTCTTTCTAGTGCCTCATTCATTGCAGCTCTACGAAGATTTGTCGCTCGACGCGGTAGATGCTCAAAAATATTCTGCGATAATGGAACCAATTTTGTGGGAGCATCACGCGAGTTGAATCAGCTGATGAAAGATGCTTCTGATTCTGAAAAAATATCTTTTTCATTTTCTCCCCCATCTGGGCCGCACTTTAATGGACTTAGTGAGGCTGGGATTAAGTCGGTTAAATCTCATCTTATCCGAGTTATCGGATCCCAAGTTCTCACTTTTGAGGAATTCTATACCTTTCTAGTCCAAGTTGAGGCTATTTTAAATTCTCGACCGCTCTATCCATTAAGCTCTGGCCCCTCAGATTTGTCAGTGTTAACCCCTGGACATTTCCTAACCCTTGAACCTCTTATGTCTTACTTCTGTCCCGAGTCCTGACCTCTCTCAATTGAATATCAACCGCCTGGACCGCTGGCAGTTGTTGCAGCGGTTACAGCAGGATCTTTGGAAACGGTGGCACGCAGAATATCTGCATACTCTTCAGCAGCGCCATAAATGGCTTAATAAGGGAGTTGATGTAAGAGTAGACGATCTTGTTTTAATTAAAGAGGATAATACTCCTTCTCTCCGATGGAGACGAGGGCGCATTATTAGAATTCATCGCAGCTGTTAAAACTACTGAGGGTTCGCTTGTACGACCGTTGGTAAAACTTTGTCCCCTCCCCGCAGTGGACAAGTAATCCCATGGTTCTTAATTTTTTTTTATTTTTTTTTATATTTTTCTCATAAATTGCTCAGTTTTTAGTAATTTTTTTCTTTATTTTTTATAATGTATTTTAGAAAAATACTATGTATTTTGGTGGGGGGTATGTTAAGTCTTCACTTATTTAATATAAATTTAAATTATCATCCAGTATAAAACGTAATATGTCACATATATATATTATTCCCAATATTATACTTCGCCATGACGGTTTTGCCCTAATTGGTAAAAGACCATATCCGCGTGGCGAGGAACGAGTCGAAAATTCGACCGACCCGGCAAAATCAGTATCGCCTCAAGTGTAGTAAAATACAGTTGTGTTTTTAAACTTGTGATTATTCGATACAAAACTGGCAATTCTACATTCCCGTCAAATACCAGCCCTAATATACAGTCCACGACCCCTGCAGCATAGGGTGGACGCGCGTAGAAGAGAAGTCAGCGTCAGGAAGCCGAGGAAATTAGAGGTAGGACCTGATTGGCAAGCTTTCAATTTTCTTTTGCGCGTTACATACTCTAGCTTAACCATAACCTATTCAGTATTTAAAAAGTAGTTTTATAAAAATGTTTTCTAAAGGTGATTTTAAGCCCTTTTTGGTAGATAAATAAGAAGTAAAGAATCATAGTTGCTAGCTAAATTTTATTTTTATAAGGTATTTTTATAAGAATATTAGATGAAATACAGGATGACCTACTTAAAATTACAAGGTTCATCTTATTTGCGGTCAAATCGAAAGTGACATTTGAATCTTCAGTCTTAAAACAAAGTAAAACGCACCATATGATCTAGTATAAGCAAAAAAATACTAAAGTTACAGGAGTTGGTCACATTAATAAAATGTTACATTACAAACCCCTAAACAACTCGAACAAAATTTTCGTTTACTAAAAAAATCCAAAATTTAGCAATATTTATTATTTATTATACAATCGAATGCGGTTTCAAAGATAACGGGATCAATAAATCCGAACGCTCGGATAAAAGCAAACGACCGATAGGGGTTACAAAAATAATCGATTTATCGATAATTCTGATATTTTTTTATGAAAATCGATTTATCCGCTATTTTTAATAAATTATTTTTGTTTTTTTAAGATAATGTATTAATCAATTTTAAAGGAAATATTAAAAAAAGGATTATTAGAAAATAATCGATAATTCGTTTTATTTTTTGAAAAATCGATTTATCATAGAATCGGCTTCTTAATTAATTGGTTATTTTCGATTAGGCGAATATTTTGGAATTATCAATTATTTTCGGTATTTCAAAGATAATCGAATTATCGATTTTAAGGAAATACAATAAAATAGATTATTGATAATAATCGATTTATCATAGAATCGGCTTAATTAATTGGTTATTTTCGATTAGGCGATTATTTTGAAATTATCGATTATTTTCGATATTTCAAAGATAATCGAATTATCGATTCTAAAGGAAATACAGTAAAGTAGATTATTGACAATAATCGATCGATGAAAAATAATCAATTATTTAAAATATTCGATAAATCTGTTTTATTTTTGGAAAATTGATTTATCAGTTAATCGACTTTTTAATTAATCGATTATTTTTGATTAATCGATTATTTTCGATTTTTCAAAGATTGTCAAATAATCTGTTTCAATGGACGAAAAAAATGGATTATTAGAAAATAATCGATAATTCGGTTATTTTTTGGAAAATCGATTTATCGTAGAATCGGCTTCTGAAATAATTAGTTATTTTCGACAGACGATTATTTAGGAACAATCTATTATTTTTGTTATTTCAAAGATAATCGAATTATCGATTTTAAAGGAAATACAATAAAAATAGATTATTGATAATAATCGATTGAAAATAATCGATGATTTAAAATAGTCGATCATTCTGTTTTTTTTTAAATCGATTCATCAGTTAATCGACTTTTTAATTAATCGATTATTTTCGATTTTTTAAAAATTATCGAATAATCTGTTTCCACAGACAAAAAAAATGGTTTATTTGAAAATAATCGATTATTTAAAATAAACGATAATTCTTTTTTATTATATTTTGTAAACACTGATTTATCGGTTAATTGGCTTTTTAATTAATCGATTATTTTTGATTTTTCAAAGATAATCAAGTAGTAGATTTTAAAGGAAATGACAAAAAAATATGTTGTTTGAAAATAATCGATTGATCGAAAATAATCGATTATTTTCAATGATCGATAATTTATTTCAATAATCACTCATCCCTAGCGACCAAATTACTTTTAATAGATTTAAATTTTAAAATGTTATCTGGTTTCAGACATATGCATTTCTAGAGTTTTATGTGACTCATCCTTTATAATAATTAATATTCCTAAAGAAAGAAGCCTTAACATACCTTTTTCTGAGGTTATAATACAAAATAGCATTTTCTCATTTTGACTAATTTTTAATATTATGTAATAGCCGTAGAAAAAATATAATGTTCAACTCATAAGGTTAGATTTGCAGTATTCGCCTGCGCACATGCTATTTTTATAATACTCGTAGACAATGAGTAACATTTTTTGCTCTATCAATAATATATTCTATTTCAACATTTTACTGTAATCTCTTGCAGAAAAGTCCGTAGTAAATAAACGCTAACGAAATATTCTGTAAAAGGTCTTCTCTTTACATAAAATGTGGCATCTGTTTGATATTAAAAAATCACGTTAATTTTATTTCATAATACAAAATTCGATTAAACACCTTTTAAATAAATTTAATAGTTCATTATGATGCTAATAAACAAAGTCCGGTCCCTGCCACAGAGTTCGGGTCGCCGCGTGTCACCGCCCAGTTCCCCCACTCCGTTAACCTATCTTTAGAAATTGGCAACATTTGCGCAGGTTAAACACCGGTGTATGTTATATCCCTGGTCTCTTTTATCTAAGAAATTAACCAATATTTAAAATAAATGTCTTTATACGAGGAAAAACAAAAGTTTGTAAAAAAATTGGTTAAAGATGTAATTTTTTTAATGTATGCTGAGTTTTTTTTTGTAAATAAAGTGTGAATTCGGCAAAATGGGCATGAGTTGGTTATTCAATATGTTAACTATCATGAGAGAAATATTCATCAATGCCATAAAGTGATGCTACTTTGAAGGCCAGTAATGTAATAATATATTTATTAGGCTATCAGTGACACCGATATCTTTTTGCTCCAGTTCATGGTTTCAAAAAAAAAATCAGTTAAAATAACGCTCATGATTTTTTCATTTACTCTTCAAAAATGTTTTTTATTAGGAAGGATAAAATGAAAAATTTCTAAGTATCCAGTAAAAGCTTTTTTAATTCAATAAATATGTTAATAAATATTCTTTTCAAATGGCCTCTCTGGCTTTCAGTCGTTTTGGAATATTCCTGTACACAATCTCTGGCATTACATACTAATTATAAAAATTTAGTAATTTGGGTAAAACATTATTCTGTCAAAAATGTTGGTCTCTTAGAATGACTTCTATATGTAGGGGTTGTTCGTCGTTTATGTAAACTATAAAAAACATATCTTTTCTACAAATATTAAGCTGTCCTTGAATCTAAAAGAAAAAACTTTATGAATTGAAAAAAAAAATGCTACTATTATTTTTATTTAACGCTAAAAACACATTTAAATAATTTTATTTTCATGCAAATATAAAAATATTGAAAGATGAAAAAATATTCAGGCAAATGATTTCAAATTCTCACTTGGTAATAGTAGTTATGATTTCGCTTTAACGACAGCATATTATTTTTTATTTCCAAGCACATTGTAGATTTTTTTTCTACTGCTTGCCTAAGTGTTTTTTTTTGATTTGTGAACACTATGAAGGCATTTTATTTCAATAATGGCATTATCCCCTAAAAGAGCTATAAAATAATAAAATTAATATGATTAATAAAATGACATGACGTATATGTATATTATTTCTTATATCAAAAAAAAAACATGATTTTTTAAATTTAAATTAATATAGCTCCCTTTGATTTCAAGGTATTCCATTGCGATTAGTCAGAATTTGTAGTATATTAGTGACTCTTTGAAAGTGCCCACTAACATGTTTTTGTACTTTAACCCGTTTTATCGGTGCCGGCCTCGAAAGCTCAATTTTCTCAAAAATTGTTATATTTTCGTTCTTATCAACAAAACAGTTGAAGTTATAAAAAAATTGTCATGAAACAATTTGTAGGAAATTAAATTTCCTACAAAATTACCCCTGTATAGATTTTCTGAGGTGCGTAGTCCAAAAGTTTAATGTATTAAAATCTAAAAAAAAAAAGAAATTTAATTTTTATTGTATGATTTTTTAACTCTACCTTCTTATCGAATCAGTATACGCTTTTTTAACAAAATAAACTTTATTCAATTATTTTTGAAAACAAAAAACACATGAATTTTATTGAAGTAGTAAATAAAGTAGAACTAAATATTGAAATGTAATTGTTGAATAAAAAATTATTTATAACACTGATTTTACTATCGTGGAGTTTTCAAATGTACGTAAGTAAAAAGTATGATAGAAAGAAAAGTTAAAAGTGCAAAAAAGGATTTTTCTAATTTTAGATATTTTTAAAGATAATTTTGGTATATTTTTAAACTAAGAACAAAAAAAAAATATTTTATACTCAATAAATCTCAGACCTCTTGAATTGAAAAAAAAATTTTCATTATCTCCCCGATATTACCGATCTTTTTTTCTAAAAAAAAAAAAAAGTTAAATGAGGTTAATAGTAGATGTAATTGGCCGGTTCTGGAAATGAGAAAGAGGTACAGAGAGAGGCAATTGGGTAATTAGTAATTATCCTAAGTACCCCCACCCTTCGCGCAATTAGCAAGTACCTCCCAATTACATCATGTACTGTAATAAGTGCAATTGCACAGTAAGTAGCACCCAATTACATCATGTACTGTAATAAGTGCAATTGCACAGTAAGTACCTCCCAATTACCCACAGGGTATACATCTCATTACTCCATACATATTAAAGTGTAAGTACACCTTAGGTAGTAATTACTGTATGCAATGTTGTGTAGTGAATGTTATCTAAGTGCATCCTAGTGATTAATGTTGGCAGCACGTCCTTAACTCTCGGCCGGCGTGCCTAGAGTGCTTAGCTTGCGTTAGAGACGGTTGTACTTAACCGAAATATCGAAGTAAGGGACTAAGAAGGGGTAGCCTGCGCCAGAGATAGACGCGCAATTAGAAAGTACCTCCCAATTACAGCATTTACTGTAATAAGTGCAATTGCACAGTAAGTACCTCCCAATTACCGTGTACACGCCATACTGTAATGATTGTAATTGCATAATAAGTACCTCGCAATTACCCACAGGGTATACATCTCATTACTCCATATATATTAAAGTGTAAGTACACCTTAGGTAGTAATTACTGTATGCAATGTAGTGAATCTTATCTAAGCGTCTCCTAGTGATTACTGTTGGCAGCACGTCCTTAACTCTCGGCCGTCGTGCCTAGAGTGCTTAGCCTGCGTTAGAGAGGGTCGCGCTTAACCGAAATATCGGGGTAGGGCTGAGAAAAAGTGGGGGCATTTTCTAGAGGATATATACTAGGATCCGCATCCAAATAAAATCAGTTTAAAATCGTGAAATTTAAAAGGTCTACAAGTTCCAAATAGTTACCAAGTGTAGTATTGTGTGTATTATTCAGGTAAAAAAATATTTATTTGTATTCTACTATGGCTCAAACGCAAATTGATGCGGTTAATAAATTACTTGGAGACTGGCCCACAATATTGGACCAAAGAGAACTAAAGTCATTGGTTATAGGTCAACTTTATATTATTAAAACGATAATGGTCAAAGATACCAGGTATGGTAAATGTTTACTTATTCATTTAATTGATCGACATTCGCTGGAGCTTCTCCAGTGTTGGTTATCGAGGCGCATTTTTGAAATAATGCCATCTCAAGTCATTGCTATGATAAATGATTCTACTGGCCAATATGCCATGGTCTATTTAGGGGAAAAGCCGTGTTACAACTCAACTACTAGGTCTCATATAAGAATCGATCTAGTTGGCCAGCAATCAATTAGTTAAATCCATGGTAGAGTTACTGTAAATATTTTTTACTTTTAATCACATATAGATATCCAATAAACACAATATTTCATTAAGAATTTCTACAATTTTATTGTAAGTATAACTTGGCCCATATTTGTTCATTTAATAACGCTCAAATATTGTTTCAGATTATTTCGATATGTGGATGATGTATTCCGAAGAGCACTGGCCTAAAGCCATCGACATAGAATCAGCAATAAGCAGACTTGGAAAGGAACTGGACGCACTGGCGATGGATGCGTTACACTCCATCAATTACGACGCTGCGAATATAATGCATGTGAGCTGGACTTGGATACATTCTGTGAGAAGATGGTTACCCTAAGTTTGAAACGCTTTTTGAACGAGGCCTTACCATACATCACCCCGCAAATAAGGAGTAAACATGGTTTAATGAAGATGCAGACGATGAGGCTGATGATGAGACAGATGACGAAATGGATTAGCGATTACTTATATAATATATCTATCTATCTGTGATTAAAATATAAATAGAACAATATACATAGTTTAAATGTTTTTTATTTAAAAAAGGTTACATCTTTTTATTTTTGTTAAAAGTGAACACAAGCATAAGTTTGGATACAGTAAATTAGAGTATATGAATTACAATGGCATATATTCAGTGTGTACAGTGCCATCTAGTGCATTATAACTTATAAGAGCTTCATGAATAATAAGCGCATACGCTTTAGTGTTGGCGGGAAACTGCATTTTACGTGTTTCGAATTCAACCTTGACATCCACAGTTGAAGATTTGATTGGTTTTGGATACATACTGCAATCAATTACGAATAGGGGGTTCGCTCTAAAGCCATTCAGGCCTAACATCAGTTCAGGATTTTCCTTTTTGTAGTAACTTCGCTGAAAATCTTCATAAGCATAATAAGCGGGAGTATCCAACTTTTTCCCGACATCTAGATTCCAACGCTCTAACGGGCAAACTTCAGAATTTAGATATAATCTGATATTAGTTATATCAGCAGCCGTAAACGCCGTCACATCTTCTTTCCTGTTCTCAGTAAAAGAAGTATTTTGAAATCCAATAATTACATATCTAGGTCGTTCCATGGATGTAGTGGTTTTAATCGCCCATATGTCGTGAGAAGTTTGCCTTAGAGTAGGTAATTCATAAAGATCCTATTTATGGTGCGGTATTTTAATGGATTGCAAATGTTTGTCATTAATTTTTTTATACATGAGAACATCTGCATCATTTTCGGGAGTAATATGTTTGACTATCCAATCCATTTTAGTGATAGTTATGTCCGCATCGACTTCTCCTATATAGCAATTTTCGAATGCTCGAGCAATTATTACAGTCATCTCATGCTTAACACCTATTATCCCTTTTTTGTAAGATTCAGCAAAACCAAATAGATGTTTTAATAAGATTCTACCTGTAAATGTATTACTCGTTGAATCAACCAAAACTTGATTCTCTTCGCTGAGGCCCCAACCGCATGTTTCTAATAATTTCGCATGTTTTTCACC
Organism: Psylliodes chrysocephalus; assembly: GCA_927349885.1. Classification (NCBI taxonomy): domain Eukaryota; kingdom Metazoa; phylum Arthropoda; class Insecta; order Coleoptera; family Chrysomelidae; genus Psylliodes; species Psylliodes chrysocephalus. Next base: position 72,683,596 of record OV651813.1, read on the forward strand.
ATATGACACCATATTTTTTATTGCTGTCGTTATAATAGGTTTTCGACATTCAGCAATCTTTTGTCCACCCATTTCATATCTAATTTCTTCAAATAGGCCAGGAAGAGCATTGTTGGCCAAATAGCACTTTTTATTAGCCTCTTTTGGCTTAAATGTTCCAACTATATTTGTATCAGAATGTTTGTAATTTGGCGATCCCGTAGGCGGGTGGATATATCCATCGCATCTTTTGATTGAGTTATCGACGATTGGCTTTTCAAATACGTCCAACATCTCATTTCTTACATAAACAGCCATTATTTAATATCTTATATGGAATCCAATAGATTGAAGAAATTTATAATCTTTATTAGACAACAGAAGTCTTCTTCGCTTTACAGTTACTCGACGAATGTTCATGTTTTTCCCTTCGATTCTATTTATATGATTATTTAAATGGGCGCTAGTTGAATATCGTGGTTTGAAGCAGAATCCCATATTAGTTTATCTCTTTTAATTCGAGTGTGATATTGATAGTTTCCTCTCCAAAGTCAATCAACTCACCGTTATCGTCTACAACTCGGATCGTAATGTTGTCTAGGTATTGCCGACCGGTAGGTATGACTGGTAGATAAATAATGTTATGAGGTTCCTTCGTCAGTTTGTATCCTGGCTCAACGTCTATGTCAAATGAAAAAAGGGTGTGGGCTTCTTTCCCATTTATATAGGAACCAGAAATAATATTACAATCCAATTGAACAAGGTGGAGGTTCATAATATTGATCGGCCTTGTAGAGACAATAAGCTTGAGGCCTTGGCGGGTACTTCGAATTACCGAATCCTAAGAGGCTAGCTATACTGTTGTCACAATCAAAGTTGATTATGAATTTAGATGAAATTTCACATTTTAGAGTGTTGTTGTTCGCCGACAATTTAAACATATCATCAAGTTCTCCTTGATTTATAATAGTTTTGGTATCCGGATATAGATAGTCATATATAGCTTTTTGGACGAACTTATTAATTTCGTCAATCTCATAAGCGCCGGGTGCCACACGTACATTAATATTTTTCGGTCCACTGCCTTTCTCGGCCCAACTCTTCTCTCGCTGCACCACATCTGCCCAAAACTTTTCTCGGTCTACCACCTCTAAACAGATGAAATTATTTTTTGAGGTGATATTTTTGATAGAATGGTAGGCATAAAATGCTATTAATCCAAGACCATACTGTTTATTAACATCCAATTCGATGGGCGGAAAAAAAATCATTGCTGAGAATGCTTGACGCTATGGACGACAAATGAAATGTTCTTGACATGGCTAAGAAGTATGTCACACTGACTTCGAAATCTATTTTCGATTACATAAATTATAAACTCGCCTTTTTAGTGGCAATTTTCAGTTCTCGAATTTTACAAAAACAACAAATTACGTGTTTTGGTGTTGGATCATCGCTTACGTCAATTGACCCGCGTTTCGAAAATACCGTCGGACCATCATTTACGTCAATAGATTCATTTTTAGAAAAATCCTTAGGTTGTTCTTCATCGTGGGTATTCATTCTTCAGAGAGAAGAAATTGCAAACACAAATGTCCACATAGGACAGTATCAAACTTCTGGTAGCGTTTATAATTATAGTGAACTTCAGATACCGGCCAACGCCCCTTATACAGATAACTAATTAAATCTGAAGGTGGGGGTAAATCACCATAACTATCGAAATATATTGAGGACGCATCTCTTTTCTTGTAAGCGACCCAATGTGTTCCTGGCCCGCTACTACTATCCAAATTGACAATGACTGATTCGTTTTTTAGTGGATCGCAGTTTGGTAAATTATCTCTCATATACACACCTCGAAAGTAGGGAATCTTGAATCTTTTGGCAAAAGATTGTATGTCTAAATTACTGAGAGGTCTTCGAGGTAGTGAACTTACGAGTTTTTTGGCCGATATGGTTTCATGTAAAGGCCCAACCCCTTTCGATAGGGCTTTAAGTATAATCCTTTACCGTTTTTTCCTAGAGAGATGGCTTCCATGGTTCTATTGTGTCAATTAGCTTCTGTTAATTGTTGACTATTTGTTTTAGCGATGTTCACTGCTTTGACGATTCCGGACGCCGCTCCTGCAAAGCTCCCCAATGCAGATAATCCAGTAAAAATAGGTATTAATGGTAAAAATCCGCCTGTTTTTGGTATCGGTATAATTCGGGGAATAATAATTTTTCTCTTTCCCCCGGCTGCTTTAACATATTTTCGGGCAGCCATGAGAGATGATGCAGCCATCTTCCTGAGTGTTTTTCCCCCCATTTTCTGTCCGCCATATGTCTTTAATACCCCTTTAATCTTACTGACAATTCCTCTACCGAAAGCAATTCGTTTTTTGCTTTTTGTTCCGCGACGCCGCTTTCTAGACCGTAATTTATGGCCCATACCAAAACTTCGCTTTGTTTTCATATTTGTGATAGTCCAGGCAGCTGCTTTTTCACCAACTGACGCGTCTAGCTTTAAACAGAGTCCAAGCTAATTCTTGAAGGTCCTTCTCAGCAATATGTCTAGCTTTCAAATCGTTTGCACTTTTAGAGTAAGCAATATCATGTAATTTACAGGCTTTATCTAATTCATTTATTCCGGGGTCGTTACGTGCTAAACGTTTTTGTAAGCGCGTACCTGGCCCACAATATTGGTACCCCGGTATGTGCAGTTCAAATGGTAATTTATTTATTAGGGAATTAACAAACCCTCTTCCACACTTTCTTTTTGAATAACGTTTAGTGATAGATCGCACTCGTTTGACGCTAGGCATTTAAATGAATGTTACGTGGGCGATGGTTTATATAGCCAAAGACAGTCAAACGATGCGCATAGTCAAAGCACAAAATAGCATCTGTGTAGAGAATTTAGATGAAAAAGTTGGTGATGGGCTTAGTGAAAATAAGATTCCTAGACACGGCCCATTGTTGCCTGATACAATACGCGGCCTTCTAATAGGGCCATCAAATTGCGGTAAAACAAATGTTATCACTACTCATTCAACCAAATGGGCTACGATTTGAAAATGTATATATTTATTCAAAATCGTTATACCAGAAGAAGTACGAGTACTTGCATGAAGTTTTGACGCCGATAAAAGGGTTGGGTTATTTTACGTTCAACAATAATGAAGATATAATTCAACCAGTAGACGCCAAACCGAATTCCATATTTATATTTAATGACGTGATTTGTGAAAAACAAGATGTTATTAGATCATATTTTAGTATGGGGCGACACAGAAATATAGATTGCTTTTATTTGGCTCAAACGTATTCGAATATTCCGAAACAATTGATTAGAGACAACGCAAATCTAATAATTATGTTTAAACAAGATGACTTAAACCTACGTCACATATATTCAGATCATATAGCTCCAGACGTGTCTTTTAGAAAATTTAAAGAAATATTTGTGGAATGTTGGGGTGAAAAGCATGGATTTCTAGTGATCGATAAAGATATAAGCGCCGGTAGATATAAGAAAGGATTCGATAGCTTCATATACCCATAAGCAATGCAATACGTGTTATTTTCCAAGAAGCGTCCAAGGCGGTAGGTGGTTTCAGCGATTAAAATGTATAGCAATAAAAAACATTTCGACGTCAAATCGGAGCTGGCTGCTGTCTCCGATTCGGTTAGACAGAAATTTAATGCCTTAAAAAGTGGGCGCGTTGAAACTCTACAAGCTCTAGAAAAAATGTATGAACCGCTGACGAAACCGTTGAAAACAATTTCAAAAGCCGCAACCTCTAACCATTCTAACACTAAAGAAGAAAGATCTGGTATGAAAAGGGAACTCGCGTCAATATCACCGGACTCGACAAAATATGAAGAAAGTTTTGAAAGTGCAATATCCGACCGCGGTGATGGTGATGGTGATGGTGATGATGATGATGATAAAAAATATATTGATAAGCATTTAAAAGAAATCTCGCGAGGTAATAAAAACTATGATACTCGGTACGGCGTATATATGGACAAAGACATGAAAACAATGGTTGGGAATAAGGAGTATGCCGAGTCCAAAGGGCTAAGTAACAAAAATGCAAATAAATTGAGAAAAATTATTAGACCATTGTTCTCTCCGGCAAAGGTAAAGGGTAAAGGGTTTTCAAAAATACCTAAATACAAAAAAATAATGACCTCTAAACCCACATATGTTTATTGGAACAAGCCGAGAGAATTGGTGGCTAGATTGCGTTTATTATGGAGTTCAAAGCAAGCCGGTCATACTGGGCACGATAATGAAATTTGATCAATAATTGAAGAATTTTTCTTTTTCTGCAAAAAATTTCCTTGTTTCAACAAAAAATTCTGATGGCAGGTTTTCTGACAGTCCAGCCAATGAATCAGCTAAAAATCTGTAACTATCCAAACTAAGTTTTATGTAATTTTTTCTCAACATACCATCTCTATCTACATAGCTATGGGTGTACAATGGTTTAGTGAACGAAATATATTTTTCTTTATTTTGTGCAATAACTTCGGCCCTCTCACCTTCGCCATACAATTCTTTAATAAATAAATGACTGCCATACCCACTCAAATTGTGGAAAAATATTGGAACAAATTGTGGGATTTTATAATTTAAATTACAATTGCTATGCGCTTCGCCAGGTGTTTTCTTACCGGTAACATGACAATGATCTCTTACTTTAACGTCACCTTCCTGAAGAGGCTCATCGCAAATAGAGCATATAGTTGACGAGTTAAAATCATCTATTTCATCATTAGACAGCTGATGCATCGGAACAACGTCTTTTAAATAGGTATTATAAATAGTTAAAACATCGTCCTCTAGCCGTTTCACGAAATCGCTACCAGCATTATCACCCGTAAAAGTTACAAATTTCGTCAATGAATTATCAAACGAACATTTAATCAAATATGCAAAAGAATATGGTTCATGTTGGTATGTCGGGATAGTAAACTTTTTTTCCGGATCTGGTTCGCAAGTATCTATTGGTTTTAAAATCGATTCAAAATCAGCGTAAATTACAAATGGAACCCTAAGTTGCTTATCATAATTTTGAAACTTAAGTATGTTTTCAGGTACATAATTACCGCGTTTGTCTTTTTTCAGCTCCACTGATGGCGTGCTGGTGTATATATGATTACAATCGCGCAATTGGTGCCGCAATAGTGTGCTTTCAGATCGGAAATAAAGTAAACAGCCGTCACAAAAAATTTTTTTATGTTAATTTCTAGTTACTTGATTCGATACCAATCTGGAAATATTTTTAATCCAACAATAGTGACTATTTCCTGAATCCTCCGTTATTAATAGTAAATTTATATGGTGACCTAACCTCCTAGAGGAATATCGTAATGGGCCTACTATTTCGAATTTAACCTTACCATTTTCATAACTACGTTCCAAACCATAAACATTAACACTTATGTCATTTAAATCTTCAAATTTTGAAATGTCTTTAAGCTTCATAGGGAATTCAATACCCTCAACATTCAGCACGGTCTCAAAGTGTGGATACGATGTCGTTAGGTGAACATTGTCCCTCGCTGGATAGAGCGCCGACGTGATGGCCCAAGCAAAGCAATACGCATCATTATTTTGGACATTAACTACACCCTTCTTGGTTTCAATAAACTTGGGGAGCTTAATGTACGAGCAGCCGCCTAATGGGGAGTACTTATTTATATTTACTTCTAAAAATAGTACTTCCCGTAATGTCCAACCTGAAACAATTAGTAATATATTAGTAAACGCTATACTATGAATTATAAAACTATTATACCTGAATCCTTATGTTGAAAGTCTGCAGTTTGAGATACCACAGCATCCTTAAAGTCTACATATACCGCATCCAAATCCGTCGACAAATCGAGTATTCGATTTATGCTGTTAAAAGATTTGATTTCAGAAACATCTTGGCTCTCCAATGCATAAGTAGCGAAGGCCTTTACATTAACTTTAATGGCATTATGGGCCTTCAGAACAACTTTTAACAATTTCAATACTCTTAATTTTATCGCATCAAAAAATGTTACATAATCTATATGTTTTTCATCACATTTAAGCCTGTAAGTTGCGATTCTGCACTTAAACGCGCTCTTAATTAAATATATACCATCGGCATGAATTGCACAGGCTTTTTCTTTATGCCCAAGACTCCTCATATGCGACGTCATCTGATTGGTAGGGACATCTACATTACATGATTCACATCTTCTATTATGGGCTTTTGAGTCTACGATGCGATGCGTATGAACTTGTGGAACTCGCATTACCCGGGCTTTTTTTTCAGGTGGAACATCATTATTGGGAGTAGTAGATCTCTTCGTACCTCCGGATGATTCGCCGATGCGGTTAGATATCAGCTTACAACTTTTATTTTGATGTCGACGTAAATTATCTACCCTTGTATATGTTAAACCACAATTGCACTTATACATGTTTATTATTTTTATGATTATTTCGATATTAGATGATAGAACTCCCGATAGGCTTAAAGCTAACGATATTTGTACGGATTTGGATGCGGGTCTTACTATATATATCCTCTAGAAAATTCCACCACCTCTTCTTAGCTCCTCCCTCGATATTTCAGTTGGGCGCGTCTATCTCTGGCGCAGCTACCCCTTCTTAGTCCCTTACCACGATATTTCGGTTAAGCACGACCGTCTCTAACGCAGGCTAAGCACTCTAGGCACGACGGCCGAGAGTTAAGGACGTGCTGCCAACAGTAATCACTAGGAGACGCTTAGATAACATTCACTACATTGCATACAGTAATTACTACCTAAGGTGTACTTACACTTTAATATATATGGAGTAATGAGATGTATACCCTGTGGGTAATTGGGAGGTACTTATTATGCAATTACAATCATTACAGTATGGCGTGTACATGGTAATTGGGAGGTACTTACTGTGCAATTGCACTTATTACAGTACATGCTGTAATTGGGAGGTACTTTCTAATTGCGCGTCTATCTCTGGCGCAGGCTACCCCTTCTTAGTCCCTTACTTCGATATTTCGGTTAAGCACAACCGTCTCTAACGCAAGCTAAGCACTCTAGGCACGCCGGCCGAGAGTTAAGGACGTGCTGCCAACATTAATCACTAGGAGGCACTTAGATAACATTCACTACACAACATTGCATACAGTAATTACTACCTAAGGTGTACTTACACTTTAATATGTATGGAGTAATGAGATGTATACCCTGTGGGTAATTGGTAGGTACTTACTGTGCAATTGCACTTATTACAGTACATGATGTAATTGGGTGGTACTTACTGTGCAATTGCGCTTATTACAGTACATGATGTAATTGGGAGGTACTTGCTAATTGCGCGAAGGGTGGGGGGTACTTAGGATAATTACTAATTACCCAATTGCCTCTCTCTGTACCTCTTTCTCATTTCCAGAACCGGCCAATTACATCTACTGTTAATTTTGTTAAAAAAAGCGTAAGTTAAAAAATCATACAATAAAAATTAAAATTTCATATATTTTTTTTTTAGATTTTTATACCTTTTGGACTACGCACCTCAGAAAATCCATAAAGGGTATTTTTGTAGAAAATTTATTTTCCTACAAATTGTTCTTTGACAATGTTTTTATAACTTCAACTGTTTTGTGATAATAACGAAATATTAAAGGTTTGTTCCAACAACAATTTTGGGACCATACATAAACCAGTCCACAACTTATTGTCGACGACCTGTCGAGGATTGGGACGCGATTCGGAACTTGGATGTGTTGGAACACATTTTTATGTTGTCAGACACACTCTGTTAATAACTTCAAAGTAAAAGCAAATTTAACAAATGTAAAATTTTGAATTGGGAAGTAAAAAAATTATAAAACTCATGAAAAGATTTATAAATTTTAATTATTCGATTTTTAGAGTTGGTGGTGGTTTATTTACGAGCTCACTTTCGTTTTGCGCATATCTTGACAATTCGTTCATATTCACACCCAGGAACTGATTTGACAGTACAGAAACTGGTTTGTGATTAGGTTTGGGTGTGTTGGAACACTAGGTTTTTGTACAGTTTTGAGTCCGAAGTTTGTTGGAACACCAAATCTAGACTGCGCAGAATCCCGACAGTACGCAAACCGATTTGCTATTGTGTTGGAACAAACCTAAACATTTTTTGAAAAAATTGAGCTTTCGAAGCCGACACCGATGAGACGGGTTCAAGTACAAAAAAATGTTAGTGGACACTTTCAATAGACTTAATTTTAATATATAGTATAGTGTCATCCCCATCAAAGTAAATAGTGGGGTATATTTGGCAATTTGTAGTTTTAAGGTTGGGAATAATGTATTTATAAATAAAAGTTGTATTTTTTTGGTTTTGAAAATGTGTTTATTTTATTTGAAAATACAGAGAAATAAACAAGTCAAGTCATACATTTTTATTTTGTTGATTATTTACAAATTAAATTAAAAGAAAATTATAATAACATTAAAATAGAATTAAAATACAATTGAAATAAAAGAAAATTAAAATAGAATACATAATTAAACAAAATAAAAAAGGTATTATTATAATTTGAAGCACCCCTGAGATAAAAAAAAAAGTAGCAAGCTTAAGGTAAATAAATATTATACTTAATTAATAATAATAATAATAATAAAATTGGTATTGTGCGATATCATTACAATATATATTACTAAATTTGTATATTGTCATATTAGCAAATTAGCTAAATAATAATATAATATATAACTTATAACATATATAATACAATATAATTAATAATAATAATAAAAACATTTTTTTAGTTCTTTCAAAAATAAATGGGGTCGAAGGGACCTTAGATGAACACTGTATACTTAGCATTGTCTTGTAAAAGAAATATGTTACTCAAGACTTTATAAATCATTAGGTTTTTAATATTGTTCTATTGTAAATAAAATAATGTTATCTGTTAAGGGAACAATTAATTTGAATGTTTTTAAAACACTATTTTATTTTAGGTTGAAAGAGGTAGCAGATAGAATCAACAGGTTGGGGCAGAATGTCCATCCAGGATTGTCAAATTTACGTACTGGAATTAAGCGAGTTTGTTTATCACCAAATTATATAGCTTTGTTGTTAGAAGACAATAGAATTTGTAGAATATCTTATAATGTATTACCAGATAGATTAGACCTGAGCAAAAATGAAAAAAAGTAAGTACTATTTATTTTTGTATTGATTTCTACCATAGATCATTAAATATTTAGAAGAAATTATATATTATAGACCTATTATCGTCTCGGTGGCGTAGTTGTTTTACGGACTTGCATTCATTTACAAGCATTATTGTGGTTGAAAGACACGCGGCTTCGAACCCTACACAGATAATGTGAATTTTTGATTAATGTGCATAGTTCGTTATAAGATTTGATGGATGTTGTATTAGCAGAATTTTAATTTCTGTTGATATGGCATATAGATTATAAATCGACATGCTTTACCGTTTCGATAATGGTAAGTCAAATGGCACTATTAATCATCTTTAAGTCTCCCGGAGGGCCACAGCAAATAATAATAATAGCCGTCCCTTCCCCAGACAAGCTTAGCTTTTGGGTTTAAATTCTGTTGTAAGTGGTGAATTATTGAGAGTATTATTAACTGGCAACATTGTATACACGTGTCACAGTCTTTGTTTAATAAGCTCCTCTATCCTGATAAACTAATACGAAAAACCAACAAAAAATGCTGTTCCTACCAATAATTTTATAACTGGCCTTTTTTGGCGTCAATTAATGTCAAGAAAGTTGTATCTACGGCCCTTTGGAATAAATACTTTTATTGAGTGGAAAATACTTTTGTTTAAAAATTGTTGCCATACATGAAGCAGTAAAACTTGTTGCAGTGATACTCAGTGGAGCTATTAACAATGATCTTTAAGAGCAAACTGGACACCTCGAAAATTTATAATTCATTCTGAGCTTTTATTTTTAGTCCGATTTTTGTGAAATTTTCTGGAAATACCAATAATAATAAAACTTAGGGTGGAGAAACCTTGAATTTTTTGTAAACCTTCGAAAAGTATTTACATATTTTGAAAAATTTTAAAAAGAATAAAAAAATATTTACGCGCCATTCTTTATTGAATCTATAAAAAAATTACTGCTCTTTTTTTTTAATAAATATCTAGTAGTTTTTAATGGAATGCTTTTCCACCTTTTTTCTTAAACGTCTCAGTAGAGTGCTGCCTTATCGTTGCACAAATTTAAAGCTCTCAATATTGTCAAGACACATAATATCACGAAGTATTCCCAATGGCACGCATATAAATACAATTATAAATTAGAAAATCCTTAAAACATTTTTGCTTTCGCGAGAGGTCCGGTTTCCTCTTAAAACTAAACAGTATTATAATATGTAAACAAATATATCAGCAGTCAAAAAGGTGAGTGTATTTATTGTATTATTTTAGTCATATTAACATCAAACTTATTGACAGTAACCTCAGCAACTTGAAAGTGTTCATTATAAACACACGCCAACCAGAAGTCAACTAATAAATGTGTTTGACAAATCATGAAATAGGAATTTTCCTAAAACGGCCTATTCACGTTGAGATTGCTTCGCCGCGTGCGGCGGTACACAGGTGTTTATTATGGTGTAGTAGTTGCCTGATAATGAATTCCTTTCAAAATAATTTGTTGCTGTCCATCTGAAATGTAATTTCTACTTGTAAATAAATTTTATAAAACTATTTAATAGTGAAGCGAAATACAAAGTACTTTTACTACTTATCTCTATATTTTCCATAAATGAACACTGCTCTTTCATAATATGCGGCGATACGTAAATTGTGGAAATACGTTATTTTTTCATTTAACTGTTTCAGATGGAAAGCGACAAATTGTTTTTGAAGGAATTCATTATCAGGCAAGCTGCTATACCAATTGCAATACATTACTCATTAGAAGACCAATAGGAAGACGCCATAATTAGCGTTGACAACTAACAGTAAACCACAATTGACTGAAATCTCAAAAGATGGCGCGAGGCAGTTTTTCGCGAGACCTGTGTAGCGCCGCATGCAGCGAAGCGTCTCATCATGAATGGCTCGTTTTAAAGATGCAATATTGCTAGTTGTACGTCGGAAAATATGCACCTTGGCTTGTAAGTGTTGTGACAGGCTTCTGGCTTCACCTGCTGTGAAGTAGGAACTCGTGTTTAGCAAAGAGGTGGTTAAATCAGAATAAGGGTTGCTCAGGCGCCAATTCTGCTAACGCAGTTTACTCTGCGACACTGTAGTACACTCAAGGTAGGCTCAGTGGAGTTAAAAATACTTCCAGGCGCTAATGAGGTAGCCACTAAATTATAATAAAAGAAACTATTCTACCTCACACCTTATACTACCCTACGGTAACCTGAAATAAAACGGTTGAGAGTCGGTAATAAAAGAAAAGAAACAGGAATTATTAATAAAATATATTTACAAAAATAAAATAAAAACACTCTAAAAACTCGGGATACAGTGTTCGGTACCGCCCGTACTTCTGGTATAATAGAAAATGAATTTTCAAGTAAGAATTGTTTTATTAAATCAAATAAAAGGTTTAAATACTAACTTTAAACAATAAAAAGAAAATATGAAATAACTAAAACCGCAATATCGCCACCCCATGTATATTGGAAAATAATGTTCCTATCAAATAAATCGTTTAAATACAATGGTTAAACAATAAGAGAAAATAATGTATATGGAATAATTAAAACGGAGATTCAGCACTCCCTTATATTAGAAAATAACTTCCCTATCAAATGAATGGTTTAAATACAATGGTTAAACAATAAAAAGAAAATAATGTGCACAAAATAATTAAAACTGTATAATAGAAAACAAATTTTTCCTTGAGAATTATTTTATGAAATCAAAAGAAGAAAATCAAACTATTATAACGGTATTCCCTGTATGATAGAACACGATGAATATAAAATGTTTGATATCGAGCGCCAGTTGAATTTCGCCTTGACGAACTTCCTTGTTCGAACTGGGAGATCCTCCGTTAGTTCGATTTTGGGGAATTCGAAAAGAATATTTCATGATAACTTTTAATAAACTTTTTGGACAATAAGTAGTAGATAAATTACGGTTTGGCGAAGTTCCTTTCTTGGATTCTAACGGGGAGATCCTCAGTTAGTTTCATTTTGGGAAATTCGACAAGATTATTTCACGATAATTTTTTAATTACTTTAATAATTATTAGTTGCGGGAAAAAAAGAAAGAAAATTTTTTATCGGGAGTAAAAAAACCTACCTCGGAATTAAGTTCTGTTTCGGATGCAAAAATACAGTTCAACTACCTATTAATTTGTCACATCTTCTCTCCCTCAAGAATCTCGATGTATAATAAATTATTTATAATCATGTAAACTCCTTAAATTTAAAGCTCAGACGAAAAGAATTAAAATATGTACAAAAATAAAAAATAATATAGCAAAAATAAATATATAAAAAAAAACAAAATTAAAACAAAAAAAGCAAACATGCAAAAAAAACAAGCAAAAACCAAAAACAGACGAAAAAATAAAAAACAAGCAAAAAACATGAGCTAGAAAAAACCTATTATAGAACTGACTTAATTCTTATTAATATATTTAGAGAAAGGAGGGTATCGTTTTTTGGGTTTTTTGCGACTCTGTACTTCCCAAATGTCATGTGGGCCGATATTTGACTGGTGGCACATGTTTATCAATTGATAATGTATTAGTTAATATCGTCGGTCTAAAGCACACTTATTGTAACTCCAAATTTAATGTTTTAACGATCTTGGTACCAATTAAATCACATTTTAGTCTTCTTTATTGAGCACAAACTGTGTAGCTCCAACATGGGTCCAACACCCACCAAACTACAATAAATTCAAATTTAAAACTGAATTAAGGCATTTAATTACACTTTCTAGAAGTTTAAATTTGCAATTGTCCAAAAATGCGTTTTTGGATATACAATAAGTGTGCTTTAAACCGACTATATGGGCGATTCTCGCCTAACTGTGATTTTTACAACTTACATTTTTCTAAAATTAAAAACGTTTCAAACCGTATGTTTTACGCGTTTTTGTTTTCTATTTATGCATAGAAATAAGCCTGTAAAGTGGTTCTACTACAGCTACGACACAACGAAAAATGTGACAAAATTTAAAAATTTTAATGCCACGGTACTGACATTATTTCCACGGTACTGACATATAAATGATTATTTTTTTTACCAATCGAAAGATTGGTATAAAATTGCAATAAAATTCAATGCAGTATGCATTAGATTGTAGTTATAAGAGGTAAATTTTATTTTAAAAAATGAATTTTGATAGAAATTTATATATTTAATTTTAAAAATGAGAATCGGACATGCCACGGTACTGACATTTCGAGTATATTTATATGCAGCTTAAAAAAAAATTACGAAGGTTTATGATCTAATTCATAATGTCGGTTGTAAAATACCTCTAATTTTATAATATTATTAACTTTTTGATGAGGAAAACTTATGCTAAACGATAAATAAAACACTGGACATAAAAAATCACAGTTAGGCGAGAATCACCCATATATGTTTCACAATTTGTACATGTAAGCCACAGAAAAATATAAACTTATTAACCAAAACCTAAAACACAATGGGTCCTAAATCTAGTGTTTATTTTAACGTTAAATAAACGCTTCAGTATTGAGATACAGGATACAGTTAATAAAAAACGTATCAGCATTTTAGTTTTACATTTAGTTCTACACTGTCGAGGTGAGTAATGAATAATGCTTATTTTTAATTTGTCATTTGTTAGCAAGCTTGCAATTTATATAGTGAAATCTTAAATCATTAACCTAATAACTACTACTGACTCCTTTGATCTTTATCTTTTTTAGGAAATTATACATAACCATGATATTAAATAAGTCATTTTCGGATGGGCATAGACACACACACATAGACACACACACATAGACACACACACACATAGACACACACACACACATAGACACACACACACACATAGACACACACACACACATAGACACACACACACACATAGACACACACACACACATAGACACACACACATAGACACACACACACACACATAGACACACACATACACACACACACACATAGACACACACACACACATAGACACACACACACACACACACACATAGACACACACACACACACATAGACACACACACACACACACACACA
>OV651813.1:72707795-72792699 GCA_927349885.1 Psylliodes chrysocephalus
AACATACACAATACCCTTAAAAGGTCAATGTTTGGACAGGGATAGTTGTAAACCATGTCATTGGTCCCCTTTTTCAAAGTTAGTACAGCAGGCGGCAATGCCGATTAACTGCTTTTGTTATTTTTTTTTATCACAATTTATCACATTGAAAAAATTATCACAGGCTGAGACTATCCACAGAGTTTTTAAATGTGTTTTTTGGTATCTGAGTTTACGACTTTCCGGGGGCCCTTTCCACACACGAACCACTCTGTTTGCAGTTTTAGGTTGTGCCCATGTAAATAATCGTTTTCGTTTCTTATCAAAACACTGTCAAGCTCTACTGAGTAGTACCCATGCAAGATTTTGTGGGTTTCTATGAGAGCTCCTCTAAGACGTCGCCCTTTAAGGGTATGATTTGCTATGGAGAGAAATATGGGGTCCAGGCTACTACTGCATGCTCGAGAACTAGTCTGATGTAATATTTATGCATCATCAGAAACATCTCCTTTGTGATATATAGAATATAGACAGTAGTAGAAAGCTTCTGGCTTGTCCCTCTTCTTGTATATAGGTATAACAGTTGTTTTCTTCAATTTTTCGGGGAATTTGGATTCAGTTAGGGATTTATTCATAACTAGGCAAGTAGGTGTCTTAATTCCTCAGCAGTTCTTAAGTAGGGCAGGTGAGACTTCATCTGCTCCAGGCAGCGTGGCCTTTCTGATGATTTAGTGCTTCTACTAGTTTTTGAAGCATACATTTAATGTTAGTTAGACTAGAGGTATATCTTGTATCTGCTGAAAGGATAGGGAGATTTTCAGATGACTACACACAAAATTTTTACTACCAGTTGAGACTCAAAGATAATTAAGGCATTAATCTTTGAATTCAGCTGATTCTGAATATATTTATAAAATTAGATCCATTGCTAAAAAGGTTTGTTTCATAGTCTAGTCTTGTGTCATAATTAATCCTTTTATAACTTTCGTAATCCATAGGGTCTTTACTGTTACGATATAATATGTGCCAAAGCCTTTTTTTATTTATTTTTGTTTTAGGATTTTTTTTTATCCATGTTTACTGTAGTGTTTTGGATGTTTCTTAAGCGGTATTAGATTTGTACTTATTCTAGACATGAATGATTCAAAGTTTTCTTATCCTGAACAGTTCCTCTCTATATAGTTTTTTAAAATTTCTTCTATAATTTGTTCATAGTTGACTGCACAGTAATTTAGATGTGGTTGTTTTCACTTTTTATATCTAGGTTTAACTGTGCTTTGGTTAAGAGCAGTTCGTGATCACTTTTTCCAATTGACACATCATGGTGTAATTCTCTTATCCAGGTTATCTTCTGTAACAAATAAAAAATCTAGTCGTGAGGGTATATCTGCGTTTCTAGCTGGCATAGATGAGAGTCGCTGTATACTGCTAGGAAATTACATGGTGCAATGTTTGGTTCGTTCAGCTCCTTAGCTTCAAAGTTTATTTCCTTGTTATTAAAATCATCAAATAGGATTATAGAAAAAGATGTTACTTCTGATAACTGTAATTAGGGTGTAGAACAGAAGTAAAAGTTGGAAATGCTTTTGCCAGTTCTCCCACTTTATACACATAAATTGACAGGTTGGCACCGGATCTCACCGAAGTGGACGCGATACATTGGCGTACAAAATTATTTTATAGATGTTAATAACAATTTCGAGTAAATAGTTTAATAAATTGTGAATAGCTGCTGAAATTTTGTAAAATTATAATTTGAATATTATAATACATGTTTAATAATTATTTATAATCCATAAATACATGCGATTGTCCGGTTCCGCCGATAACAATTTAAAATTACTTATTCTATGAAACGACACTGGCAGGTAAACATTACTGTGAAATTCTCGGAGCCGCCCGACGTGGTTTGACGTTTACCCCCTCTCTACCTACCAAAAGACTTTTCAACTTTTACTTTCCCTATATGAATCATTTTGCTGATTCTGAGCACTTCGATCTTAAATGGAGATAATTATTTAACACTGCTCCAAAATAATGTCGTGACAACTTTATCAAATTTATATCCTGGTCAAGCAAACCCACGAGTTCCAGCGAATGTGATATGGTACCAGCAGGATGGAACACCACCACATTACCAAAACAACAATGTCTGGCAGTATCTCAACCAAATATTTCCAAATCGGTGGATAGGGAGGCGAAGATCGATAGAATAGTCAGCACGATCACCTGATCTTACGACATTAGACGTTTTCGTATGGATATATATGAAAAATATGCTATACAAAATTAAACCACTCGATTTAGCTGATTTAAGAAGAAGAAAAATAATGTTTGCGATTACGTCGGTCACGTCTCAGATGTTGATTAAGGTTAGAAGAAAATTTAATTTACGATTAGGATGCTGCCAGGACGTTCGAGGCATGATTTTTGAATATATTTTACATTAAGATTGATTTTTTTGTTATTTTTTTAATCATGAAGAACAACTATTATTAATTAATTAATTTTTTACTGTTAATTTTTGTAATAAATTTGAAAACTGCTCTGGCATCATAACGGATCATCAATATGGTTTTTGTGCTGGGAAATCGACTGAATTAAATCTAGTTACCTACGTCGACTTCCTGTCGGAAGCTTTGGAGAAGGGTTGCCAGATTGATTCTGTGTACACTTACTTTTCTAAGGCTTTTGACAGGGTTAACCATTCTCTCTTACTTCAAAAGCTCGATAAATATGGTATAAATGGGGTCTTACTGCAATGGATTAGTAGCTATCTTACGAACAGAACTCAAATGGTTAGAGTAAACCATTAATTACTATTCTAACTCATTTCAAGTTACCTCAGGTGTTCCTCTAGGATCACACCTTGGTCCCTTATTATTCAACTTATTTATAAATGACATCATTCATTGTTTTCAGCATGGCAAGGCACTATTGTTTGCAGATGATTTAAAAGTTTTCCTAACTATTAAAACCATTTATGATGCCGTCTGACTTTGATAATCTATCAAACTGGTGTTCCTTAAATGGCATGGATTTGAATGCTCTAAAGTGCCATGTCATGCGCTTTTATCGATCCCATGTACCAACTACTACTTTTGATTATAACTTAAATGGTCATATCTTGGAGTCTGTTAATCAAATTAAAGACCTTGGAGTTATTCTAGATCCCACTTTAAGCTTCAATCAACACATACCTAAGGCTATCCACAACATGAAAATGTTAGGTTTTATCAAAAGGCTAACACATGATTTTACTGACACAACTGCAATTAAAGTCCTTTATTGTTCACTAGATGTTCCAACGCGTTCAACTCGACAGCAACAAACATTTTATGTACCTTTTTATCGTTTAAACCATACTTTTAGCAGCTGTATTCCAAGAATGTTAAGATTAGCCA
Source organism: Psylliodes chrysocephalus (assembly GCA_927349885.1). NCBI lineage: Eukaryota > Metazoa > Arthropoda > Insecta > Coleoptera > Chrysomelidae > Psylliodes > Psylliodes chrysocephalus. The sequence goes on from OV651813.1 coordinate 72,711,179, forward strand.
ACACTCATAACGATCTTGAGATATTTAACACCCCCTTTCATAAATTTATAAAGCAATTACTTAGTACTGAGCTTTAATTTTTAAATTTTGATCTTTAATTTTTAATGTTTAATGTAAATATTTTATTCAACCTTATTGTCTTTTAATCTTTTAAATTCTTAACCTATTTCATGAATTATACCACGATTGTATTTCAGCACCATATATTATTTCACTACATTTTATTTATAATTTTAAAATTGTAATTTATTTCTCAAATGGGCTTGCCCGTAAAAAACTAAATAAATAAAATAAATAAACAAAACCACAGTATTTTTGAATAGATAATAAAGATACTTTTCAAATGAGGTATCACAAGCCCCTACTTCCTATTTTTACAATTTTGGGGGTTGCAACTGTCACTCGAATAGGTTTGAAGAAAGGAGTGAAATTTTCACGTTGCAGGATGTCATTTTATAATCTAAAATTGAGGTGTTTCGGGATTTTTATAAATAGGCACAGTAATTGAGCTGCTGAATTTATTCCATGATTAGGAGATTAAAAATATATCGCCGTTAAAAATCATGGTAGTGACGTCATGGATGTGACGTCACGGAATTCGCAGTATGACAGTTGTCTTTAGGTTAGTTTTCTAGTTATCAATCAATCAATCAATCAATCAATTTTTAATTTGGCTTATTTTGGGTAGAGGTCCACTAATGAGAATTATAAACGATATAGAACTCGAATTAAATTGTGGAATTACATATTTTAAAGAAAGTGGAAGAATAAGACAACCTTCTCCAATAATACACAATAACATAGTTTCTAGCTCTTGAGATATATTGTTTTCTTTTTGTTAACACATAATAAACTCCTTATTTACAAATACGAAATATTGGAAAATATCTGTTTAATGTAATATTGAGATTTAAAATTCTGCAACAAACGACATCAGCACATAAACGGTAATTGAATAGTAAGGTTATGTATTATGATGTATCGAGAAGTAAACAAACCATGACGTCATGAGTGACGTTTTACGTGTGGCTAATTTTTCAGGATCGCGGCAGGTTAACGTGTGGCTAGTCACGGCCTAAAAATATACTCTGCACATTTTCTTCATCACCTCTACTTGATACTTACGAACATATTATTTTATTTTCAGAGTGCTTTGTGGTATAAAATATTTTTTGCTGAATTTTTTTGTCTGTTCAAAAGTGTCTTTTCTGATTTAATAATTAAAAAACTCGAATTTTCGTGAATTATCATGGCCATGCACAACACAAATTCTCTAATCTCCCAAGCCCAAACGAAAGAAGATGGCACCAATCCGTGTGCCAATAATAACAACTTAAAACATCAAGATATAACTAAATCAATCAGAGGGACAAATGATAAATTACCTGATACAATCAAAGCATACTCAAAAGACGACTTCTAAAGCCAATCTGTTTATAAAACCATTCTCTTTAGATACTAATGCTTTAGAAATACAAAAATACCTTAGAGATACACTTAAATGCACCGAAATTACCTGTGAAGAACTAAATCCAGATTCAAAAACAAAAACTTACAAATCTTTTAAAATTACTGCAAACCAAGAAACAGAAAACGGTCTATGGCAAGAAAACATTTGGCCAAATGGGATTACGGTAATGCCTTTCAACTCCAAACCACATCATCATGGAATAAACACCAATAATCACTTTTTTCGAGGAATCCCTGAGGCAAGGAATAAATGAATCAAAATTTAGAAGTTACCAATACCGACGAAACAGAAATTTCCATTCTCCATCAAAACATACAATGTATTAGAAACGAAATACTTCAATTAGACAACCTAATTAATAACATGACAAACGTAAAAATTGTGTGCTTTTCAGAACATTGGCTATTTTCTAACCAGTCGTCATGTTTCAATCTTATAAATTTTAATAACGTAACTACTTTTTGTAGAGAAACATATATCCATGGTGTGATAAGTATATATACTCACAACACTTTACAAAGCTCTGAGATTCCAGAAATTAAGAATATAAATCCACTGTGAAATAACTGGGGCGTTTATTAAAAAGCTTAATCTGGTACTCATTGTTATATATAGGTCCAATTCACAATATTCTAATTTTGAAATATTTCTTACAATTTTAACAAGACAACTCACCGACTTGTTACTTCTGTTAATGTATGTTAATCAAATGGTTATTGAATATTTAGGAATTTTCTTGTCATATTACATGTGGATAATATGACAGCCTTTTGGATGGGACGAATCATTTCTGGCATTGATAATGCATTTAAGGTGTCTATAAATGATTTTGGTATAATTCCTGTTGCTGAGAGAACCGCTGGTAAAATTGTAACTTTATTGAGACCCCATTGTTCTTTTATCTCTACTGCTAGTTCCCTATATTTTTTATTTTTGTATTATGCGTATCCTGGAGGTTATTCGTATGGGGTACAGCTACGTCTATTAAGAATGCCCATTTTTCCATTATATTTATTAACGTTTATTTGCTTGAATAGTACGATCAGTAAGTAGCGTTCTGTCCCAGTATAATACAACAATATTATTATTATTTTATTATTATTATTATTATTATTATATATTCGTCCTTTAAGATATCTTTGCCAAGTTCTCAGTCCACTGCTATACTTGATTCTAAGATTCAAAAAGATTTCCAATACAACCAATCTGATATATGTTCCATTAATTTGTTAACGTCGCATTTCCCTACAGGAAATAGTTGTTCAATATTACATATTAATGTTATGAGCATAGCTAATAAATTAGATGAAATTCGTTTAGTGTTAAATAAATACAAATTTGATATTCTTTGTCTGTCTGAACATTGGCTCACTTTTGAAAACCTTAATACTATTAACATTAATAATTTTGCATTGTTATCGTCTTTCTGTCGAAGCGAAAGGAAACATGGAGGTGTAGCCATTTTTTCCAGCCAAACTGTCACTTTAAAAGGACTAGATCTATCGAAATACTCAAGCAGCTTCCATGCAGAATTTTGTGGAGCAGAATTTGTTAACGAAAGCAGTGTACTAATTACTGTGTATAGGTCGTCTTTAAATGGAGATATGCTAATATTCAAAAATAAATTGAGCAAATTATTGTTTGACATGTCACTTAGGTATAAATTCATTACTCTAATAGGAGATCTTAATTGTGACTTGGATATTAATACGGAAAATGCTAAAGATATATGCAATCTAGCTGCGATGTATGGTATGAAACATTATATTCATGTCCGCGCATTACGCCCACTTCCAGATCTACTCTTGATAACCTTTTGAGTAATATTTGTAGCAATGACATTAAGTCTGGCGTCTTTGATCCAGATATAGCTGATCACCTTGGTATATCTGTGACTATCAATAATATTAAGTCCTCTAGAACGTGCAGCATTAGTAAACGCGTCGTAAATAATAAATCTTTAAAACATTTTGCAAAATCAATTGAGCCATTAAATTGGTTACACATGGATCTAGGTATCCTAGGATCTACCGAGATATGTGTTAAAATTTTGGATTTGCTTAAGTTTCACAGTGATCTGTCCTTCCCACTCAAAACTTACCGGTCTCGTACAAAAGGGTTTGAGTGGTATAATCAGCGTCTTCGAACACAACGGAAAGAAATGTTTTTAACAAAATCGCGTTTTAAGAGAACAAATTCATTTGAAGACTGGAGTCTATACAAAAAAATGCGCACTGACTATAGAGGGGCAGTTAGAAAAACAAAGCACGATTACTACACCGGGTTAATAGGGGAATCTGAAAACAAGAGTAAGACCGTTTGGAATATTGTTAATGGGGAGAGGAAAAACCGAAGGCCGGATCCCAACCCTTTCACCTGATGAATTAAATGCATTCTTCTCCACTGTGGCTGACAAGATTATTAATTCAAAGCAGGTGACGGAGTAAATCCATCAGGTTTTATTAATAAATTGCCGAAACCAACTTGTTCATTTTTTATGTCCCCCATTCTGAACTTTGATGTTAGAAAAGCCATTATTCAACTAAAAAACTCTTCATGCATGGACTATTATGGATTAAACAGCGCTATGCTTAAATCTGTTCTTGAATTTATTGTTCAGCCACTTACCATACTTTATAATAAATGTATTGATGAAGGATTCTGGCCAAATGATTTGAAAATTAGCAAGATTTTGCCAATCCACAAAAAGGGTGACTTAAGTGCGACTGATAATAATTATAGGCCTATTGCCATTGTCCCTATTATTGGCAAAGTATTTGAAATACTATTGAAAGATAGACTAACTAGCTATTTTGACAACAAAAATATATTATCATCATCATCTCAATTCGGGTTTAGAAAAGATAAGTCTACCGTGACAGCCCTATTAGCTATAGTTGAGGAAGTTGTGAAAGGTCTTGATGAGGGTACTAGTACCATTGCTGCTATGTGTATGGTATTCGCGGTAATGCTCTAAACCTGTTATCTTCTTACTTATATAACAGAAAGCAGTATGTTTCATTTAATAATTTAGAATCTCCGTTGCTATCAACAACTAGAGGTGTTCCCCAAGGATCTGTCCTAGGACCCTTGCTGTTTCTAATCTACATTAACGACTTACCATCAGCAGTCGAGAACAGCTCTACTATATTATTTGCAGATAGCACAACTATCTTAACTAAAGACCACAAAACATTGATCAGTGATAGTATCTCAAATGCTAAAACATGGTTTGACGCAAATGAACTAAAGTTAAATGTACAGAAAAATCAGTCAATCACTTTTACATCGTGTAAAACTGTTACAAAAGATGACTCCGTTAAACTCCTAGGTGTGACTCTTGATGCAGGTTTAAATTGGGTGGAACATATTGACAACTTGTGCTCTAAATTGTCGACCCAAATTTTTGCTCTGGGACAAATGAAACCGTTTCTTAACACTGCAGCATTAAAAACTGTTTATTTTGCACTTATTCATAGTATTCTAACTTACGCTATAGTACTCTGGGGAAATGCGACTCATGTTCAAAAGGCTTTCTCATTACAAAAAGCGGCAGTACGCATCATATGTTCTGCTGAGCATGATACACATTGCCGACCTCTATTTAAAAATCTACATATATTGCCACTACCATGTGTGTACATATTGGAATCACTTGTTATACATAGCAGATTAAACACTTTAAAATACGCACTCTGATATACAAAATTACAACACCAGAAAGAAATTTAAGTAACCTAGTTCCTCTTAAATCCAGGTTGGCTGTTACAAATAAAAACAAATCGGATGTAAAGATATATTATAACACGTTTCAATCGTACCACAAAAATATTGACATTAAAAATCTTTCATCTATCAAATTTAAGAAAATGGCTAAGGACTTCTTACTGGAGGAATGTTTTTACAGCATAGATGAATATTATAAATATAATAAGTTTTAGGCAACTTTTGCTGGGTTATAATTGACAAATATTTTAATGTGAATTTTGTAAAATCTTGTGTTTTGTAATTTGTTTTATTTTTAACCGACTTCAAAAAAGGAGGAGGTTATCAATTCGTCGCGATATTTTTTTTATGTATGTTCAGCGATTATTCTTTAACACGGTGTCCGATTTCAATGATTCTTTTTTTGTTAGAAAGAGGGTACTTCAGGGGTGGTCCCATATATATTTGGTCAAAATCTAATAATTGGGTCAATGAGAAAATCCTCAAACTCTTCATTTTTTATGTATGTTTAGCAATAATTCTTTAATACGGTGTCCGATTTCAATGATTCTTTTTTCGTTAGAAAGAGGGTACTTCAGGGGTGGTCCCATATACATTTGGTCAAAATCTAATAATTGGGTCCATGAGAAAATCCTCACTCTTCATTTTTTATGTATGTTCAGCGATAATTCTTTAACACGGTGTCCGATTTCAATGATTCTTTTTTTGTTAGAAAGGGGGTACTTCAGGGGTGGTCCCATATAAATTTGGTCAAAATCTGATAACTGGGTCCATGAGAAATTCCTCAAATTCTTCATTTTTCATGTATGTTTAGCCATAATGCTTTACGACCTTGTCCTATTTATATGATTCTTTTTTGTTAGTAATGGGGTACCTCAGGAATGGCCACATATAAATTTGGATAAGATGTGCTGACGGCATCTGCACGTTTTTGAAGTCGGTTTTTTTAAATTTTTAATTTAGATCACTTGTAATGTATTGTGGAAACTTTGTAATTTTTATTTTAATATTAATGTGACTAGTCCCCTAGTTTTTATTTATTTTTTTAAAGCTTGACAATGATTTGTTTATGGTTATATCAGTTACAGATTTTCTCTTTTAATATTGTGTAAAAATAGATTTTAAAATTTTTACTGTATGAATGATTTTTACAATTCTGAATGTAGTATGCAGTTATTTTATTTTAATTAAGCTTTGTTATTTTTACTTTCATATTATTGTGACCATGATATACATGTATGTATAAACTTTAAGTCAATAAACCTCTATCTATCTATCTATTATTATTATTTTTATTATTATTATCATCATTATTTTTTTTTGGTGTGTCATCGGCTTCAACTGCTAAGGTTATTTCGCCTCGTGTTCTGTGTAGACTTTGTTACTGTTTCCCAGCGCCACTTTAGGAACAGCACTGTTAATTAGAACCCAACAGTGAATGATCGAGTGGGGAATCCTACCAAGGCATCAGAATTAATTTTAAATAATTAAATTAAATGAAAAAATTCCTGCCAACGGTGGGATTCGAACCTGGGACTCTTGGATCCACAGGCAGAGACTACCACTGAGCCACCCACCCCCCTATATTATTATTATTATTATTATTTCATTCTAATGTAAATGTTTCAATCGGTGTCGAACCCTCCGTCTCCGACAACTAGAGGGTCGAGCCGATTAATTAAAATCACAGCGACTCTCCACACCGCGAAGTCAGTCACTGCCGAGTTCCGCTATTCATGTGCCCTGAGTAGTCGTAACGATCCTAGTATGACTGCTTTCTGCATCCGACCGGCTAATATTTCGGCCATGTCGCTACATGCTGGTATGGTCTTCAGTTCTGATAGCAGTGAATTCTTAATGCCACCTAGACAACCGATTATCAAAACCACCAGACGTACTGTGTGATCTGGATACAGCCTGCGTATTTCGAAGATGAGATCTCGATATTTGGTTTGCTTTTCCTCCTCCTTTCTGGCAATGTTGTTCTCGCTAGGTACCGAAAACTCGATAACATATATCGCCTTCTTTTGATGGTCCAGGAGGGTTATATCAGGCTTGTTTGCTTGCAAACGCCTGAGCGTAGGAAACGAATAGTTCCAGTAGATACGGCATTTTTCGTTTTCTACGACGGACTCAATTTCCTCTAGTACGTAAGGTATAACCGGTGTCTCATCTATACTATAAGAGTGTCTCAGATGAAAGTAAAGCACTCGCAGAGCTGCATTGTGTCGCTGGATGTAGGCCGAGACTGCGTATTTCGGACATGCGGATAGTAAATGCATGATTGTCTCTTGTGATCTGTGGCAGGCCCTGCAGCTAATGTCAGGCGTGTCGAAACCTAGTACATTTCTCCAATATACAAGAGTGTTGTAAACCCCATCTTGCCATGCCATTATAAATCCCTCAGTTTCTGACTTGAGGACACTTGACCTTAGAAAGGCAAATGTCAGTCGTTTGGATAAGCTTATCTCTTCGATGTTTTTGAAGAAAACGCTATGCATGGGCTTATCCATATGTTGCCGCTTTAGCAACTTTGATGTGGTGTTTCAAAGTTACAGGAGGTAACTCGGTAATGGATTCTAGGTTTCTTCGCGATGTATCAAAGACGAGGTCAAGACCTTCAGCTGCTCTTCTTGCTGTCTTGAATATAAAGGCTCCTTTTCCAGTACTTTCATGGTCGCGTACCATGCATAGAAGGGGGTCTGAACTGGTTGTTATTTTGCACGCTAGATCCAATACCTTTGTATGGTGAAGATGTTCTATGCTAAACAGCCCTCTGCCTCCCTGATCGCGTGGGAGGTATATTCTTTGTACGGACGAATTTGGATGCAAACTCCTGTGGAGATGCATCATCTTGCGGGTTTTGATGTCGAGCTGGCGCAGCTCTTCTTGTGTCCATTTTATTACTCCAAAGAGGAGGATTGGAACGGCAAGCATATTTGTAGCACCCACTTTGTTTTTTCCGGACAGTTCTGATGACCAGATTTGCCGAATGAGGTTCTGATACTTGCCGCGTAGAGTCTTTTTAATCAGAGCAACCTCCTGCATTTGGCGCTGTTGCACTCCCAGGTAGGATAAGACTCTCCGACGTTTAAATGTCGTAGAACGTTTCCATCCACAAGTTGCACTTCCTCTCCAAAATCCTCGCATCGGCCTCTATTGAGCTGGATCTGTGCACATTTGTTTAAACCGAACTCCATGCCGATAGCATTGGTGTACTCTTGTACCACCTGTAGGGATTGTTTAAGTTCCCTCTCGTTGGATGCATAAATCTTTAAATCGTCCATGTAAAAAAGGTGAGTGACTTTGTCTTCGATTTCCAGGTGGGCCACATAAGTATCCCCGAGTTTCTCGTAGTGCCACAGACAACGGAATTAGAGAGATGCAGAATAGAAGGGGACTCAGGGAGTCTCCCTGGAAAACTCCTCTTCTGAATGATACCAACCCTGTTTCGACTTTCGCATTTCCAGATATTATGGAAAAGCGGGTTTTCCAGAGTGGCATCAGTTGTTGTATGCATCCCACTATAGGGTCTGGCACCGAGAGGGTTCGCAACAACTGTGCGATAAGTTCGTGCGAAGTTGTGTCGAACGCCTTACGATAGTCGATCCAGGCCATGGATAGGTTTCGCTTGTACCACCTGGCATCCTGTGTGATAGTTCTATCTATCAGTAAGTTCTCCTGGCAGCCAGCTACGCCTTTTTTGGATCCACGTTGCTCGTTAATCTGATTGAAGACTCGGTCAACTGCTTCAAGAATTCTTGTGTACAATATACGGGTGAACAGTTTGTAGCACGTATTAAGGCATGTTATTGGCCTATAGTTCTCTGGTTGCGAAAGATCTCCGTTTTTGGGAAGTAGCACGGTACGTCCTTGAACAAACCAACCTGGAATACACTGTTGTCCATTCAGCCAAGAGTTAAATATTCTGACCAAATGTGGATGGACATTTGTTAGGTTTTTCCACCAGAAAGTCTGTATTCTTTGCACCCTCTAGAGCGCTTCGAACGTCATTTGTAGTAATTGGTCGGTGTTGTATTTCATTTTCTGGGAATTCTCTGCAAAATGCCTCAAACAGTCCTAGAGCTGGAGTATCTTGATCAAGGGGTACCTGCTCCTCATAAAGTCTTTTCCAGAAGGTTTCCACTTGTTCCACTGTAGGAGGATTCTCGACAACAGGTGAAAGCGTTTTAAACAGTCGTGAAGGTTTTTCTCAAAATATTCTCTTCTGCTCCAAACACTTCACTCGCCTCACCAAAGTTTGCTTAGCTATCATAAGCATCCGTATTCTATCTGAGCAGTGCTGTTTGATGGTTCGAAGCACTACAGAATTAAGTGTGTGATGGGTGCGCCTTAAGAAAGCTGCTATGCGACGCACTTTTGGCGTAAAGCGCTTGTTGTTATCTGTGTAGTCCAACACACACTGGATACGGGAGGCCTGTTGCCTCGCTGCGTGGATCTTCGCTTCCATCTTCTGTACTCGTTCTTCTGCTTTTCGATGTGATGCAGGTTTATTTGGTTTACTTCGCCAATCAGAAATCTACAGAATTGCCAAAAACTGTTAGCAATGAAAATTTGTAACTTTGTACACAAATTCGAGACTTAACTCCGATGGATTATTTTTTTTGTGAACATCTCAAGTTCACGGTTTACAATACATGTATAGATAATGAAGAAAAACTGTGGCAACTTATCGAAGATGCAACAAATAACACCGGCACACACAAAAAAAAAGTTGTTTGTACATCAGACACGACCTACCTACCGGCATGTATTTTGACCCGCTGAATCCGAATTTCAAGTCAGTTTGGGCCGTCCACCCTTCAATATCGAGTAAATTGTAAAAATAAGATAATTAGTAATAAAAAAAATTTATGAATCGAAACCAAGCAAAATTCTTATGTATTTCGATCCGCTGAATACTGCGGAGGTCATTTGAGAACAAAAAAGTTTGATACCAACAAAAAACAGTTCAAAATCTGAGAAAATCTTTCGCCTCATTCAGTTCATACATCAGTTTTTAGAGATATTTCAAGGGTGGATTTTAAAGGGTGGACGGCCCAAACTGACTTGAAATTCGGATTCAGCGGGTCAAAATACATACCAGTAGGTAGGTCGTGTCTGATGTACAACTTTTTTTTGTGTGCCGGTGTAATCTTAGAGGTGGTGAAACCGTTTTTATGAAATCTTTATTATTTGTATTCATCTTTTAGTAAATATTTTTTTTTTGTATAACCTACACTCCAAATTATTAAAATACAAATTTCGCAAAAACTATGAGAGTAATCAAGTCTTATCAAAAGTACCAAGTTAAGCAATCCAAATTTCATATTCAATAACCCTCTACTTTTCTTGTATGGGCGTATAAATTTTAAATGTGCAACTATTGAAAAAAGTTCTACGCCTATGGATTAATATTAGTCATAATTTTGATACCTTTTTTTAAAACTCGGAAAGTACTAAATTTAAGCAGAATCGCATAATAAGCATGTTATTGGCCTATAGTTCTCTGGTTGCGAAAGATCTCCGTTTTTGGGAAGTAGCACGGTACGTCCTTGAACAAACCAACCTGGAATACACTGTTGTCCATTCAGCCAAGAGTTAAATATTCTGACCAAATGTGGATGGACATTTGTTAGGTTTTTCCACCAGAAAGTCTGTATTCTTTGCACCCTCTAGAGCGCTTCGAACGTCATTTGTAGTAATTGGTCGGTGTTGTATTTCATTTTCTGGGAATTCTCTGCAAAATGCCTCAAACAGTCCTAGAGCTGGAGTATCTTGATCAAGGGGTACCTGCTCCTCATAAAGTCTTTTCCAGAAGGTTTCCACTTGTTCCACTGTAGGAGGATTCTCGACAACAGGTGAAAGCGTTTTAAACAGTCGTGAAGGTTTTTCTCAAAATATTCTCTTCTGCTCCAAACACTTCACTCGCCTCACCAAAGTTTGCTTAGCTATCATAAGCATCCGTATTCTATCTGAGCAGTGCTGTTTGATGGTTCGAAGCACTACAGAATTAAGTGTGTGATGGGTGCGCCTTAAGAAAGCTGCTATGCGACGCACTTTTGGCGTAAAGCGCTTGTTGTTATCTGTGTAGTCCAACACACACTGGATACGGGAGGCCTGTTGCCTCGCTGCGTGGATCTTCGCTTCCATCTTCTGTACTCGTTCTTCTGCTTTTCGATGTGATGCAGGTTTATTTGGTTTACTTCGGCAAATATTTTTGGCACATTATTATTATTATTTTTTTTTTTTTTTATTATTATTATTATTATTATTTGCCGTGGCGCCATAATCGTAGAAATTCAATACAATTGCTTACTGAAGTTCTGAAAAGGACTGTTATTAACGAAAAAAAGTAAAAAAAACTAAGAATTAATGATGAGATATCAAAGGGGTGAAAGCAAAAACAAATCCAAAAATTTAAAATGTCAGAACTGTCAGTAATTGAATTAGCAGCAAGCACGATGAATGACAAAAATCATTCATCGTGGCTGCGATGTTAATGCTAAAGAGTAATGTGTGAAACTGACTGCAATCTGACCAATCAGAAATCTACAGAATTGCCAAAAACTGTTAGCAATGAAAATTTGTAACTTTGTACACAAATTCGAGACTTAACTCCGATGGATTATTTTTTTTGTGAACATCTCAAGTTCACGGTTTACAATACATGTATAGATAATGAAGAAAAACTGTGGCAACTTATCGAAGATGCAACAAATAACACCGGCACACACAAAAAAAAAGTTGTTTGTACATCAGACACGACCTACCTACCGGCATGTATTTTGACCCGCTGAATCCGAATTTCAAGTCAGTTTGGGCCGTCCACCCTTCAATATCGAGTAAATTGTAAAAATAAGATAATTAGTAATAAAAAAAATTTATGAATCGAAACCAAGCAAAATTCTTATGTATTTCGATCCGCTGAATACTGCGGAGGTCATTTGAGAACAAAAAAGTTTGATACCAACAAAAAACAGTTCAAAATCTGAGAAAATCTTTCGCCTCATTCAGTTCATACATCAGTTTTTAGAGATATTTCAAGGGTGGATTTTAAAGGGTGGACGGCCCAAACTGACTTGAAATTCGGATTCAGCGGGTCAAAATACATACCAGTAGGTAGGTCGTGTCTGATGTACAACTTTTTTTTGTGTGCCGGTGTAATCTTAGAGGTGGTGAAACCGTTTTTATGAAATCTTTATTATTTGTATTCATCTTTTAGTAAATATTTTTTTTTTGTATAACCTACACTCCAAATTATTAAAATACAAATTTCGCAAAAACTATGAGAGTAATCAAGTCTTATCAAAAGTACCAAGTTAAGCAATCCAAATTTCATATTCAATAACCCTCTACTTTTCTTGTATGGGCGTATAAATTTTAAATGTGCAACTATTGAAAAAAGTTCTACGCCTATGGATTAATATTAGTCATAATTTTGATACCTTTTTTTAAAACTCGGAAAGTACTAAATTTAAGCAGAATCGCATAATAAGCAGTTTTAAATTTATAATGAAAGGATTTAAAAATTGTAACTGAGCAACTTTTTGCTGAGATAAGTTTACTTATTTTGTTCTAAGGAATATATGGTATGTTTTTGTAAAGACTTTTTGCGGCCCTATATAATTAAAAACTTATAGCCAATAATCATTTATAAATTTTGAACTTAAACGCCCTGCATCACAGAATTGTAGGGTATTAGGAAATATGTTCAGTAAGCAAACCGCTCTTATTTCTCTTTGGCAATTAACCATATCATTATGCAATGATGTATTTTTATTTGTTTCTTTGTAAATTGAAGATCTTGGGCAATACGTAGTTCAGGGGGCGCTGGGGCAGGAGGAGCAAGCGGAACTGGGGGAAATGGCAACACTAAACCCACAAGTGGAAGAGGAATTAGAACCAGAGCTAGAATAATGAGATCTAACACTGCTATTAGAGGCGGAAGTAATAGTGGTAAGACGATGTTTTTATTCATTTATTTAACGTATTATTTAAAAAAAAAAAACTTTAAAAATTAGGTAGTAGAGGAGCCCCAGTTATTATAGGAACTAGTTCTTCAAGTACAGGCAGACCTATGGTCACAGTACCAGCGCCTTATGTGCCAGAGGAATTGGTATCACAAGCACAGGTTGTTCTACAAGGAAAAAGTAGAAACTTAATTATTAGAGAATTACAAGTAAGTTTAAAATTTTTTTACCCGCTTAAAAAAAGAAATAGAATACAAATAATAGTGAAGTGAAATACGAGTATGTACTCTACTTATAGTTGTTTGACCAATGGGGCATGTTCAAAAATTTTGAAATTTTTTTTATGAATAGTAGAGTTAAAAATAAAACTACATTTTTTTTATTTTTTTTTTATCTATTCATTTGCCGGAGTTATGAATTTTTTAAAAATTTATGACGTCACCGGGAATAGACCAATAGGAGCTAGCGCACAACGTTGCCGGCTAGAAGGTTTACGAGAAGTGATGTACGTTCGTTTGTGTACTCCTTCTTACTTTTAGACTTCTAAAACATCGTTAAACAAATATCTTTTAAATATATAATATCAAATGTGTTTTGAAAGTATTATTTCTGTTTAAACTTTTACCATATTTAACGTTTCATTGTTTTCAAAGTCACTTAATAATTCAGAAAATGGCAAAATGGCAGCACTGTGTATGGCAGCACTGTGTATGGCATCTGTCATCATAGTGTCTCGATCAAGAATTTATTTGGAATTTGAGTGTTTAATTTTGTACTTTTTATAAATATTATGACTACGAAAAAGTGTTTTGTTCCAGAATGTGATAATGATTCACATTCATTTTCAAAAATATTTATTAGTGTTCCTAGAAATTTGGAAAGAAGAAAATCAACCTTCTACTAGCGATGTTTCTCGTAAACTTTTTAATAAAAATACACCGGATTATCAAGATATAGCAGCAATTTCTGATTTCTGCTAATTGTCCCCTTCAGGAAATTGAAAATTAGGCTACTATAAATTCTTAGGTGAATAACCTAAAAACCCTTCTGGAAGAAAATGCAGAATCTCCTGAAAGTTTTGAAGATACCGAATTTATTCTTCATTTTGTGGAAGAACTAGTGATAAAGAAATAATAGAAAAATGTGGGTATTTAAACAAACTGGTTCCTGGATCCCATATAATGGCAGATAGGGGTTTCAGAATATTCAGCTACTTGAAAACATGGGATGCACTTTAGTAAAGCCACACCTAGTGTATCACAGAATGAAAAAAGTTCTCCAGAAGATGTACAATTAAGTAAAAGAATCGAGAAAAGAATAGCATCTCTAAGAATACATGTGGAAAGAGTTAGTTAATTTAATTTAACATGTTAAAACCACATTCGTGTGTGAATTTTAAGCAAGTACATTTACTTAGTAATATCTGCATAATTGCTTGTTAACTTACAAGAACCTATTTTGTAAGAGTAAATATTAATTTAATAAATTTTGTTTGTTTGTTTTTTTAATTTAATTTACCTAATTATCACATTTCAGGGATTATAATGAGTTTTTAAACAGCCAATGTAATTTTTTATAAAATTTTAACTTTTCGAACAAATCAAAGAGGAATGAGTACCTGTATATGCATAGATTTTTTTGGGACTAAAACTACCAAAACAAAGGCACCTATTTACAGCAGTTTAAAATGAAACAATTTGACAAAAACGCCTATGTCACAGTGATAAATATTAAAAACAACCAAGTTCAGTTGAATGTGGTAGCAAAGTCTATATATTCCAATAAATCGGGTAACTACATGTGGTATCACTGGTGATAAATTTAAAAATATCACAATTCTTGCCACCTTTTTCAAAAAACCAGAAAGTGTGCCTTCATACCAATCCTTTATGAAAATGACAACAGTGATAAATGTGAAAAAAAAATTTAATGTTGCTATTCATTATTACGATAGTAAAACATGTTTGCAGTTCCGTTTATTTGTTATGAAAATCTAAGTAAAAACAACCAATGTCAAAGGGTTATAATTTTTTTTCTGTCGAACCAAATATATCACAAAATTTAAAAATTGATCATAGGTCAAGCTAAAGTAATATCTTTATTGATACTAGCTTTAAAAAAGGAGAAAGAATAATATTGACTTAAGTTATTATTATTAACATTGGTGATTTTTAATAAAAACTCTTCAATTATTGTTTACAAACAAAAATATAAAAATCTGTGAAAATTTTATTTATTAACCTTTTAATAAAAAATGAGAAAAATGAAGTAAAAAAACAATTTATTTACAAATAAAAAATATATACAAATCCTAAGAATATAAAAGTACTGATATATTTTCCTGTAGTGGATGAAGAGGTTTCTTTAACAATCTAGCCAAGTGTACATCAATATTTACGCATTTTGATAAATTAGAGCCTTTCCAATAACACTGAGTAGATGTTACAGATGGTTCCTCACTTCTTCTATGAAGCCACATATTTACAACCAACTGAAAAAAATAAAAGGGTTAGATATGCAGTTACAAAATAACTATATAACCAGCTACAAAATGCCTTTATTTTATGTAACAAGACGAGTAGAGCTTTACTAGCTCTGAACGAATCCAGTAAAGAACCTCGGATTTTCAAAACTTAAAAAAAAAACAACCTCACTACATTTTCACATTTTTGAAATATTATAGAGCTTTTCAAAAAAAACTGCTATTTTTAAAAATACAATTTTTTGTTTAAACAGCTATGTCTCATTTTAGGCTATTGAGTATTATAAAATAAAAAATTACGGGATGCTTTGTTAGCTTCAAACGAATCCAGCAGAGCACCCCAGTTTTTTTTTAAACCACACCACGTTTTTTGGCTCCTACAATATTATAAAATATTCGAAATTTGGCATTTTAAAAAAGATTCGCAATTCCTTGCTGACTTCTAAAAACAAATGTACTTACCACATTTTTAGGATTTTAAAACAGCCTAAACATGTGTCATAAGTAGTTGTTTTTATATATATATATATAAAAAAAAACAAATTAAAAAACTGAAGTGTCCTGCTGACTTTGTTCCAACAAAGCACCCTGTATTATTTAAAAATAGCAATTTTTTTAGTAAAGTTTTACAATATTTCAAGAGTCTAAAAATATTCTAAAAATGGGGTGTGGTTTTTGAAAAAAGCTTTAAAAAAACCGAATTGCTCTGCTGGCTTCTTTCGAAGGTTAGCAAGCACCATGTATTTTTAAAAGTATAATATTTCAAGTTGCTGTTTTTACAGAAAAAACTTTATAAAACAGAGGTGCTTTGCTGACTTCGTTCGAAGCTATAGAGCATTTTAAGTTTTGCAAAAAACGAGGAGCATAAAATTTTTGAAAAGGGTATAAAAATAGCCTATTCTTTGGTATCATAATTATTACTAGGTTCACTAACAAAATCTGTTTCTAGATTATTTTAACACTTGCTGCGATTACAAAAAATGTCTATATGTCAAAATTAGAAAAAAAATATTTATAGTAATAAAGGGCCTTATACACTGTTTATTATATGTAATATAAAAACAAAAAAGCATAATAAATATTACAAACCTTGACATGCAGCATATTGTGCACTAAAATTTTCATTTTTGTTAATTACAACAACATCAGAAGGTTTTTGCCGTACTTTATGTTTAGGTGTAATTTGTCTCCTTGTCTCTTATGGAAAAAGAAATTATCCCCATATTCTTGCTTGGCAGATCTAAAAATAAAACCTGAGATAAATACGTTTTACTTGCTCCATATAAACTGTAACTACCTAACTATTAAAACAAAGTCTTACCTTTCTAACTTTTGTAAACTGAGTATTGTTAAAAAATGCAGTAATCATCTCGGTAATCATATTTTCGTTTACAATGGGTAAAACACTTGATTCAACTTTTATAAATCCAGCTGATTCATATTAATAATAAAATTAAACCAAAACCAGGGCTGGATACCAGCCCTGACCAAAACAAAAAACTAAGGTTAGGTGCTGTCAATTTTAATGTCACTTAGATGTGCGTTCACTTCGACATTCTGTGTGTCGGTTTGTTCGTTGGCTTGGTTTTGTATAACAAAAAAAACTTCGACACAAGATGATTGGTCTATTCCCGATGACGTATAATTTCAAATTTTAAATTTCAATTGGGCTTAATTTAAAAACTTTTGGCTTTTTTAACGAACTGACTATTTAGAATAACTTGTATAGCGACTAACTATTACAATATAATTTATAAAACAGCATATCTCACATGTGAACATGGCCCATTGTTGTTATTTTTATGTTGAATAAAATATATTGGATAAAATTTCTATGAATGGATATTTTTTCAATGAGACTTAATTTAGACTAATAGATACATAGATCAATAATTATTTATTCCAGTAATTAATACATTACAAAAATGGCCGACGATTGGCAAAAATAACAATGTTTGTTAACCTAGCTTGCTTGTTAGTGTTTAACTGTCATTGTAAATAATACATTTAATATTTATATGCTCTTAATTAATATTAATTTTTGCAATGTTTCAACTAAACGTACAAAAAAATCTCTGATAATTCGGTAATAACCTCACAAAACACTTTTTGTTTTGTCAATCGTCCACCATTTAAAGTCGCGTGATTTGGATTATCTAATATCAGTAAATTTTTATACTATACTTGTGAAAAAAGGCATCTAATCAAATAAATTATATACTGTCATTGTTATATTTTAAATCAAATCATTAAAAAAAAAAGTTTCACTGTACAACTCGATGTCATAGACTTTTTTTAGTTCTATATGCTTTTTTATGAAGTATTTTTTTAATTATGAGGAGTATTTACTTGGCTTTGGAGTAGAGCATGCAAGGATTTCGTAGCACCCCACTTTTAAAGTTTATTTTTTTACTTATTCTGAAAGAAAAATATGTGCATATAGGTAAAGGTTAAATGTGTGCTCCTGTAGAAACACTTTTTCAAAATTTGAAAAAAAAACGACTTTTTTTACATTGCAATATTTTTCGTCAAAGAGGCGGCTCTGTTAGATTTATAAGAAATTGAAAGATTGTTCGACTTACCTGTAAGGAAGATCAATCTCAATTATTCTAGCATCGGAGTTCTTCTATGATAGATACGGTAGGTTTCATATTCCAAGTAATTCACGCACTGTGTTAAAAGTAAATAATTTTTTGTCGTTTCGGCTAATCCTTTGTCTCTGGGAGCGACTATCGAACAGTTCATTTGTGATTGAACTAATCGCACTATAGGGTAGATTGTGGAGGGAGGGCCCTATCATAGAAGAACTCCGATGCTCGAATAATTGAGATTGATCTTTATAGTGAAAACATGTAATGGATATATTTTTTCTAAATAGAGTAATATCGGGTTTGGATCCCAAGTTGTCGAGTATTTTGGGGTAGAGGGCCTTTTGTTATAAACACCCTTTAAAAACCGTTTTATAGTATTTCCATCGTATTGACTAAAGTTTAATATTAGCACTAGAGATGATCTATATGTATTAATGGAAGAATAAGAAAGACCTTCATTAAAGCAACTTAATAAAAAATTTAATACTGAATTTATACCATAAGTATATGGACTAATTTTTTGCTTTAAACAGTAATCCCACCATTTCTTATAACAATTTGAATATTGTTTTGTTGTTTTTTCCCCGATAGAACTTAGCATCATAGGAATAACAGTCTCGGTTATGCCTCGTTTCTCGAACGAATCCCAGATAATTTGCCTACCACCAGGGTAAGACTCTTGTGTAGTGGGTGTTTTTCCCTGGAAGGGGAATAAGTTAAATAATCATGTGGACCAAAAAAAAATTGGTTTTTATATTAACAATTCATAAAAAGACGGAAACCATGACTGAGAACGCCAATTTGGAACAACCAAGATACCTGTAGCTTTATCCGTACGAATTTTTTCAAGAACTCTGTGGATTAAAGAAAAAGGTGGAAATCCATAAAATTTTAAGTTCTGCCAATTAGTCGTAAACGCATCAACTAATAAAGAATCAGGATCTGGTTTTATTAATTTTGGATGCAAATAAGTCGATTTGTGGTTTGCCAAATTGCCGAATTATTTTAGTGAATATATCTTTATTTAGTTCATATTCGGTTTCTGTGAATTTAACCCTTGATAGGAAGTCCGCCACTATGTTCTCTTTTGTATTTATATAAGATGCATAAATAAAAATATTATTAATCTCACAGTAACTCTATAATAATTTAGCAATAATGTTAAGTTGTTTATATTTTATGCTACCCATTCTATTAATAGTTGCAATTGCTGTTATATTATCCATTCTTAGTACAATATTACATGCAGTTTTTGAAAAGGATTTTACACTGTAATAAGCGGATTTTAATTCTAGTTAATATGTCTCTTCCGATCATCTTTATTCCAAAAACCGTTTGCTAGTTGACCATTGCAATAGGTACCCCAACCCGTCATTGATGCGACAGAAAATATTTCTAAAGAAAATTGTTGTGGTAAGATACTTTTTCCCGCACTAGTGATATTCAGTCAAAATCTTGTTTCAATTCCCGTGGAATAATCATTTTTTTGTTATAGTTCATATTATTACTCCGTAAATTTCTTATTTTAACAATTTCAAAAGGTTTTGTGTGGAACCAGCCATACTTTATGGCTGGTGAAATAGACACCAATTTCCCAACGAGTGATCCAAAGCTCTTATTCTTATTGATTTTTTATTTTATTGAGTAATTTTAAAGTACCTGTAATTTTGTTTTCTGGTAAGTGTATTGTCCTTTTATGAGAATCAAAAATATATCCTAAAAACTGAATCCTTTTAACGGGTTGAAGTACGCTTTTTTCATAATTACCATACCTAGTGATTTTAACAGATTTACTGAAATGATGTTGTTATAGCATTGTTCATAATTTTTTCCGATAATCAAAATATCATCTAGATATATTAATACTATACATCCTAAAATTCGAAGGTGTCTAGCGACCTCCTTCATTAATTTAGTAAAAATGTAAGGCGCTTTGTTTATTCCAAATGGTAGGCAATTAAATTTAAATAATTGATTTTTAAATTTGAATCTTAAATATTTTCTATGGTTTTTATGAATTGGCAATAGAAAATAAGCATCTTGCAAATCTAAGTTTGCTAAGTAACAATCTTTTGTTATTAGTTTAATTGCTCTTCTATAATCATCAAGTTTAAAATGATTTGTAGGTATAAAACAATTTAACTATTTAGATTCAAAATGAATCGGTTTTTTCCGTTGGGTTTTTTAATGAGAAAATAAGATGATAAAAATTGATTTTTGGAGTTTTTACATTTTGCAATTGCTCCTTTTTCAAGAAGGTTCAAAATTTATTTTTCATAAAATTTAATATCAGAAATTGATACTCTTTTTGAAAGAGTTATTTTTTGCTTAGGTCGGGTTAGAATAGTACATTATATACCTAGGGTGAGAAGTGAGCTATTATTTACCGAGCACTTTTATATCCTGAGGCGCGTAGCGCCGAGGGATATAATGTGCGAGGTAAATAATAGCTTTCTCAGCCGAGGTATATATAGAATTTTTTTTACTACTAACATTAATATATTAGCAATTTTAATTTTGACATAAGTAATTTCCTAACAATTTGTTAAATATTTCGAAATATCAAGCAGAGTGGAGCGTGTTTCTAATCAGACTGGCTTTATTTATGTAAAAATTTGGCATGTGTCAAATTTTGATATGATTCTAGGAAATATCCCATTGTATTTTTGATATTTTAGTGACATGGATTTATTGGTATTAATTAATAATTTTTGAAACCTATTACCGGTGTTGAATTTCCTAGTTAATATATATTTTTACTATTAACACTGATATATATTATCATATTTGATTTCATTAGATTTTAATAAACCCAGCTTTAGTTATTTCCTACTTATTTTTCAAATATTTCAAAATATCAAGTAGTCTGGGAGTTTAGTTGTCAAATTAACCAAATGAAACTAATGAAATTTAGTTTCATTATTTACCTAGGTGTTTTTTTATTATCATTATTTACCTAGGGTGAGAAATATTACTTCTCATTAGAGGAATGGAGTAAATAATGGTGATTTCTCATGTTAGTAGTAAAAAAAAAGGTATTTTTATACCTTTAATTCAATTTAGAACTTGTCGATTATGGACAATTTTAAGCCATGCTTTGTAAAAAAATTTCTAATCGGCAAGCGATTTTTTGTGGTACCTCCACTTGTAGTGTGGTATCCTGGACTGATGGTGATGGTATCGGGAGTTGTTCTCTGAAATTCTCTTCTTCTGGTCTCTGCTATTTCTCTGTCCCTTTTTCTTGTCTCCTCTTTCATCTTGGTGTTGAACACATGGCGCTTGAAGTTTAAATTATGACCAGTTGACGTTCCTGACAAAGAAACCGAAAAATCCTACCATGGCTGCCGACGTTCATCAGTTATTGAGTGAGTCAGAGTTACCTAAGTTAGGGGAACCAGAATCGTATTTGTTTTTCTTGCTGCATTGTGAGATATTGTTCGATTTATTAGACGGTTTTACATTTTTATATTTTAATTTAGTGAATAGCTTTAGTTAGATTATACATTTAGAAGCATAGAGTTGTGAAAGATGGGCAAAATAAAACCAATATACAAATAACGAAAAAATAGACGATTGTTTCGAATAAGGTAATATCAATTAATACAGGGTATTTATTAATTGAGTGCCGATACAACAAAATATCAAAAGCAGTTTTAATAAACTTAAAAAAAAAATTGTTTGGTTTTTATTTTCTTACGCGAAAAGGTTGCATCGTACGAAAGTATATCTATAAACCAAATTTGCTCCAAAATAAATAAGATTTTAAAGATAATTTAGGTTTTTAGAAAAAGCAGTGGCGTACCTTATTTTTCTTCAAAAATATTCAGTTCAAACCCGTCAATGGTAAAAATTTTAAAAATACTTTTACGACAAAAAGGCAGGATTAAAAGTGAAAGTTTAGTCCATTGGTACATAATATACTATATTTATATATCTAATTTTTATTATTACACTGTATGTGACATGGCTTTTTTGTTTGCCTTTTTTGGATTAACAAAATATTATTTTAATGATTTAAAATAAGCTGCCAGTAATAATAATAATTATCTGTACCTAAATATATACAAAGTGAAATCATAAAACGACGCATCAAGAAAGCACCAAATTATTAAACTTTTTTAAGCTACGTATCAAGTATTAAAAGTAATTTTAAAAAACCGACTTCAAAATCGTGCAGATGCCATTACCACATCTTAACTAAATTTATATGGGACCACCCCTGAGGTATCCCCTTACTAACAAAAAAAAAAAAAAAATCATAGACGGTGGTAAAGAATTATCGCTAAACATAAAAATTAAGAATTTGAAGATTTTCCCATGGACCCAATTATTAGATTTTGACCAAATATAGGGCCACCCCTAAAGTACCCCCTTTCCAACAAAAAAAGAATCCTTGAAATCGGACACCGTGTTAAAGAATTATCGCTGAACATTAATAAACTATATTAACTAAAAACTACTATAATATATGTATATAATGCCATAATATGGCATTATATACATTTTTTTAAATTAATTTTATATGTAAAAATGTGGGTTCGGTTTCTAGAAGAGTACCTAGTTCACTGCGCAGCCAAATTTATATTTATGGTACAGAATTTTTTAAATAAATAAAGTTTTAGGTTTACTTAAACATCAAGTTTTATCAGGAATGACATTTTCTGAAAAAAGTAAGAAGAAAAAGTTTTCCATATGAAAACCAGACTGTTTGCGAGCCACTATATATATGCAAAATGCCTTATACACCTCCAAAATATATATGTTTTCAAAGAATACGCCTCAAAAATCGGAGGCGACTTCGAAAAATCGGAGGCCAAATCGAATGTATGTGTATGGTTCATTTATGTTTTTACAATAATGGGAGGTGTTTGCCAAATTTTTTGTCGGATGCCATTTCGTGACATACACATATACAGTTACACAATGAACTTGGCCGATTTTCCACTACGCGGCGCCACCCTCTAATACACATATATAGGCACATACTTGGGCAATACGAATTAGCCTTTAAGTAGTCTTCACGCCAATGTACCTCCTAAATTTGGCAACAATGAACGGAGGTGTGTTGGTGAGGTGCACTTTTATATACATAATATTTCATAGGAGGTGTGTTGGTGCGATGCACTTTTATATACCTAATATTTCATTTACTATTATTCCTACCGGCAATTTTTATTTTTGGACCTTTCGCGACATCATATATAATTATTGCATACAGTGTGTCCACGGATGGACATACTTATAAAAATGTTTATTAAAAATAAAAAAAGTGATTTTTCATAATTTCTTTTGCTTGTTAAATAAATATGATACACGTTAAGAAACTTCGAGTTTTTGTACAGGGTGTACATTAAAAATACAATTTTGGATATCCAAAATGAAAATTTTGTTAATACAGTTTGTTTGAACCGCTCAAATTAGGAGCTTTTAAGGAGAACTCAAATAGCCAAATATTATTAATATCATCCAAGTCCATCCTTGGACACAATATATATTTATTGGTCCCTTTCAAAGCTATATAACTTTTAAACTAGTTAAGATAACTAAATGCAGTTTTCACTAGTCTTTTTTTCTGAGTATGTCTTTTTTTTGCTCACTTTTTGTTAAACCGAAAATGTCGTAGACCTAGTATTTTCAAATGGAAGACCCTGTAGATTTTTATATATTTAGAATCATTCTTCTTTTTACTTTTTAAAAATGTAGATGCTGTAATAGTTTAAAAAAATTGAAACAAAAAAACTAAAAATTACACTTTGAACAATAATTGAAATAGTTATAAATCCTCTCGAAAATTATTAAATTTTTAAGAGGGCCTAATAAATAATGACGGAATATCAATAAAAATAAAATACTTGTTTACAAAACATATTTATTTAAAAAAGGTACAAACATTAAAAGCTCAAATTAAAAAAGTACATACAAATTTAATGGATTGGTCACAATCGTTTTTTTCTCATCCATAGACATTGGCTTATATTTTAGAAAATCTTCTCTTGCAACGCGCCTCAAAGAGTGCGACAGATCAAAGCCATGTGCGAAAAACGAAAAATGATATACATTACTTTAACGGATTGAAGAGTTGTTAACATGCTGGAATTAATAATTATTGTTAACTCGAAGAGGTATTCATTAAACAAAAAAAAACCGTGCGATATAAAAGTTAAACAAAAACATATTTTTATAATTCACATCTCAGTGTATACCTTTTAATTTCGGATAATTTTTTTTATTAAATAAATGATAAAATTATTTTAACATAATTGAGCGAAATTACTGTAAGTAAAAAATAACAAAATGAATTCAAATTACTAAATAGTAGAAAAAGATATATATTTTGTTGGTGTCTCTAGACGAAAAAACTTCCAATGTATTTCTATTTTAATTGTAAGAAAAATAAATGCTCCTGTAGGCAAAAATTAAATATATTGTTCCCTTCTAGCATTTTTTAACATTTATTTTCTTAGATTTTTTCGGAAGAGACTGATTCAAATTTTTAAAGTGACTCCAGGGAGTTACGGGATTAGCCTTTACCTGTACTTTCATAAATTTTCTTTTGGTAAAAATAAAAAATAATCTATAAAATTGGTGTACTATGAAACCCTTGCATATAATATATATGCCCAATTTTAGTATTACAGAAATGATTTACTTAAAAAATAAGGTGTACAATAGGTAAAATTTATTTATCCCTTGTAAAACATCAGTAAAATATATTATAAATTGTTTTCATTCAAAAATATTAATTTCTTAAAAATCTAACAGAGGCGCCACTTTCCAGACGAAAAATCTTGCAATGTAAGGGTTTCGTAGTACCCCACTTTTAAAGTTTATTTTTAACTATTTTTAAAACAAATAAATATATACGTGTAGGTTAAGGTTAAATCTAAGCTCCTCTGGAACCACTTTTTCAAAATTCAATTTAGTTTTTTCTAAAAAAAAATTGAGAAAATGAGTAAAAAAAGTCGAGTTTTGTATTAAACTAAATCAAATTTTGAAAAAGTATCTCCAGAGGAGCACAGATTTAACCTTTATCTATACGTACATATTTTTTTCTTTCAGAAAAAGTCAAAAATAAACTTTAAAAGTGGGGTACTACGAAACCCTTGCATGCTCCGCGCTACAGCCAAGTAAATACTCCTCTTAAGTGCAACACGGAAAATCAGTTTAGACCAAAAAACCAGTTAAGTATACAAAATCGTATCGAAAAAAGAATTACTTTTCTAAAAAAAAAAAAAAAAATTAATTTGAGAACACTAAGAAAGCGTCTTATTTATTGGACAGTAGTGCGACTGAACGGAGGTAGGTCATGATGGCAGGCAATTCGGATCCTCCTGATAAAAAGTGTCGTTATTGTGGAAAATTAGTTTCAACAAATGATATTAAATGCATAAATCCAAAGTGCGATATTACAATTCATATAAAGTGTGCAGATGCGATTTTAAGAGTTGTTGATTTTGATAAAAACTGTTTCCGTTGCCGAGGAATATAATTGTGAATTGAAATCTAAAGGAAAATGTGAGTCCAACAGCGATACAATGCTATTAAATAAAGAAATTGAATGTTTGACTAGAGAAAAACAAATATTAGAAAAGTATGTAAATGAACTAGAATATTTAAATGCCATCCTAAAATCAAAATTCCTGTTAAGTTCTACTTCATTATCACAAACCAGTTCTTTTTTGCCGCAAAGTGATAAGAATATAAAAAGTTACTCAGCTGCTGCCAAAATAAAGGTAAATTCCGATTCGGTGTTATTGGTCAGGTCAATGAACCAAAATATTAAAAATATACAGGTGGAAGCAGATACTAAATCCAAGGTGAATCCTCGTGCTGCAAATGCGAATGTGGTAGGGACAAAGCTTATCAAGAATGGTATTCTTATAAATTGTAGTGATTCTGCATCTCTAGATAATTAAAAAAAATGTATTAACTCTAAAGTAGGAAAAGCATACACCGTTACTGAACCAAAGAAGTTTAAGCCAAGACTTATGATTCATAATGTAAGTTCATCATCTGTGGAGCAACCAAATTTAATAAATGAAATTATAGAAGCCAATCAACTAAATGTGACTACAAATGATTTAAAAATTATCACCAAAATGAAGTATAAGGATGTCTTTAATGTGGTACTAGAGACATCAGCTGAACTCTTTCATGATATCACTAACAAAGGTTTTCTTTATGTAGGCTGGGTTAAATGTTATGTTAAAGAACACTTTAGCTTAACGAAATGTTTTAAATGTTGCAAATTTGGTCATCACAAAACAGACTGTCACAGTGAAATTACATGTCCCAAATGCTCCGGTCCTCACGAAAAAAATGCTTGTACATCTGAATCGTTGTGTTGTAACAATTGTAAATTATTTAATTCTAGGTTTAAGTTAAACGTTAGCACTGATCATTCCACAAACAGCCCTAACTGTAGTTACTTATTAAACAGAATAGATAATCTTAAATCTAGGACTGATTATGGCTAGTTTTGTAAATAAAAAGTTAAAGTTAGTACATTTTATTACGCGTTCTTTATTCCCTAAGTTTGATATGTTTGTTGATATAGTTACATTAAATAAAATTGACATAGTGTGCATGACAGAAACGTGGTTAGTTTATGATATTCCAGATCATGCTATTTATATACCTGGGTACAAGATATTTCGAAATGATCGTGGCTCGCGAGGAGGGGGTTTAGGATTTTTTGTCCGTGATACATTAAAAACTACAGTAACCATCGGTGATTTCAATCCAGTACAGGGCATTGAGCATCTTTGGATAACCGTAGAAATTGGAAGGTCATCGGTTTTGATTGGAGTTATTTACCGAACGGAAACTTGCAATATTACAAACTTTATTGGATATTTTGATAGTATTTTATCATATATATTACCTCAGTCTGATCATATTATTATTACGGGCGACATAAACATAAACCAGTTGGTTGATAACCAAATAAATCATTGCATGGAATCTTATAATTTTTCACATTTAATATCAGAGCCCACTCGTATAACTACGACTTCTCAGACACTATTAGATGTAATTTTCACAAATAGGACAGATTTAGTTTTAAATTCAGGAGTCATTGATCATCAATTATCAGATCATCGTGCTGTTTACTGCGACATTGACTTAAACGTTAGTTATAAGATTCCCATATTAAAAATGTATAGATGTTATAAATATTTCTCAATCAACGCTTTCAACGCAGACCTAGTGAGTACGCCGTGGCTAAATATTATTTATGAAAATAATATTGAAAAGAAAATACAGATTTTTAACAACCTAATCACAATATTATTTGACAACCAGCCAAAATTACTAAACCGTATGCTCCTTGGTTGACACCTACAATTCGCGAGATGATGAAAACACGAGATAAAGCACTTTCAAAATATGAAAGATCCCAAAATATATTAGACTTCATTCATTACAAAGAAATGCGGAATATCGTTACTAGTGCAATTAGGAAAGAAAAATCAGCTTATTTAAATTATCGTGCAAGCATGCAAAACAAAAAAGACCTTTGGAAAGCAATGAAATCCTTGAATATTTCAAATAAAACTACATTCCATATTCCTGATGGCTTAAGTGACCCTACTGATATAAACAAGTATTTTACGTCGGTATTCAGTCAGAGAAATTGTTGTCCTTACACTACATCTTATTATAACTCAAATCTATTTAATCCTGGTATTAATTTCTCTTTTAAACTTGCAACAGTAAATGAAATTAGGTCAATAGTTTTGGAATTAAAATCAAACGCATTAGGAATTGATAACATCTCAGCAAAAATGTTACAACTTTCTATTTCAGTCTGTGCTCCTTACATAACGCACATTGTAAATTGCTGTTTAGAAGTTGGTTATTTTCCTGATAGCTGGAAGTATTCCTTAATCAAGCCTTTGCCAAAATCAAATAAGCCTGAAATATTTAGCGACCTTCGGCCCATAAGTATTTTACCGACGTTGTCCAAAATTATAGAAAAATTAATTAGTAAACAAATATATACATACGTATTTTCTCATAATATTGTAACCACTAAACAATCAGGTTTTCGAAAGGGGTTTAGTACTACAACATTACTCTTAGATTTAACAGATAACATTATAAGATCAATGGATGAAGGAAAAGCTACAATAGTTACTCTGCTTGACTTTTCTAAAGCGTTTGACACTATAGATCATCAGCTTCTTTGTGCCAAACTCAAATATTTTGGTTTCGATGAAACCTCACTAACATTTTTCAAATTTTATTTAAGTAACCGCTACCAAAAAGTAACGTTAGAGAAATCATCTAACTTTATGTGTGTAACATCAGGAGTACCCCAAGGCTCTGTTCTTGGTCCCCTTTTGTTTTCCATATATATTTCAGACCTTTATACATTATTGGAGCATGTAAATATACACTCTTTTGCTGACGACACGCAACTATATTATTCCTTTGACCCATGTGAAGTAGATATAGCCTCGCAAAACATGAATTCAGATCTAAATGCAGTATATACATTTTCTATGAATCATAACCTTAAACTAAATGCCAGTAAATGTCATACAATAGTATTTTGTCCTAAAAATATAGAACATAATGTGCAACAGAACCTTAAGTTATTCATTCAAAATGAACCTCTAAAATCTTGTAGAAGTGCCAAAAACTTAGGCATTATTTATGACTGCAAATTAAGGTTTCAGGACTATGTTTCGCTCCTAGTCAAAAAATCGTATCTGGTTATTCGTCAATTATACAGGAATCGAGGTATTTTGAGTTTCAAATTACGTAAGTTGCTTTGTGAAAGTCTTGTATTGTCCATCCTAAATTATGGAATTTTAATTTACTATCCTTGTTTGGATCAAATAACCAAATACAGACTTCAAAAGATTCAAAATTGTTGTTGTCGTTTTGTATTTGGTATCAGAAAGTATGATAGAATATCAAATAAAATTAAAGAACTTAGCCTGGCTCAATATAGGAAATTTATTTAAATATCAGATGGCGGCCACGGTATTTCAAATTCTTTTAACCTCAACTCCCATATACTTAAAAAATAAATTGATATATCGGAAAGATCTGCACAGTTTACATTTGAGATATCCACACAACTTAACGATTCCGAATTACCGATTATCATTTTTCAAAAGATCTTTCACATATAACGCCATTTCAATATATAACAGTCTACCTAGGGAAATTAGGACATGTTCTCTGACATTTTTAAAACAAAATTATAAAACGTTTCTATTAGTTGAGCAATGAATACAGTGCTAACGTTAATATATTATTAATTTCAAACATTTTTCCTTATTTAATTATATTTTAAGTTCCATTGATATCAGTTTAGATTAAATACAGGGTTAACATTTTTAATCATAAATTAATTGTATATTAAATTTCTTATTTTTTATATTGTAAATGATGGATACCTTTTGATTATTTTAAATTTATATTTATGTTGAGGTTAAGTTGAGTAGCGCAAGCTAGACTTCGCCTCATGATGTTTATGTGCATTGTATATTACAAGCAAATAAAGGCAATTTATTATTATTATTATGGAGTTATGTAAGAATCATTTTAAGCCACTTATTTTACTCCTAGGTCATTGTAAAAAAGTTTGTGCAATGGATTTGTTTAGGTACAATTTGGGAACGTGATATAGCGACAGGCAGCATGGCAGCAAACACTACTTTCCCGTCTCTTGTATCGGTCGCGCTGTCCCAAATGTCCTTCATTTAATTATATGTAATTCAGACGTAAGAGACATTTCGATCGCCTTATGCTCTGTCTCCAGTCTCGGTCTCGCGTTCACAGATGGTACCTTTAGATAAGGTATCATGATCATGGAAATCATTTTATTTTTTTGTGTTAAGAAATTTTGTTCGCTGGCGAAAGTACAT
Source organism: Psylliodes chrysocephalus (assembly GCA_927349885.1). Lineage (NCBI taxonomy): Eukaryota > Metazoa > Arthropoda > Insecta > Coleoptera > Chrysomelidae > Psylliodes > Psylliodes chrysocephalus. The sequence continues at coordinate 72,741,307 of OV651813.1, forward strand.
GTAGCTTGATTTTTCTTGAGATAGTTCACTCGTAAAACGGCTTTTCTTAAGAATTCAATAAAATTGAAATATATGGTTACTTGAGGAGTGTTTTTACTCCGTTGAGAAATTTTTAAATTTTAAAAAATCTTAACCCACTTATTGTCATCTTTTTTATTATAAGTACTTTTATTACACTTTTGTGTTATTTTAATTTATTTGTAAAAAAATTGTTTCCGACATAAATTTACACTTGAAGTGTTTTAATTTTTGTTTTATTTTTATATTTTATTTTTATTCGTATTTGTTTTTAATGTATATTTAAATGTTTTTCTAATAAGTTCTAACTATTGACAATTTTATCTTTATCCGTATTTGATTGACTATTTTAATGTGTAATTTTAATAGTAAACGTTGTGACCCGTAAGTACTATTATTGTATAAATTACTGGTCAATAAATATCTATCTATCTTATTATTATTATTATTATTATTAATTAATAATATATTATTAATTTGTCTCACGTTATTTGCTGGTTGCAATAGGCATTGTTAAAGAATAAATTCATCCATCCATTCGATGCCTTTGTGTCGACATAATGCTGGCTGATTTTTGTTAATTATTATTTTTTATTTTAGTGTGATCTATGTGAATGACATGAAATTCAAATTCATCATTTTATTTATGTATCTAAAACCTTTTTTCCTTCGGGCCACATACATATTATGTTTGCTATGTTACACGGGCCGCAACATTTTTGGGTGATGTCCTTTTATTAGGTCATTCATCTTGTAATAAAACAAAACTTAAATACATCCAAACGTTTATTTAAAAAATTAGCGTGATATTTAGCCCAGAGACCGATGAATGTTCTTACGCATTTCGCTCAATATTTTAAAAACTTAGAAATCTAGAGTTTGAAAAATTAGCTTCCCCATAATAGTGTTTCGAGCCGCACATAAAAGCTTGAAAAGTCGCAGGTTCAGTATGGCTGGTCTAAACTTTATTAGACTTGTAAATTTTAATTAATGTTCTTTCAACCCGCTGTAAATGTTTTAATTTGTAGAGAACAAATTTAGATGTAAATCTCGCTGTAAACAATCTTCTATCTCGTGATGACGAAGAGGGCGAAGAAGGAGATGATGCAGCTGATTCTTATGTACCTGAAGACCTTATATCATTACTTGATGGTGGTTTTCACCCTGAGCATTCAGTTATAATTGATGCGGATGCAATGTTTTCTGAAGATATGTTTGGATATTCCAGTATCAGGAAGTAAGTCAAATTATGTAAAATGAGCATTAATAAAATACTAATAAAAACTTATTTTATTGCATGATAGTATTTTGATTGTTATTTGATCAGTTTAATATTATGTAAAATATTTTACATATACAGATTTTGTATATTATGTGCTTAAAAAAATATTCGCGTTTTTCTTTGCTTCCAATTCTTAAGACATTTTTTCCATGCATGTTTATTTTTTCATAACCTTCCATTTTTAACATCTTTTTATATTCATACTCTTGAACCTCCAAGTAATTTAAAAAAACATTTTTTCTTTTTTATTAGAATACATACTGTAACTATAAATGTATACTGAAAAAGGCCTGAACATAAACAAAATGTTTTAAATGTATTAATAAAAAATAAAAAGATAAAATAAGATTTTGACTATGGCAAAGATCGGAAATCTGTTAGTATGCAACTTTTTGTTAAATACATTTTTCAAAACGTCTCACTTTCTTTAATTCATATTTTCAAATTGAATTATATTTTTTTGCTCTTGTAAAAAATGCTGTAGGCACATCACAAATTGCGTATTTTGAACCAAAACGAGTAAAACATTGAATCAAATATTGCCTAACATTTTGTATAGTTTTTTTTTTTTTTTTTTCAACTTTTCTCCTTGGAAAACTGCCAACACTGTATGTTTTTTTAAAGCTTGTTTTGAATAAAATTCTACCTTGCCAATTCAATTTTATTAAAAGAACACTTAAAAAGAAACCAAAGAAACATGTAAGGTACAGTCTGTTCGCTATAATTACGCGGGTTTCGGATTAACAAAATTATGCTAATTAGTCAGACAACCAGTTCCAATAAGCCGCTTCCCAAGAAATTAGGTAAAATTGCTCTAATGGTCAGATTTAAATTAAAATAACATTAGGGTAGGTACTAAAATACTCATAAAATTTTTAATCCGAAACCCGCGTAAGTATAGCGAACAGACTGTAGAGACACACATGGTATTAGGCGAAATTTAGATGGAACATTGAATGCATTAATAAAATAATGGGCTTCGGAGAAGCCATGAACTTATCTGAAGAAAAAAAAAAGGTTAATTTAGATTGAAGGATTAAGAGGAGTAGGTAATTAAAATTCATATGACTCATCCAACCTAAGGAAAAATGTTTGAGCCAATGAGTCTTTAATGTTATGTCTACCCTACAGCACATAAATAATGTTTTTCCGCTTTTTAAATATGAAAAGATTACTTAAATGAAAACTAGGTAGATATTCCTAAAAACATCGTTTGTGAGATGGAAATCCTTATTTTATAAGACTGATGGAAAAATAAAATTATTTTTAATAAATGTATTAAAAATGTATCAAGAGTCAGTTATATAATTTTTAAAAATTTCTATTCTTTATCATTACATTAACAGCCGTATGCATAGTCGATCGCCAGCGACTCGCCAGAGATTCATTTCGGCGTATCGCCAGCGATTCGCTGGGATCCGCCGGCGAAAGCCCAAAAAGCTGGCGACTCGCTGGAGATTGTCACCGGAATGTCATTTCACGCAAGTTTTTATTTTCTTTTATAGGAATTATCACCGGTATCTCTCGCATTTTATTCATGATTCATTTCTTAAAACTCAAAAAATAATGAACGAATATCAAATTTTTTCCTATAAAAGAACATGAAAACTTGCGTGAAATGACATTCCGGTGACAATCTCCGGCGAGTCGCCAGCTTTTTGGGCTTTCGCTGGCGATACGCCTAAATGAATCTCTGGCGAGTCGCTGGCGATCGACTATGCATACGGCTGTAACTGTATTCTTATAAAGAAAGTTGAGAATATTTGTTTCACAACATCTAAACTAAAAGTTGGTTGAATGGAAATGGGCTTATTTTGAAATAGTAGTAGAGGAAAAGGGGCCTAGGAGGGTTAGGAACCCAGATTTTTTAAAAGATAATTTCGAAATTGTTTTTTTGCAACAATCGATAATTTTGCAAAAAAATGAAAATTTTGAAATTGAACATTTTTGAAATTAAAAATTTTTAAAATAATGTTTGCGATATTTTGTAATCATTAATTTTTATAAATTTTTTTAAGAAAAAGGGTGGGGTCGAAGTTGCAAATGCTTTTGATAAAGTTTTCGAGCAAAGAAAACAAACAATGTTTCATGTGGATAGGGGTAAGGAATTTTACAATAGGAATCTTCAGCGAATTCTCGACAAACACAACATTAAAGTCATAGCACCGGTACTGAACAGAGGGCTTCTATCGTTGAAAGATTTAACAGAAGCTTGGGTGAAAAACTAAAACCTATTTTGTACCGGAATTCTCAATGGATAAGTGTGCTACCGAATATCGTAAAACAACACACATCACAGAACAATTAAAATGAAGCCGAGTTATGTTAATCGGGAGAATGAAGTTCAGTTGTTGACAACTGTCTATAATGTCAAGACAACAAATTTGGAATCCAAGTTTACCATACGCCATCGCGTGAGATTATCTGTGTATGTTGATCAATTCAGAAATTAAAGACTTTTTATTTCCTTTGCATATTTTCTTTTCCATGACGTCATTTCTAAAGGAGTACATCTTGGATCTCAACCCTACCCACTCTCTGATAGGGATGCCCAAATATTCGTCTTTGAACAAGCCGTGGACTTTCTTGTTTACTTGGGGCATCCAGTCAATCAGCTAATCTGAGGTGTCAAAGTGTTCTAATTTTCCTTCATGTTTGGGAAAGATCGTCTTATCAAAAACACCTTCCATTACTGTGCAATTTCCGGTGACATTCGAGTACGGGTTGTCCTGGATTATTTTACGCGTTTTATACCTGCGCGGGGAGGTGAAAAAAATTCGTAAAGTTCGCTTGAATCTATGGAGCGGTCTTAACGTACGTGCCCGTCTCAGAGGCGAGCGCGGCTTACTGGCAATTTTGTACGCCCTCGACTGAGACACGGGCGACCATTATATTTACTCACACATTGTTTACGCTCGTTTCATATGCGAGCGGGTTCTAATAAACACTAAATTTTCACTTTAAAAAAATCGGATCATTTTTTGACAAAAAATTAAAATAAATGTGTAGTGGTTAAAAAACTTGTAATTGGCCCATGTTTAATTATTTATTATTAATTTCTTAACTTATTTTTTAAAACCTGTCTAGAAATGAGTCAACACCACCGAGTGGCCTTGAAAAATTATTTGCACAAAAGTAGTAGATTTTTTCTGTGCCACCACCGAGTGAACTTGAAAAAAAAAAACAAAATGTTGATTGCAATATTTCGAGGAATTATTTGCACAAAAGTTATGGAAGAATTTTGCGAAAAAAAAAATATCGTAAAATTTATTTTAAACATTTTTTTATAAAAAAATTCTATTAAAATGTCGCAAAAATTATTTTAAAAATATTCAATTTCAGAAAAATCAATTGAAAATATTCAATCAAAAAAATCAATAGCACAATAATAATTATCGAATAAAAAATCTGGGTTGGGAGGCCCCTTTTTCCTACTACTTGAAACTGCAGTTATCAAAAGATTTTTTTTTATTTTTCCAAAATTAAATAAAGTTTCCGAGAAAAAACACCTAAAAATCCACCGTTGTACAGAAAGCGTGACGTCACAAAATCTTGCGGTTGTTAAAATGTTTAAATAGTCCTTTGTCTGTGTTGCAACACATACCTAAAGCACTGCTTAAATTGAAACCCAAACATACCAGAGGTATCGGTGATAATCCTGCTTTACTCGTGAAAATTGTACTTATGCTCTAGTCAAATTTTTTATACATTTATTTATTCTATCCTCATGTGATTATCAATTTCCTGATATATTGAGGAAATAAAAAATGTCTCATTTTCAAAAAGCAGGATAAGGCTGACAGTTCAAACTACAGACTAATTGTTTACAGACCATGGTCTAACTACCTTAAAACTTTTTAAAATCTCTTGAATGAGCTATTATTTAGGCACGTTAAATTAAATTTGTATCCTGAACAACATAGGCTCTTTCCAGGTAGATCAACCCCTCGAATTTAATTTGTTTAACACCAATATATCTCTGAAAATTTAGGCATCAGAAGTGGTCAGTTATAGGTTATCTATACTGATTATATACCGAGTTCCTAAAATTCATTAAATCCTATTTGATTATAGTTGAATCCAGAAATAATAATGGGTAAAATAATGACAGGAATTTGTGAAGAATGCTGAGAGTTGCCATAAGCAATATCCAATATATAGCCACAACTGAAAAATTTACTATTGCCTTGTTATAATAATGTAATAAAGGTATATATTTTATTATTCCTTGAAGTATAACTTACTTGGGTTTGATGTTTTATATGTATTATAAATTTTTACCGTGTTATACAAAAAGTATGTCTCATCTAGTGCTGTTTTGTATGTAGATTAAATTTAAAAGGAGTTGGACATTATTTGTCTTTGTCCACCTCGACCTTTTCAGATCTATTGTGTACGTATGTATTTTGTTAATTTAGAATATGATACAGGAAGTACATTTCCTAAGTAGTATAAAAAGCTTAAAGTAAAATTAAAAATTGAATAAAAATGCATTACAAACACAAAAAATTAAACAAAGTCACTCGCAGCCGAATTTGAAAGTTCTTAATGGCTGGTACGTTTATATTAAAAATGGCGCACTCATGGTAAAACTTAAAGATAATATACTTGACAAAGTTACGTTGTACCCATTGAATTCTGTTGATCTGGCCTCTATAGACATACAGAGTAGATCACAGTATTCAAGAATGTCTCAAACCAAATAATTGGATTCATAAGTATGGAAAAGGAAACTTAAAGAGAATATTATTGACGAACTTTCGTGGTACCCGTTCAATTCTGTTGATGTGGCCTATGTAGATATGTATTTGTAAAAAATATCTACTAAAAAATTTACAATACACATATTTGATTAAAAAGTCACTTGACATGACTCGATAGCTCAGTTAAAACGTGTTACTAAATTCATCAAAAATTTTTGTGGATTATGCTTTGGTGTACATAAAAAACAGTTTCGGTAAAATTGTGATGCACACACCATTTGTCACAAAAAAGAACTGTTTCTGCTGAAGCTTTCTGGTGTTTTTCTCCTGTCAGTAACTTGATATACAAAAGTACTGCCTCATTTTCACAGTGATAGTTTTTGTTTATATGATATTTGCTGTCATGACACGTGATATATAAGGGGTTTTCTCGCCTCTGAGAAAATTGTCCCTTACTAATGGCGCTGGTTACGGGCGGCTCTCTAGCGCCAGATTTTTGGTTTAATCCACAAACTCTCGAAACGGCGTCGAAGGTACTCGGGTAGCTACAGATGGAGAATAAAAATTCCAGGAGTCAAAGGTCACTTAGACACAGGTAATAGTAGGCCACAAGTAACGGGCTTTAATCGTTGCTTGGGCTGGTACAGAATTTATCACTAGCTGAAATACAAGGGGGAAATAAAGTATGGAATTAGTAACCAGTAATACGGCAAGTTAACATTCACACATATATTGTTTCAAACTATTTACAACATAAAAAAGAATAAATTAAGGTATTTCAACGCTTACCCTCACGGTAATGTGTACAAACCCTTAACAAAAATAAACAAACCAAACGGCCGGAAAATGACTTTCGAATAGCCTCAATCAGACGTAAAAAAAATGAAATCAATAATTGTAGTAATCACGGTCGCAGCAAAAGTTTATTATTGAAATGTCTATTCGGTTGTTGAGCTAAAAATGTAACTTGCTATTTCGTTCAGGAGAAAATTAATTCGGTCGTAGGAAAAATTTACTATCAGACTATTTTTACGGACGCGGGAAAAAATTAACTTTTTAACAGTTTAATCGTTAAACAAACTAAAAATGCAACTTACTATTTTTCTACAGAAAATAATATTTACGGTCGTAGGAAAAATTACCTGTTGAATTGTCCAATCGGTATTTACAATCAAATGTAATTGAATGTTTCGGCAAAGCAAAATTGAATATACGGTTGCAGAGAATGCGAGGAGACAGGTTCGGGACAGTACTAATTCCAGGGCTGAAACCGGGATTCTATAAGAAGTTTACTCAAATTAGTGGTTGGAAAGTAAAACCAACTAACAACCGGGATAGCACATTATCACTGAATGAAGTGATTTTAATCACGAGCCGCTTCAGACAGGGGAATGATACTATTTAAGTTCACTTAAAATAACGGAGACTTACGTAAAATAAACTAATAACCGGGATAGCATATTACCTCTGAATGAAGTGATCGTAATCTCGAGCCGCTTCAGACAGGGGAATGATACTATTTAAGTTCTCTTAAAATAACGGAGACTTACGCAAATGAGTGTTTCAGACGTAAAATAAACTAATAACCGGGATAGTACATTATCTCTGAATGAAGTGATCGTAATCACTAGCCGCTTCAGACATGGGAATGATGCTATTTAAATTCTCTTAAAATTTGCGGTTCGGATTATAAAATAAAAGAAAATGTCTCGTCACAATTCTATTAAGATAACAAATCAAAATATTAGACAATTCCCAAACAGTTCCGACCAATTATTTATTGGTTAAAGCTTTAAATAAACTAAAATGAAATTACGATTTTTCCGCGGAAATTTACGGTAATAGGAAAAATTAACTATACGACTATATTTACGATCGAATGAAAAATAAATTATTTAACAGTTAAAGCCTTAAATAAACTAAAATATAATTAAAAAAAAAAGGTGCTTTCTAACAAGAATAAATTAAAGTCTTTATCAAAACAAGTTTCAATTCTTAACTCAACACGGAATAATATTAATTAAAAATAAATCGGTTTCCAATAGCACGGCTTAAAGTCTCGAGCGGAACAAAAAAAATCAATTTATAAAAAACGATGACAACAATTTACCTTTCGTCAAGATCGCGGCTAGAAATTTATATCGGTTTAAAATTGTATCTATCGGGATCGTGGATTTCGGTGTCTAAATAATTTTTCTATTTTCGACTGTTCGTCGAAAACCTTTCCAATAACAGAAACCCCACCATTACAACTCGCGCACGCAGAGTATTTGGTCTGAATTGCGAGAAGCTGATAATACAGGGCATATCCACGAAGTAAAATTAAGTAAAAATCGAAATTAATACCCGGAATTGGTAAAAAAAAAAAAATATTAACGAAAATTGACTTCATTACAGATATCTTAAATTTCTGAATTCGTTGAAATCTTGCTGATAAATCAACGTCCAAGAATATCTCGAGATCTCAACCGAACTTTGACGCAATGACAGATGACAGCGTTATTCGCCCATTTGATTACTGCCAAATATTTCCGGATTCAACTATAATCACAATTTAACGGTTAAATATAAAAATAAATCGATCTTCTGAAAGGCTTCTACAGGTGTTCTGCAGGGTTCCGTTTTAGGTGTATACTGTTATTTTTTTACACGGTCCGTTAAGTTTGATTTCCTCAATAGTATTGATCCTATCCTTGCTATAAAAAGGGCATAGTTAAACCAATTATTGCTCTCTTTATGCGTCTTGACTTCCAAATATAATTAAGCATCTAATCTTTATTCTGCTAGGTAAGCTGATTAACATATTGTATACTAAAGTAGTACTAAAACTAAAGTGTCAATTTCTACCATTTGCTGACTATTTAAAATTGTTTAGGGTAATCAACTAATTTTAAACAATGTTTAAACACTCTGCTTTAAAGGAAATACATGTTTTTAAAAGTTTTTTCTTTATGAACAACAAATATTTAGATAGAAAGTTGAAGAAATATCCCAACAAATTATTCAAAACTGTTTAAGAGAATTCGTTAATAAGTTAGGTTGTTGTCAAGCAGCTGAAGGTCTTCAGAATGAACTAAACATTAAAACTTATCAATTACTTGGATTTTTACAGATTTTCACTTTTATAAGCAAACCCCCTTCACAGCAACCATAGTCAAAAGAAAGAAAAAAATAAAAACCGCGATTCGTATACAAAACTGCTAATACACCATATTTTCAAAATATAGTAGGTGATAAAAATTAATATTTTCGTCACCTAATAGTACAGAAAAACCCTAAAAACTTTTACACAAACAATTTTTTTAACCAACGTTTAGTTTAACAAGAAATTGGGTATTCCGACACATAAGCCCCGTGTATATACACAGTAATTTATTGTTTAATTTTTAATCCATCTTCTTTATCATTTTTTTAAATTTTATTTTACCTATTGACTTTTTTCGTTTGGCTTTTTTCACTAATTTTTGTTTGAAAATGTTTGACTTTGCTCAAACAAGCTTCCTTAACAGTCGTGGTAGCAGTGGCCGGAATCGTATACCCGACAGAGACGCACCTTCAAACAACGCAGGTGGCAACTCTGACAGAGACAGAGAGAATTTTTCAAGGTGGCGAGATAGGCAGTATTTTGGACCAAGGAGATGGTTGGAAACTGCATTGAGGGATAATACTTTCGATAAGGATGCAGGTAAGATATTTCAGACATGTAAGGGTTTTTATCATCCTTTATTAACTTAAAGTATTTATATTCCTTTTAATTACTTTAAAGATGATCCAAAGGTTCCAGAGAATCTCTAATTATTCTAATGCCTACTATAAATCTGACTTCTTCATAAAAAAAATGATAGATATAAAACTGTGCTCGAGTCGTGAATAAATTCATGAATTTCTTCACGATAAACATGTTCAATTTTTTATCTAATTTTACCTTGAGATTCATAAATACCAACCTACCAAACAACCCACCTAAAAACTAAATATACGTTGTCATTTTGTTGAGTACTTATGTTTTTATTAGGTTTGTTCCTATTCGCTATAGAATCATTGTTTACACTCGCGTCATGTGTTCGCATCCATGGCTACCCACAGTATCAATTTATTCAATAATTGTCAATTGACCTATCTCCTTATTGAGGTCTCTATTACTCATGCACAAGTCATTCTTCCTCTCAAAATCACAAGCGCCTAGTCGGGGAGCAAGGCCGGACAACCAAATTGGTCAAATTAATTATAAAATTATTGTGCTGTTATTGATAGAAATTCGAGGTTAAGCTTGTTTATTATATTTATTATTGTATAATCCTAGGAGCAAGTTTCACACACTCGAGCAAATAATAATAATAGTACACTGGCTAATAATGACTACCTACAGCGCGGCGGCATAACCAAGTATGCAACATTATCAATCAGAAGTTGGCTAACAAGTTCGGACTACTTACCACATATACACCATACTACAAGCACGGCATAAGAAACAATCGGCAGGCTCACTTGCCGCTGATCGCATACAAATATTATACTAAGAAAATTTGATCTTGGCGACGCCATTCGGGGGTCTTAGTCAGGGTCGGATTAAAGCGTATTTAAAGATTTTGTAATAAAATAAGGTATTGATAGGCATGATCGTATTAAAACAAAAAAGCTCTACATATTGCGCCAAATAATTAGCTTGTTTTTATTGATGGTCTTAAAATTTCTATTAATATTTTTAAAGTGTAATATATGAGCAGCCTTAAATATAACTTAGGACCGATTCCACCGTTGTGTTAAATGAAGTTTAAAATGACATTTTTACATTAACAATGTCATTTTAATCTTCGTTTAACACAACGGTGAAATCGACCCTTAATAACAAATATTTATGGAAATCGATGACAAGGAGCGTCAAATGTTATCTCGGAATTAAAATTAAATCTAAAAAAAAATTTCAAACGCCGGATTTAGTGATAAATAATTCAAAGTTGTGTTGAAAAATTATTTCAAAGTTTGTTATTAAACATACAAAACTATTATTTGACATTTTTAAATTGCCAAAAATATCTTCATTTTAAGGCATATTGTGTACATACATAGCAACGTTGAATTTTAAGGCATTTTTTAATTAAAAATCCGCATATATAATAAAATGTTCTTAAAAATATTAATATTTTGTGCATGCAATTCATTAATATGCTTGTTTATATTTACATTTTCTACAATATTGCCACCATTACACGCGATTTTGGAAAATGGCTCATCCTTCTTACTAGTCCTACGAATTTCATGCAGCCTTACAAGTAAAGCATCCCCACCTGTTTCGCAGTTTTCAGTTCCAGAATGTAATAAATTTAAACATTTCAATTTTTTGAACGTCCTTTGAAATTGGACCGATGTAAGGTTTACACAGTTACCATCATGGAGGAAGGATAATTAAGAGTTGCAGATTCCTCATAGAAATTTGGCAGCATGTTTACCTTCAGCGACATATGGAATAGTTTTGTGCAATTAATACTCAGTCGGTAATATAGAAAGATGTAATGCTATTTTAGTTTGAAAATTGGCGGGCTTTTGAATTTACTTCGACAAAATATAAGAATTTTACATTTTTAATAGCACTTGTTCTGTTCCCGCGCATTTTAAGATTTATTTAGATATTTTTTTTTTTATCTATTTTCATTTGGGCTTACAATATTAATTATTTATATTTATTAATTGCGTTTTTATATATAACCACATTGCGTTTAGTAATATCAATATTTAATATATTTAATAATTTTCATTATGTTTATAATTAATTATTATAAAGGTTTGCTTTCTTCACCTATATATTTACCCATTCCTACATATTCCGATATTTAATCGCCTTCCTTCTGAACTTTGAACCATTTTTTTTTGGCTTTTCGCCGTTTCTTCGAATTGTCAAAGCCGCAACTACAGATAGAACGAAAACGAACAGCGGGCTCGAAACATCGAAACACCGTACTCGGAATTTTTGTTAATAATTCAAAGCCGGCAAACCCGTGAACGAAAGAAATTTATATTTTTTCGTGTTACGAATTGTGTTGCGCCTCGCATTGCGCGAGTTGAAGAAAACCTGCATCCCCGGATAAAGAAGACAATTGGCCTTTCCTCCTGTTCCGGTAAGTTAAGTAAACCTTTAATTTCTTTTTGTAGAACCTTGATTTCATTCTTGTTCAGCAGATATATGCAAATAATTTAATTAACACTAAAAAGTGGATCCTTTATGAACTCAACGTCCCTATTAAATACAGTCCGGAACTATTGGAAAAATAATTAATTATTCCTATAAAGTTTATTAATGTGAAGATAACTTATAACTTCACCAAATAAGCTAGTTCCATTGCATTTGGTCCTTCTACCCGCGATAATCTTGTTTTGAACCCCCAGACAATTGATCTGTGGTTAATGAATGTTTTTTTGTTTGAGTTCTATTTTCCACTTTTCGTGTTAATTCAATTATTATTTTATTAACAACACACAGTGGTTATATTGTCGGTTTGAATTTTCGTTTTCAATTTATTTTAGATACCTTTATCTATATTCGCAATTTTCATTTAAAAACATTCATGTTAAGTAAATAATTTATTTCAGTGAATCGCATTGATATCCGCAAAATTTCATATTTCTATATGTACGCAAAAACCGGTGTAAAGGTTGCTATCTGAAGCCGTTTATCGCGTATCGTCGAACCGTTCATTTTACGATTCGAATTGGAACCTAAAATCTGAAATACCGGGGCGGCACCATAAATATTATTTTGTATTCAAACTTGAATGGAAAACATTTATTTATTTTCCATTAGATTGGCAGTGGATCGTTTAATTATTGTAATTGAACCGATTTTATTTTCATTTTGTTCATATTCAGTTACTGCAACTGAAGTTTTCTGCACTTATTGCAAGTGTACCATATTTATTCTTATTTCCCCTTGGATTTAATTAATTTGTTTTCACGTCACTTCCTTTAATTAGCTTGAAAATGCCTACGGAACAGGAGAAAATTCTGCGTCATAAAGCGTTAAGACAAAGTGCCTTAAACCAATTTGCACTTGTTGAAAAATTTGCTATTGAAGCCAAATTTGATACAGCTAAGCATACGCAATTTAAGGTTTGATTCAGAAATGTAAAAAAACTGTTGAAAGATTTTGAAAAACATCACAATGCTATTCTAACCTTATTAGCCGGTACTAGTGATGCAGAATTGCAGATTGAAAATTCAATTTGTGATGATTTCACGAATCGTGTTCATGAAATGGAGACTATTCATTATGAACTATTTGAGATGGTTTTAGATATGTCTAGTAATTTGGCCAATTCTACGGTTGCTTCACCTGCTCCAATCAAGGACAATATACATTTACCAAAAATCGATTTAATGAAATTTTCTGGAGATATAACTGAATTTCCTATATTCATTGAAACTTTTAACGCTTTAATTCATTCAAATAGAAACTTGTCAAATATTGAAAAATTTAATTATTTGAAATCAGCTCTTGGCGGAAACTCTCTTATTTATCTAAGTCGTATTAAACTTATTGGGGACAATTATCCTATTGCGTATGATACTCTCGTCAAAAGATACACAAATAAACGTCTTTTGGCATCCACATATTGGAAATCTATTGAGAATACAACGCCGCTTTCTCAAAGAAATGCTCGTAGTTTGCGCAATCTTATAGAGACATTTGATGAAAATGAGTTATCCTTAAAAAATATGGGATTTGATACTCAACACTGGGATTTTATTCTCTGCATGATGTTTTTAGATAGATTGGATTCACAAACTAGAATGCTTTTTGAACAAAATCATGCTTCAAATGAAATTCCTCTTTATTCCGAAGTTAAGAAACTAGCGTTACAGCAATGTATAGCCTTAGAATCTCTTTGTTCAAATGATAAAAAATTGCCCAAACAACATGGTTTGGAAAAATCAAATTTTTCGACTCCCCCTCGTAATAGCAATTATTATAATTCTCAAATACATTCGCGGTCCAAATCAGCTTTACTGTTAAATACCGGTAAAAGGCAATTAGATTGTTATGTGTGTAAATCAAATCATATGGTTTACAATGTCCTAATTTTTTGGAAAAGACACCTCAGCAAAGATATGAAATTATTAAAAAACATAAGGCATGTGTGAATTGTTTGTCAAATTTACATTCTTCGAAGAAATGTTCTTCCGAGATGTACGACTTGTTCAAAATATCATCATAGCCTTTTGCACTTTGTTTCATCCGCTAATAATACAATTTTAATGAATGCAACACCCCTAGAGGAAGAAACCGTGGTTAATCCTAGTACTTCCTCTAGTAATTTAATTTTAAATTGCGTTCAAAGCTCGACAAAAACTGTAAATGTAGGAATGCTACTTGATAAGCATGATGTTTTATTGGCTACTGTGCTTGTCAAAATTAAAATTAAAGATAATTTTGGTGACTGGCACACCATCAGAGGAGTTCTTGATGGGGGGGCACAATCCTCGTTTATTTCAAAACATTAAGTAAATAAATTAGGTTTGCCAAAATTCAAGATTGCTTTAAATTTACATGGATTAGAGAAAATGCGAACCTCTGCGCATTTAGGTGTTTTTATTAAAATTGCACCTCTTGCTAATTTGCATCAGTTAATTGAATTTGGTGCTGTAATTGTTGATACAATTTGTGGTAACTTACCAAATACTACTTTTTCTAAAGAAAGTATTTCAAATATTGCCAATTTAAATTTAGCAGATCCTAGTTTTAATGAAAGTAGTCGTATTGATTTGCTTTTAGGTGCGGATGTATATCCTTATATTTTAGAGGAAGGACGTATTTATCAAGGCAAAGATAAACCTGTAATTTTAAATACCATTTTCGGGTGGATGGTTACCGGTAAAATTCCTTTGTCAAATTCATCCTTATTATCTCCTGAAATTAATGCCTTTTTCACAACTGCAAGTGAAATTAATTTAGATGAAACTTTAAAATTATTTTGGAACACTGAAGAAGTTCCATTCAATAAAATCGTTTCACCTGAAACTGAATATTGCGAAAAATATTTTTCGGAAACTACTACCAGAAATGACATAGGTAGATATATAGTTTCGCTACAATTTAAATCACATGTAACTGACTTCGGGGATACCCGGTCAATCGCAGTCAAGCTTTTCTTCTCCTTAGAAAAACGCTTATTACAAAATCCTTCTTTCCACATATCATATTGTGAAGTTATGAAAGATTACCTACAAAGTGGACACATGCAAGTGGTTCCAGTTCCGTCTACGAAAAAAATAAATAATTATTTTTACATAGCGCATCATGCCGTAATTAAAAAGGATTCTAGCAGCACGCCTCTGCGGGTCGTGTTTGATGCCTCCAGTCATGCCCCAAATAAACCTTCTTTAAATGATGCCTTGTACACAGGTCCTAAGTTGCAACAGGATTTAGTAAACATCTTATTGAATTTTCGTATTCATACTTATGTATTTACTTGTGACATCAAACAAATGTATAGAATGATACTAGTCACACCGGAACATCGACAATATCAGCGTCTTGTCTGGCGCTTTTCTAAGAACGAACCGTTATTAGATTACGAGTTAAATATTGTTAGTTTCGGTATAAACAGCAGTCCATATTTGGCCCTAAAAACATTGTTGCAACTTGCTAACGACATGATGATTTACCACTCGCTTCTGAAATTTTATCGAAGTCTACTTATGTTGACGATATTGTTACGGGAAGCGATAGTATCGAATTGGTTTTCGCAATGAAAACCCAGTTGATTGAGTTATTGGGCAGAGCCGGTTTTCAGGTTAAAAAATGGGCTTCAAATGAAAACCAATTACTTGCCGATTTACCTCAATCATACATACAAAATCAATGCTTATCTTTTGATTCCGAAAACAATACTGTATTAAAAATTCTAGGCCTCAAATGGAGTCCTACTGAAGATGAATTTTCCTATAGTTTTTCTTCTTTTGAAAAACCTTGTACAAAGAGAGGTATATTGTCAGAACTCGCGAGGATATTTGACCCGCTTGGATTTCTGACACCTATCACAATTTTTGCTAAATTTCTAATTCAGCATTTACGGAGCCTTGGTTTAGGCTGGGATGACTCCCCTCCATCGTCTGTTTTAACGAAATGGGAACAAATTAAAAATGAATTATGTTGCTTTCACGATTTTAGAATTCCACGTCTCATAAACGTCATCTCCATACCGTATCATGTTCATTGGTAGGATTTTCGGATGCTTCTGAACGTGGATTTTGTGGAGTAGTTTATTTAAGGGCTGCTTATCAAGATGTTAGTACTAGATCCTTTTTTGTCTGTGCCAAATCAAAAGTTGCACCCTTAAAAAAATTATCACTACCCCGGTTGGAACTTTGTGGTTCCGTCCTATTAGCCAAATTAATGAAATTCGTTATGGAATCTTATAAAGAGAAAATTTCTTTTGAAAACATTTTTGCTTTTACTGACAGCACAATTGTACTTAGCTGGATTAAAAGTTCAGCTCATCAATGGAAAACCTTTGTAGGTAATAGAGTCGCATTTATACAAGATATCGTTTTACCTATTAATTGGTATCATGTGTCTTCATCCCTTAATCCAAGTGACTTAGGTACTCGTGGCCTTCTGCCCTCCGAATTAATTAATAATCGTTTATGGTGGGAGGGACCACATTTTTTATCTGAAAAATTTGAAACTTGGAATTTTCCAGTTTGTTCATCTCCTGCAAACTCTGCGGAGGTTCCGGGTGAGGAGAGAAAAATTATTTTAAACACAAAATTAGCATTTGACCATATTCTATGTTTGATAGAAAAGCATTCTTCACTTCAAAAACTTAAACGAATTTTTGGGTATATGTTGCGCTTCATTTTCAATCTAAAAAATAGACAAAAAAATTAAGGGGTTATTTAACTATTAAAGAGCTAAATAATGCATTACTGCTTATGGTTAAACACGTTCAATATTTACACTTTGAACTTGAAATTTCGATGATTACGGCGAATAAACCGTTAATCAAAAGTTTCAGAAAATTGAATCCCTTTCTTGATGAGAATGGGTATTTAAGGGTAGGTGGCAGATCATTCTGACCTAGATTATGACAAAAAATTCCCCCTGCTTTTACCTAGTAAATCTGCCTTAACTTCTCTTATAATTCAAGATTTCCAGAGTATCTCAAGGAAGACATTCTCGCTCAGCACAGCGGAAATGCCGGAGACAGAAGGCATGGATGCTTACACGAGAAGCTGGACCTATACAGTACTGTTTGCTGTTTTTTGTTGAAGGCTTTTTTGGCGTGGTTTACAATTATTATTACTTGTGCCACAGTGATGTGACCAGTCCTGAACCCGTATTGTATTGTTCCGACGGTATAATCAGGTTATATATTTCGTGTGTATGTAGTCTGTTTAATATTATGCGGTCAATTATTTTGGCTATGCCGTTAAGTAGAGAAATAGAGCGATAGCTCTCAACAACCCTGGCGTTTTTACCTCGTTTTAGAATGGGGATCACATTGGCAACTTTAAGTTTTTGAGGGTAATATTGTAATTTTAGAACAGCGTTAGTTATGTGATGTAGCTGTACATAAGCTTTAAGAGTGAAGTTTTTAATTAAATTATTACTAATGCTGTCAGGCCCCGGGGCCCTCCTGTTGTGTAATCTCTTCACCACATCCCTAATTTATTGAGGAGAGAAGAGTTTATTTCCGGGTACTATGTCCCTATCAATGTTTTGAATGTCAGACGGGAGTTTTCAATTTCTTGTGTTCGTTATTGTTAGGAATATTGTTATCGAAATTTTTTGGAAGAGTTCGCCGAACGTTTCTTCCTTTTGTATGTCAGTAGAGCACACTTTGTCTTCGCAATTTTCCACACTGAATTGTCTTGAGGGTTAATTGTCTCGAGGGTTTTTCTCCATTTAAGGTTCCTGTGTTCGTTGATTAACTTGTTTGTGTTTCCCAATGTCGTGAAGTCTAACCCTGTCGTCATCTTGTCTGTGTTGTTGCCAGCGTCGTCGTATATGATTTTTGTTGGTAATGAGGTCAAGAATGTTTTGTGGTAAGTCATCTCTATGTGGTCCAATTGTTTTTGTTAAGCATCTCTTGCCTTCATTATTGCTGTAGTCAAGTGTTGTATTTCGTTGTCCGGTGTAATAGCGTCGTGTATGTTGTTATTTATTACAATGTTCTTGTCGAGTGTTTGTATAGTTTTCAGTCGGTGTTCTTGTAAACGAGGTATTTGCCCTGTGTTCTTGAAATTTTATGGTTGGTTTTAATTTCAAGATACACAGGGTCATGGTCCGAGGTCAGTGTTTTGATGGTTGTTATATTTTGAATGTTAGGTAAGTTTTTGGCCACGGCAATGTCAAGTGTGCTCGGTGTCATGCCGCTGTAGGGGTAGTGTGTAGGTTTGTCCGTATAGTGAATGATGAAGTCATGCATTTCGGCGAACCCGTCCAAGATTCTCCCGCTGTGATTTGGTCGGGTGCAGTATGCATCCCAATGAGGGTGTTTGGCGTTGAGATCACCCATCATGAGGACTCTGTTACCTGTAGACATGATGGTATGCAACTCGAGTGCTGTAAGGTTATTGTGGGGGTGGTTATATGCACCGATATTATTTATTTTGATTATGTGTTCGAATGCTATGTCTAAACTAGGTATTTGTTCATAGATTAGAGTGCTTTTGACTATGAAGGCTATCCACCCACCTCTGGAAGTTAGTTTGTCATGTCGAAGTACGTGATAGTCTTTTATTTTTAATTAATGGGCGGGTTTAATGCGTGTCTCTGAAATAAGTATAATATCAAACCTATGTTTGTGAATGAAACTGCTTACCATAGGTTTCTTATTAAGCATCCCATTTACATTGTAAAAACATATTTTAAGCGAGTCTAATTTGCCGCCGTGGAGTTCAGTTCATAAAGTTGTAATTGTCAAGTTCTGATACGAAATCATAATATATTATAAAACATTCGGCATTTGAATTGCAGTTTGTTAACCTAGAATTTAACTCACGTACGGCTCTAATGAGCTCACCAACATTTACCAATTTACCTAGTTTCTGGAATTCGGCATTTAGGGTTTGGATGTCGTTCATTGGAGCGTTTCTTTGGATGGGGGCGTGGCTAACTGATGGTCTACTATCTTGATTTGTAGTGTGTTGTGGTTGGTTTTGCATGTTCCTATTGTCAGGTAGGGCTGGAAAATGCTCTCTATGGGGTGGGTTGGCTCGCCGACGGTCCCATACGTTTGCTGTGGGGGCCTGTGCAGGGATGTATTTAGGTTTGGGTTGTGTAGCTTGTCTTTTTTCTTGGAGTCTATCAAGTCTATCTGTGTATGACTTACACTTGCTGTAGTTGGCCGGGTGATTCTGCCTGCAGTTTGCACATTTGGCTGCCGTGTCCCTGGTTTTAGTGCATATTCTAGTTAGGTGGTCGCCCGCGCACTTAAGGCAGTGGTGTGGTCGTCCGCAGTTAGTAGTGGCATGTCCCCAGAGTTGGCAGTTATGACACTGGATTATCTATTTTTTTGATTTCCGAAGTTCCCATATGACTCGGGCGTACAGGACTCTTCTTGCGTTCTTGTTCAGATAATCCAGTGTCAGGGACGGGTCCGTGACTACCAGGAATTTTGATATCATATTCGGCGACTAGATCATCCTCAATGTCCTGGGTTTTCGTACCGTCTGCTAAGCCTCTCAGGACAAACGCATGAGATTTATCGTCATTGATGGTGTAGGTATGATGGGCGATATTTTCCTCTCTTACACTCTGCAGCACTCGTAAGTGGTCATCTTTCTCTTCAACAAAGAGTATGGGAGAGTTATTGGTATGTTTCACACTGAAACTACCCTTAACTTTTGCTTTAAGGTCTTGAATTAGTGCTGACTGATTAATGGTTTTCTCATCAACAACGATAGGGGGCATCACTGCTTTTTTGGGGTTGTTGGCCAGGGTAGTTCTGTTTTGGGGAGCTTTTTTGGTTGGTACTGTAGCTGTTGAGTTCGTTTCTTGGTTATCGGTGGCTTTGTTGTTTGTATTGCCGTCTTTCGGAGTGTTTTTTCGTTTCCTCTTAATAATTTTGTCTATTTCATCGTCTAGGTCGGAGTCTGAATCATCGGTAAGAGGTTTAAACTTGTTGCTGGTAGAGGTCATTGTATGTTTTGTTTTCTCCCTTATGAGCCTCTGGAAATTCGAACTAAATTTCCTGGGTGTTTGGAACGAGTTTCGCGTCCGCTTCACCGTTGGCCGGTCCACCGATCAGTCCCCCGTCCGACTGGATTGCGCGAATATCTAGTCTGTGTGAAATGTTGTTTAGTATTGTTTGGGACCGTTAGGGAAGATGTTATTGTCTATTTCTATTCCTGTAAATGTCTAGTTTAGCATGGATACAGCCGTGCTTCCTACGCACGTTGTCCCCCCGATATATGCTTAGGATATCGTCCCTCACATTATCGGGAAGGCATCGCCTATAGAAATTTTCGGCTGTATCGAGGATATAGTCTTTAATTAAGGATATGTCTGTCTGTCTGTATATCTGTGCATGTCGAGAATTCTGGCATAGCGGTCGTATTCCAGAGCTAGCCGCAGATATCTGTTTTGTGCTACCTGTAGTTTGCTGAAGTGAGTGTTGGCCATAGAACAAAACACTGGACATCCATATGTCAGGATTTTTGAGGAATTTAATTGTTTCCACCACCTCTTTAGGAGAGGTGTAAAAAGAATGAGGTACGTGAACTGGACCCGTTTCCCTAAGGTTTTTTACTAATCTTTCGATTCTATCGTGTCGGGCGTTGTTTGTTTGATTGTTCGTGAAGTTAACCTGAAAGTGTTCACCGAAGGCTTTCTCGTTGTCCGTTGTGAGTACGTCTTGTCCTTGTTTCATTGTAGGAAGTTGCGAGTTAGGTTTTTTGTACCTTCTCACAACCTCCCACAATGAGTTGTCTCTAGGATTGATTTCGGACAGGGTCTTTTGCCAGACATTATTTCGATGTTCGTTAATTTTCGTGTTTATATATTTGGCAATGTCCATCAAACGTACCCTGTCTTCTCTCCTGTACATCTGCCACCTTTTGCGTATTTGGTTTTTGTTTGTTATTAGTTCAGTGATGGCAGTTTGTCTTTGTGTGGGGCGGTAGTTTTTATTTTTGTCGAGTCGTCTCTAGCTTTTTGTACGACTTTAATGAAATCTTGTGTTATTTGTTCTAGTTGTTGTGGATTTGTAATGTTGTTGTTGATTATTAACGTTTGTTTTATTTTTTGTCTGTATTTGTTCCAGTCTGTCGTTTTGTAATCGTAGTATTGTTTTTGTTGTCTGTTGATTGTTTGTCTCGTTCTGATTTCCAAGCACACTGGATCGTGGTCAGAGTTCATTGTGCTTATCGTTCTGATGTTTTCTACGTCTGGTATATTTTTAGTGATTCCAATGTCCAGTGTGCTAGGGGTACTGCCATTAAATGGGGTGCATGTCGGTTCGTCCGTATAGTGTATAATAAGCTCGTTGTCTTCGGCGAAATCTCTCAGTAAATTGCCTGCGGGGTTGGCGTGAGTGCAGTTCGCGTCCCACTCCGGGTGTTTACAGTTCAAATCACCAGCTAGAAAAACTATTCCCCTTTGACATCAGTGCATGCATGTCAGCATAAGGGATTTTCTGAGCAGGGGGGTTGTACACTCCTATAAAGATTAAGTTACAGCATTTAACTATGGCGTGTTCTGTGAAATGTTTAGTTTTTGCAAGTTCGCGTATTCTAATGTGTTTTTGACTAATATTGCGACCCCTCCCGCTGCCATTTGTCGTATGTTATGTCTGTTTTGTTCCCGTCTGTCCTCTCTAATGATGTTATAGTCACTGATTCTAATTTTGTCTGTTTGTTTTAGGTTTGTTTCCGTTAGTGTTGGTGTCGAACTTATGCCTGTGAATGAAATTTGAAACCGCGTTTATTTAACAACCCGTTCACATTGTAAAAACAGATTCTGAGTCTGTCTTTGTATGTAGGGTTGAATTCAGTTTTTAAAGTTGTATGTGTAGGTTTTTTACAAAGTTGTTGTATATTATGAAGATGTCACGTTCGTCTCTACATTGTCTAATGGAATTATTGAGGTCCCGAACGGCTCGGGTGAGTTCTGATATGTTTACCAAGCTATTCAGTGTGTTGAACTCATCATTGAAGGCGACCATATCGTCCATGGTTCCCTGCTCCGACGCGTTCGCGGTCTACCTGGTCGGTTGGGTTCTCGGAGGTTGTTGGCTGTTTTGCTGCGGTCTTCTGGTCGGTAACGGAGCGAATTCTTCTTGAGCATGCCTGTTAGCGACAGGGGGTTGTTTCTTCTCCCGGGCATTCCCTTCTGGGAGTGGCGCCTGCACGTATCTTTTCGGCTGCTGTTTACTTCTTCGTTCTTCCATCCTGGCTACTCTGTCGAGGTATACAGACCATTTTGAGTAGTTGACTGGGTGTTCTCCCAGACAATGTAGGTGACGGGGGTGTCGCAAGTTTTAATACAGGTCCTGGTATGGTGGTTTTCTGCACATTTCAGACACTTTGGGGGTCGTCCGCAGTTGGCAGTGGCGTGCCCCCACGCCTGGCAATTATAGCATTGAATAATTAGTTTGGTTGATTTTCTTAGTTCCCAGACTATTCTTATATGTCCCACTACCCTCACATTTTTGTTTAAAAAGTCCAGAGTTATTGCCATGTCTGTCACAATTCGGGAGAGAGGTCTATTTTTGGTCGACATTTTGTAGATCTCTCTTATTTTGATATCGTATGATAACATTAGGTCCTCTTCTATTTGCTCGGGGGTGGTACCAGACGTTAGCCCTCTTAGCACGAAGGCGTGGGATTTCTCCGCTCTGCTCGTGTACGTATGGTAGGATATTTCGGACTCTTTAATGCTATCCAGGAGTTTCTTATAATCATTTTGTTCCTCAACATAAATAATGGTGGAGTTGTTGGTGTATTTAATAGTATACTTGCCCTTTACTATATTTTGAAGGTCTCTTTTTAGGGAATTATGGTCGTCCGTTCTCCCTTCTACCACTATTGGGGGCATAGAGGATTTTTTGTTTGTACTATTTGGGGATTCGGTTGCTTTACCTTTGTTAGTTCTCGCCGTATTGCTTATTTTCGATTTTCTACTTGCTGAGGGTGATTTTTGTATGATAGGGTCCTCGTCGTCGGAGTCAGTATCAGTCAACGCCTGGAATTTGTTTTGTATCTGAATTGATCTGTCCGCTTTGTCCTTTAGGATGTTGACAAAGTTTGTAGAAATTTTTTTGGGTTTGATGAATTCTCCGCCCTCTGTATTAGTGTCCATGTATTCTGTATTTGTGTTTTCCTGTGTCTCTATTGGAATATCTGAGATTCTCTTCCTCTTGAGTTTAGGTTCAGGGGTAGTTTTGGAAATTTTCGGCACCGCCCCAGTGGATTCGGTCGGTTTGATACCGGTAAATAATCGCACATCGTTAGACTTAATGTTATCGCGCTTTGGCCTCTCGTCTTCGCTCGACGTGGCTGTTTGTCTGTCTGTTCCGAAATTTAGAACTCGCGTGGTTACTGACTGCGGAAGCGGTAGAGTTTTGTACGCGGATTCGAACGTAGGTTGACCGATGCCCCGAGTGTGATCCGTCTGTAGGTTATTTTCATCGTTCTCCGAACTTTTATCGAAATTCTCCAAGCTTTTTACTTTTCCCCATACTTTTTGAATAATTTCGTTTATTGTTTTCTCCGCGTTTTCGGCACTTTCTAGTATGAGACTATCGAATGATTTACTCGCGTTACCGAGGTTGTTTACAGCGTCTTTGTTTTCGTTAAATTCCGAAAATTAACAATAGTGTCATTTAAAGGCGAGTTCTCCGCACTTTCAAACATACGCAAACATCATCCTCACTGCGACAAATACACTAACGGCCATATGCACCATTGTCCAGCTAAGTCCTCTGTTATCTAACAGTAGTATAAAAAATAACAGTGTGTTAACAGAATTTGCTATGCACCATCTATGTACCATCTAATTTACCAGTTTCAGTAAGAAATCAGTCTGTTACGTATATATTACTGTTCATATCCCATAAAACCTTATATAGCCCTTCAAAATAAACAAGTAAAATTAAAATAGTCTGATAAGTAAAATTAACAGGCCAAATTTGGTTTGTTACATTAACAACGCCTTTAACAGATTGTTAGTCGTATTTTGTAATGGTGAATACAAAATTGTCAATTTAACAGTCAGTTATGTAGTTAACTCTCTGATAACTATTAACAGAAGAATGGTGCATATGGCCGCAAATAACTATTTTACTAGGACTAGTACTGAAACATCCTAGTCCGATGGAAGACTGCACGATGACGTAACTCCCCAGTGAGGAAATCGAGGCCTGCCTCGCTGGAGATGGTTATCATCGTCCAGTTGACTAAAATTAGGCATTCCAACGACCTGTCCAAATGGCTACCAGTGGGAACTGACAGTTTAGGTATGGCAACCCTGTTGTCATTAACAGGGTCAATGACGCATATATAGTTATATAGATTAATCAAAGCTGGTCGATTGCGAGCGGCCATATTGCCTGGCAAATATTTATTAATTTGAATCGGTTTAGCGAAAATGTGTTTTAAAATCAATTTTCAGCCTTTGGATATTTAAAAAAAAATAATTTCCTATATTTTTACTTCAAGGCATAAGCTTATGTTTATTTTGAAAAATATGGATGATCAATCTATGTAACTATCTATTTCATTGACCTTATCAAATCACCAGGCCTACAGGGTTGCCATAATTTTGCCATATCATAACCTGTCAAAACCCACTGGTAGTCATTCAGTTTGGAATGCCTAATAGTTACACGCAGACATAGACTATACCAAATGACACACATATATACAAGGACAACCCTGGTTTTTCCCAGGGAAGACAATCGCAAGTGAAATCCCACAAAAACTAACACAAAATTCAATTTTCGATCCGAAACTCACCAATATTTGCTATCGACCGATAGGCAGATGGCACATAAAACTCAGTTATTTTAAATTGGATTGAGGGTACTTCGGGCTAGGACGTTTCGTCCATGCAACCGGGCATGCGAGAATGCTTCGATTCGTTACATCTCGAGTGTGAAATACACTGCTCAACAATTGAACTGGATAATTGGTAAAATCCTGAAATTTATATGTAAACATATTTAATTTTTTTTTTGTATTATCAATAAACCGTATTCACAGCGATTATTTCTTGCATGTTTATTGTTCGTTGGCAATGCTCTTATCTCTTTCACGAAAATTGCCGGAAGGTTGTTTAAAAATCGTAGAGTATCAGTTGTGCAGTTGTTCTGTTACTTTCATCAATAATTTTGTATATTCGAGTAAAGAATATGCCGTTACGACGATTAGAGGCAGTGCAACTGCAGCTATTAGTGCGTTGGATAGAGGAAGGTTTGTCCCAAGAAGAAGTCGCCACGCGGCTGAATGTGTCTCAGAGTGTCGTAAGTCGTGCTTGGAATCAGTATCAAGCAACTGGATCAGCAGCGTACACACATGGGGGAGGACGAGAACGAGCTACAATTCGTGCTCAAGACCGCTTTATAGTCCTGACTGCGAGAAGAAACCGAACATATACGGCTTCAAGAATTAACACCTTCTTTAGACAAGCTACTGGACGAGTAAGTTCTGGTCAAACTATGAGAAGAAGGTTGCATGCATGTAACTTAAGAGCTAGACGTCGCGCAACACACCCAAGACTGACGGCGCAGCAGCGTGCATACCGATATAGGTGGGCGGAAGAACACACTTTTTGGACTTTTTAAAATTGGAGGCACTGCCTCTTTACCGACGAGTCCAGATTTCGTTTGTATACGTGTAATGGCCGAATATTGGTATGGCGAGAAAGAGGACAGCGATACAATGAAAATTTATTGGCCCCAACAACTCTTTGGTGGTGGATCAGTTTGCGTCTGGGGAGGCATATGTTATAATGGTCGCACTGATTTAGTGGTCTTAACTAATGAGACAATGACTGCCATACGATATCGGGACAGGGTTGTAGAGCCGATAATTGTACCATTTTTTGGTGCAATAGGTGAACGATTTGTTTTTATTGACGATAATGCTTGTCCTCATCGGGCGAGAATTGTAAACGATCGCATAGAACATCATGGAATTACAAGAATGGATTGGCCACCCAGATATGAATTGTATCGAGCATGTTTGGGCTGAAATGTCTAGGCGATTAAACAGTTGGGTAATGAGTTGCAGGCAATTTGGGAAACCATACCTCAGCAATTTATCAATAATTTAATAGAGCGTGCCAATTTTTTTAATTTTCCTGTAATTTTCAATTAAATGGTTTTTTTTTTTCAGTTATACATATAATCAATAAAATGTTTTCTGTTACATGATTTTTTTATTTTAAATTATTGACAAAAAAACAAATTTCTTAAATATCCACTCCCTATGTAGAATATGTGAAGAGGAGGACGAAACTCCTATTCACATACTATGCCACTGCCGGAACCTTAAATGGGAACGGGAATGGTACTTCGGGGTACAATATCCGGAACCTGAAGAAATCGCAAAAGCGCCCATCAGACATATTCTTGAATTCATCAAGAAAATCTAATGGGATAGAAACTGTAAGGGGTACAATAAGCCTAGAGCTTCAGTACAAGTGGGCTTTGAACCACGCCCTAATTCAAATAGAGATACTTGGATACCTTTTTAAAAAAATGTAATTTTTGATGGGTTTTTTTAATTCTGAAACTTGCTTTCATGCATATCAACAATGTCACAAAACCTAAATCCTTGAGTATTTTGTTTATTTTTTTAACGTTTATTTAATGACTTCTTACACATTTAAAAAAAGTAATTATCAACTCTGGAATCACCCCTTTATTATTTTTTCAATAAAGTTTAATATATTTTTGTGTGAATGTAAAAAACAAGAAAACAAGACTGATGGTTTCTTTTCCTCTAGACCACAAGAAAAAAGATAATGCTTGTCCACTTTGGATATCAGATGATCTTGAATTCTGGCCTGAACCTGCACCGAAATTTACACAAATGGCAACTTTATACAGCGAACTCATAGCCCTCTCTACTACTGGGCAAATTTACCAGTGGAAATGGAATGAACATGAACCATACAAACACCCAGAAAATCCCAACGTCCACCACCCCAAAACTATACCTTTGGGCCTAACAGGCGAAAAAATAACTCAGTTGTCAGCATGTTCAATGCGTTGTTCTGTATCTACAGAGTCTGGAAAAGTGGCAACGTGGTTGGATGAGTTGTTGACACCTGCTTCTAGCAAACTGGAACATGCAGCGCAAGCTTATACAGAATTTCAGTCGGATAAGATCATTTCTTTGTATACTTGTCCTTTATACACAGTTGCCAGATTGGAAAGTGGTAGTTTGTATTGGTGGTAAGTACATAAAAACGATATCTTATTAAGAATATCATTAAGAACAACTGAAGATTCTATGATTTAAAATAAGACGAATAAACGAACCATACTTATATAAAATATTACTATTTTCCGAAATATAAAGTGAAAATTCAAAAATTGTTAATGGCTATAATTTTTTTATTTCACAGTATACTTTCACTAAATTCAGCAAACATTTTTGGTGTCATAAAATACATCTATCGGGAAAAATCAGTTAAATAAACTTTGCCAGCGGCGTACGCCATGCATATGTAATACCTTCATCCCCTCATTTTTTGATGTTTTTTAAATAAATCAATTTCTCTTGTCTGGAACTTATAAAGTGGTTGGTTTTCGAGATTTTCACACTCAAAGGTGGATGTTCTTCATTTTAAATTTGTAATTTAGGATAATTTTATAAATTCCCAACAAGAGTACATGATTTGTTTAAAAGAGATGAAGGTGTTACTTGCCCATGCTGTACTCTAATGGCAAAGTTAATTTAACCGATTTTTTTCTAATAGGTGTATCTTATGACTCCAAAAAGTTTTGCTGAAATTAGAAAAAATTATACTGAGTAATTAAAAAATAATTTATTAATTTTCAAACATTAAAGCCATGTATTTCGGAAAAGAGTACCATTTTATTTAAAGTTTGTTTCATTTAATCGTCTTATATTTAATTAGAGAATGTTCACGTATTCTATGTCCCATTGGACTTTCATTAGTCAAATAATTTGTACAAAGTTTAATAAACAATATGTTTTAGGGGAGTATTGCCATTTGCTCAGAGGAAACGCTTATGGGAAAAATATAGAACAAAATGTCGAAAGCAAAGACCATCCAGCAATCAGTCAGAAATAGTGGCAGGCTCTCAAGTTTGCATGAAAAACTGCCCAATGTATCAGCCAGGCGCTATAGCTTTTACCGTCGCCAGTGGAGTACCCAAAGTAGGGCAACTACAGAATGCTGCTTGGACTTTAAGTGACACTTGCACATTCAAAATTATGAACGTTGCTACCTCAGAAAAAAGGAGCGAAGTTGGACCAACTGCCCCCTCACTGGGTATGTCTCATCATTTCTACTAAACTGTTTTCTTAGAAAAACACATTAACTCCTAAAATAATTAAAAAATCCACTTCTCTTAAAATGTAATATTCCACACTTTTTATAGTTTTTGTACCAAAAATAAAACTGATTCTATAACAGTACATATTTCATTTCAATTTTTGGTTACTTCGTCCAGCTCACACTTCACCAGTCTTTTCTCAATACTTATCTAAATTTTAAAACGTTTTCCTGATATCAGCTTAATGAGTTATGTAATTGATAATCCAATAACACGTTTATTTCTTTAATTTTTTGTATATTTTTCTTACTTGTACCATTTCTTAAAATTGGTTCCCTTGTAAATTATTGCTTTATTTTGTGCTAGACCAAATTGTATGGATCACATTTCTTATATTAAATTACATTTTCTATGCTAGAAAATGTTTTTGTAGCTAATCTAGGAAGTAAGTCTACAACCAATAAAGAAAATACCGATAGGTTGGATATGCCACCTCCACCATCACCAGCTTCTAGTACATGCAGTGATACAGGCAGTGTCAACAGTCACAGTAAGTAGTAAAAAAGTATTTTTAGAATGGGGCATTCGAAAATTTTGGATTTTTTATGAATAATACCAGAGACAACCCAGCGAGACGTGTAACTCAATGTATTTTTTTTTTTGTTTGGCAAAAGTTGTTTGGGCGATTGTATTGGCAAATAATTAATTTCAATGAAGGAAGTTTTATTCATAGTTTAATATACGCAGTGAACATAGTTTTTATTACTCTTGTAAATTTCGCTAAAAAAAAAACTTGAAAATTATAGTAATTATTAATATTTAAACTTGGAAAAATAATACAACAAACTACGTTTAGAAAGTACCTCGTCTTGCTCTTTTTACTCGATGTCGTTCATTTAGTACATCTACTTCCTCTCTGTCGGATGTCTGTAGTCTTTTAACGCAGAGCGATAAGGTCTGTTTACTCTATATTGAATTTCAGAGCTTTAGGAGTAACTAATCATTTTGTAACAAATTACAAATAAATGAAGTCACAGTTGTTATTTAACTTAAAAGTATTACAAAACCAAGGAAAATAGAAAAAAGATGTTATTTTATCATAAAATATTAAAAAAAAAATAAACAAGTATTTTATAAAGTATAGAATATAGATTATGATTGTTTATTTTAATAGAAACCATAAAAACTAAACAAACACATACACTCACACAGATTCTAAACCAATTCCGTCCACCCCCTACTAACTCCTCTTAGGGTCATCAAGATCAATAGATTTATATGCCATGCCTTCTAAAAGAGAATGACGGATGACATACTATCATCATTTAAACAGTACGTTGCTGAAGGCTTGCCCCTGTTATGTCGTCTGTTTTTGTATCTTGTGCGTATGCATTCTGTTGTCCCCAATCATGTGAAAATTATCCTAGTCTCCTAATTTGGTGACTAGGTTGACCTTCTCTAACTAGTCGTCTCTTATACGAAACCAATTTAGGATAGCCTTTTTTTTTTCTTCGTTCAAGCATTGTTTGCTCTGTTACACAGCACCCTGCAGTAGCCTGCGGCTATCATAGGAAACGTACAGATAGAAAAAGAAGTGGAATGTTACTTATCGCTCTACAGTGTGCTGCGGTCGTCATAAGTAAAAGTACAAGTAAAAGAATATTCCAGAAATGTCATTACCTGTCAAGAACATTCTAGATGACAGGTCGAGAAGGTTCTACAAGGTCAAGAAACCTGACGTCAGAGTTTTAGTTTTATGATAGACGCTATACCAAAGAATACCTACCCAAGAACCGAAACTAAATGGATTCATGGACAAAAACTGCCAAGTTTTCTCAGTGTTTTAGAGGTGGTTTAACGTCAAATATAGCTGTCAATTTATGTAGAGCAACGTTTGGTATATTATTATTACCGTTTCGTGAAAATTGCCGTATAGTTAAGTACGTAGTTATATTTAACTAGAAATTAGATAGTTTTAAGATTTTTTATTATTTGAAAAAAATACATTGCATTATTCGTAAATTTTAATGAACGTTCTTGCATCTGGCTGTAAATGTTTTATTTTTCAAATTTCTAAATCAGTATTACCTCTAAAGATAATTTACGCCTACGTATTATGCATCGTTTAAATTCATATAGTCATTTATTTAAAATTTGTTTTTTTTTTGTTTTTCAATTAATTCGGAATAAAACAGTTAAAAGAACCAAGTTGCTGCAATCAGGATGCAATCGAAATGCATTTACAGCTACCTACAGTACTTCTGTATATATGACGTGTGCATGCTCCTAAGAAGGGCTAGGTCCAAAAAGTATTTAGTTGGCTGCCTTCTTGGCTAGTGAATCAGCAAGACAGCTACCCTTCGATGTAGCGTGACCTTTGATACATGGCTTATGGAAGATTAATCTCGATGAGATGAAGTTCATGTTCGCTTGAAGCAGTGGGAGCGTATCGAGCGCCTTTTGCGAAAAGTGGCGTCTCGCCTCACCAGATCCTACATCATGTTCTATTCCAATCGTGCAGAGGCGTGTCATGGTTATCAGAGCAACTTCCTTGATGTAAATATCAAGGGGAGTAAGACTAAGAACGACTTCCATGGTTCTGGTTTATGTGGTTTTCATGGCTCGTTATGTTGAGAAATGCTCTTATTTGAATTTGTTCTAGTTTGCGGATAGCTGTCTATTTTTGGATTTTGTTTTGACTCTGTTTTCCAAGTGTGAGTTCCATGTTAACTTGCTTTATCTCTGTTGCAAATATTGAGATAGAATAAAGAGGAGAGATGTTATGACGATGCTTAAGTGTCCGCACCTTTGCATTACATTTTTACGTCATATGTCAAACTCGAGATAGTTTTAGTGAGAATAAATGCCATTTTTTTTAATAGCTGCATTTAAATCTTTGAATATATATTCAAAGATTTAAATGATATAAAATTAGTTTTAGTCCGTCAGTCTTCAAATATAAAATTATTGACTTAAAATAAATCAAAGTGCGACTAAAGTCACCATTTTCATTACAATTTTCCCTCACTGGAAGTCCATCCTTCTGTCATATCGCAAAACAGTATTTATGTCGTCTCTTCTTTATTCTATCTCGTTGGTTGCAAAGTTTTGTTTTGTGTTTAGGAACTCGGGAGGTTTTAATTCCATTTTCACCTCTTTCCTTGTGAAAAGGACCATTTCCGTTTTCTTGGGATTGATAGACAGTAAATGGTCCTTGCACCATTGTTCTATAATTTTGAGACCTACTTGCATTATTTCGCAGAGTATATTCTCAAAATGCTCTATTTGCAGAATGACCAGAATATCTACTTACGCTATTGTGTAGTGACTGTCATTATTGTACCCACAGTACTTATTTCGTTACTAAAATAATCTATTTTACATAATGAACATATTAAGAATGTTGTGTCATTAGTGGTGTTCACTATCATCGAACAGTTTCATTTGATTAATGATTTGTTTAGGAATCATACGTTTCTGTGTTTCGTGTAAACAGCTGCGATGACGGTAAAGTGACCATCCATCCCGATTTAGGTGGGACAGTCTTGATTTTAAATCACTACTTCCGATTTAACATGTGTCCCGATTTTGTCCCGTCACTACAAAAAATAGAATTATTTGAAGAAAAATCTCCTAATCGCAATGGTTTTGATTTGTACCGCTTTCTTATTTTCAAAATATGGTCACTTTAGATGACAGTGAACGAATAACGGACGGTGTTGAAATTTGAAATAATTTGACATATCTTTATAGAGTTTGTATTTTAAATTAACCTCTAGGATCATTTATTATTCCAAACATTCTGAGTCAGGTATTAAACTTATTTTACTGTAAAATATGTTTTATACATTTTACTTCAACTTACGTAAATAACACTACAACAGAACTAGTTCCCATTTGGCATACTTGACAAAACTAAACGCTAAACGAACATTACAAATCACAAAATATCTGTTAAATACTATAAAATTTCGTTAATTGTTAAACTTAGATGCGACTTTAATTTGCACTTTTACGTTTTACCTAGCTGTTTCTAGTTTGCTCGTTTAACTTTTGCCGTTTCATAATTGTATGAAACCGGTGAACGAGTCCATTGTACCTATGTGTTTAAATTGTTATGAACCAAACGACAAAAATTGATTAATTTTCATACGTTTCCCAGTGTATTAAGTGCATTGGTACATACGAAAACTCATTTAGTTTCGCTTCTTGGGTAGGTATTCTTTGGCTATACGTGAATGTTATCAGTTATAAAGTTATTGTTAAAGTTGAATTATATTTATTGTAAAGTTCAGTTGAAATAAATTGTGATACCAAAAACCAGCGTAACATTGGTGACAGCGGTGGGATATAAAGTAAAAGTTCATGGTAAATACTAGATCTACTGAGTACGAAGCAGAAATGGACACTTCTGGCCCTCCTGCATGGTTTTTGAAGATGGAAGAGGAAAAGGAACGGCGTAGGAAGGAAGAAGAGGAGGAGAAGGAACGGCGTAGGAAGGAAGAAGAGGAGGAAAAGGAACGGCGTAGGAAGGAAGAAGATGAGGAGAGAGTGAGGCGAGAAGAGGAAAAGGAAAGGCGTAGGAAGGAAGAAGAGGAAGAAAAGGAAAGGCGTAGGAAGAAAGAGGAAAAAGAGAAGGAGGAAAGGCGAAGGAAAGCAGAAGTAGAGATTATAAATGCCTTAGTGCAAATGCAGGAAACCATTAAGCAAGAGGTTGGTCAGCTTAAAATTAGAATAGATCTGTTAGAACAGCAGCAAGAGAATCTAAAAAATAATTTAAAGAACTTGAAAACGAATTTAGAGCAACAACAAGAAAAGGCTAGAGCAGACTTGGAAAGGCAAATTAGAACTGAAATAGTTGAGTTAGAAAGAAGAATTCGCAGCCAAGCAACGTTAAAGCTGAAAACACTACCTCGTCTTCATCCATAACCGAACCAAGCCACATTCGAATCCCAGTTTCACAAAACTATACTAGCAAGACCCTTAAGCCACCCACGTTTGACGGTCAGACAACATGGGAAACATCGACTCCAATTTGAAGCTGCAGCTAGTGCCAATGACTGGACTGAGAAAGAGATGGCGGCTTCATTAATAGTGTAATTACGAGGTCAGGCAGCAACTATTTTACAGTTACTTCCACAAGGAGAACCCTCATCTCTCGTCCAAGCTTTGGAGACTAAATATGGCCAGCAGCATTTGAAACAGGTTTTCCAAAGCCAGCTAAAAATTCGTAGTCAGAAACACAGTGAGAGTCTACAAGAATTCGAAGCCGATATTAAAAGATGCTGCATCTGGCCTATCCCCAGGCACCTAAAGATTTCTTAGAACAAATCGGCGTACAAACATTCATTGATGGACGTGGAAATGCAGCAGGTTCTTCGGCTACAACACCACAAGACGTTGAGTGAGACGCTAATTGCAGGCCAGGAATACGAAGCAGCAAAAACTATATCTAGATCTTCTCGTGCAAAAGTGAGAGAAATTAGATTCCAAGAAAGTGAAGAGGCCACTACTAATACTGCCCTTCAAACTACCCTATCACAAATTTTAAATATCCCGCGAAATAGCCAAAATGAAAGCAGAAGATGCTTTAATTGTGGAAGAATCGGACATCTTCAAAGAACCTGTCGAAGCAGGGCTCGTTCAGTGAATCGAGAATCGGAGAATGATGCTAGAAATTCACCTAAATCAACCCCCCGAAGCCCGTCACGAAGTCCAACAAGGAATAATTATAGCCGGTCACCCACACCTAGTCGGCTTTCTAACAATAGTCAGGGAAACGAATAAAGGTCTACACTACGGGGCAGGCGTCGGCTGTAGCAGAGGGCCCCAAAATTCGCACTTACACCTTAAATAAAAACGAACAAAATCTATTGGTCAAGGGGTATATCGATAACCAAGAAGGCGCCTTCGTCCTTGATACTGGTGCAACTAAGTCTTTCATTAGAACAGGGATCCTGCATCGAAAACCACGACCAACTCGAAGAAGCTTATTCTGGAAACAGCTACAGGGCACACTACTCCTGTTCTAGGCGAGATATCAGCAACCATACAGATTGGTAATACCCTGATAGAACACTTATTTCTGGTGGCCGATAATAAAGATCAGTGTGTCCTGGGTATGGACATTATGCAAAATAAGTTTATCATCGACCTTCAAAACAAGATCTTGGTAATTGGAAACGAGGAAATTGTCCTAAATTCGGAAGAAAAGACTCGACCGATAAAGGTCCTAGTAGAAGAAGACATAGAATTACCCCAAAATTCAGAAGCTGTCGTCTCGGCGAGATTTAGCGAGAAATCACACGGCTTGCATGTGGGCATTGTAGAAAGTGAAGAATCCGTGAGTGACGAAATTCTGGTAGCTAGATGTCTCGTTAACGTTGATCAACTAATTCCAGTAAGGGTTGCAAATCTAACGAAGAGACCATTCAAACTGAAGAAAGGACAAGCAATAGGGCTCTGTACACCGGTGGAAAACATAATCAAGTGCAAAGACCGTTCCACGGGGAAAGCCACCACCAGTAACTCAGTTGACGCCAGCTTCGTAAAACAGCTAGTTAAAAATTATGACCACCTGACAGCTGAAGAACTTAGAAAAGTCAAAAAATTCATCAATACCAACTGACATTTTCGAGACAGGAAAATCTACTGGGCGTACCAGTCTTGTTCAACATAGAATGTATACAGGCGATGCAAGGCCAATACGACAAGCACCTAGAATACTTCCATTTGCTAAACAAAAAGAAGTATCAAATATGATACAGAAAATGATGGCTGCAAATATCATTGAAGAAGTTTCTGATCCCTCGTGCTCACCTGTGGTCCTAGTAACTAAGAAAGACGGTTCTACTCGTTTCTGTGTAGACTATAGAAGATTAAATCAAATAACACAGAAAGACAGCTATCCACTCCCCCGAATAGATGACACACTAAACACTCTATCAGGTGCAAAATGGTTTTCCACGCTAGATTTGAAGATCGGATACTGCAAGTAGAAGTACATCCTGACGATCGAGACAAAACTGCTTTTTCAACTGGCAGCGGACTATACAGATTCCAGGTTCTCCCGTTTGGTCTCTGTAATGCACCAGCTACCTTTGAACGTCTAATGGAAATGGTTCTGAAAGGATTAACCTGGAAAACTTGTCTAGTATATCTCGATGACAAAATGATCATGTCAAAAACTTTTGATGAACTTTACTAAATTTGAGTGAAGTATTTGACAGATTAAGAAATGCCAATCTAAGGCTTAATCACAATAAATGTTCACTGTTCCAGTCGGAAGCCTATTATCTGGGACACATCGTTTCCGCAGAAGGAATCAAAACTGACCCGGAGAAAATTACAGCAGTCAGAGATTGGCCGAAACCAAAAGACAAAAGAGAAATTAGAAGTTTTCTTGGACTGTGTTCATATTACCGAAAATTCGTCAAAGACTTTGGTCAAATTACTAAACCCCTTCATCGACTAACTGAAAATAGTAGCCTATTTGACTGGACGCCGGATTGTCAAAATGCCTTCACAGAGTTAAAAAAACGATTGACCACAGCACCCATCCTAGCATACCCTCGGGAAAAAGGACAATTTATTTTAGACTGACGCTTCCCAACACGGCGTGGGCGCCGTACTATCCCAAGAACAGGAGGGGGAAGAGAAAGTAATTGCGTATTTTAGTAAGACCTTAGGAAAAGCTGTGAAGAATTAATGCGTCACAAGAAAAGAACTTTTAGCCATTGTCAAAGCCCTCGAACACTTCCACACCTACCCTTTTAATAGAAGTTTTATCATTAGAAGTGACCATAGTGCCTTGCAGTGGCCGATGAATTTTAAAAAACCTGAGGGACAAGTTGCTAGATGGATAGAAAGACTGCAACAATATAACTTTGAGATAGTGCATCGAAGGGGACGTCTTCATAGCAGAGCTGTTTAAGATCATTTTAAAAACGATTTAAATCAAAGATCATAAATCGTTTGCATTTGAACAAATGATTTAAATCAAAGATCGATTTTTTAAAAAGAAAGATTTAAATCAAAAATATTTTTTAGATTTAAATCTTTTTTACAATTTAAATCATTTTAGGAAAGATTTAAATCTTTTCGAAAGATTTAAATCATTTCGAAAGATTTAAATCATTTTAGGAAAGATTTAAATCA
Source organism: Psylliodes chrysocephalus (assembly GCA_927349885.1). Lineage (NCBI taxonomy): Eukaryota > Metazoa > Arthropoda > Insecta > Coleoptera > Chrysomelidae > Psylliodes > Psylliodes chrysocephalus. The sequence continues at coordinate 72,777,936 of OV651813.1, forward strand.
TTTCTAAAGATTTAAATCATTTCGAAAGATTTAAATCATTTTAGGAAAGATTTAAATCATTTCGAAAGATTTAAATCATTTCGAAAGATTTAAATCTTTTCGAAAGATTTAAATCATTTTAGGAAAGATTTAAATCTATTCGAAATATCTAAATCTTTTTAAACGAAATAAATATTTTCAAAAGATTTAAATCTTTTTATAGATTTGGGTAACTCTTTAACAAATGCTTTCGGTAGGCCAAAGATAATGAATACTTAAGTTATGTGATTTTCTCATAAATAAAACGCAAAACTCGATCAACTTTTCTCGTATTTATTTTTTATCGTTATTAGTCCAATGCAATTCTTACGGAAATATTAATTTTAAATAATAAATAGCCGATCAGGATAAAATTTTTAAGGATTTATGCAACATTGATATCTATAGTTATGAAAATTGTTATTTAAAAATGTCATGTCGATTGGTAAATAGGAATTTTTCAACCCTTTAAAAGATAATTTTGGTATGCCTGTGATGCCACGAAACAATAGAGACCTAGGTTTTAAGAAAAGTGATTTTTTTTTTTTTTTTTTGAAAAATCACTTAAATCCGTCAACTCTTCCTTGAGTTAACGTGCTTAATGTCATACATATATAAACACCCCACATAGATGCACATACATCAGACTCTTTAAAAATATTTTTTTTGTACTTAGGAGACTCTCCCGGAAAAATGCATTTCATTTTCAAAATCTCCCGGCTATGAATAATGAAATTGAGTAGGTTGAATTAAAAGTTCTTCTCTCAACGTGAAGTTATTGCGAGGCAATAAATAACCAAAGTGAGCGCGTTTGGGTTAATTTTTTTGAAAAATGTGTGAATGAATCAGGCAAAGAAATAAAAAATTTAATTAATTCGCTCTATCTATGCCAAGCGCGTTTATTGAACTGGTCAAAAAGTCATAATTGTCTTAATGCAACTCATGTCAAATCTGAAATAAAAGTGTGCATACATTTAAAATACATATTGTAAAGAGTTTCAGGATTATATCGATAATGAAAGAGTATTTCCAGCTGCTTGCGGTGTAAAAAATACAACTTAACAAAAAAAAAATATCGGGTCAAAAATATTGTAAAATTTCATACTTCAGTCATTGCAATTATTTGTTAAACTATTTTTTCTTTTTTTTCTCTCCGATTTCTGATTCAACCCTACTGACATGCTGGCTAGATTATTATTCAGGAATAGACAGGTTGATAACGATTTTGACGAATCAGGTGATGTAAATCGTTTTAAAAAGATCTCATCATTTTACAGATTTAAATCATTTCAGAAAGATTTAAATCAATAAAAAGATTTAAGGTAGTTCACTCGTAAAACGGCTTTTCTTAAGAATTCAATAAAATTGAAATATAAGGTTAATGAAAGTGTAGTTTATGTAAATAAAAAAAATTAAATTTTTTGACCATCTGTGAAACGAGATATTAACAATCAAAATGTGCATAATTAACACTCTTGAAGCCTCTCATGTACACAAGTAATGCATTTATTTCCAGATATCTCGAAAACTGTTCTTACCATATTTTTGTGTGTACAGTGCCCCATAACGAAAACTTCTTGTCCTAATATGGAGTGCAGAGAAACTACGCTGTTATTTGGAAAATTCGAAATTTATGGTCATTACCGACCATTTTAGTTTGAAATGGTTACATAACCTTAAGAACCCTCAGGGTCGCCTAGATCGTTGGTGTCTTAGACTTCAGTTGTTCGATTTGAGGTGATACATCCGTAAGGGAAAGGATCACGTGGTTCCTGATACTCTTTGGCGTGCTGTAGTTGACGATCCAGATATAATTGGTAGTGACCTTGAAATTCTAGAAATTGAAACTACATATTAAGGACAAATGGTATCTCAACATGATGGAAAAACTCAAGAAATCCTTTATTGTTTCCTTCTTGGCGTATATCTGGGAGTAAGCTATTCAAAAAGATTAGGCTTGATCTTCCTGAACTTCAAGCGAGGATGATTTTTGGAAGCTTGTAGTTCCGAAACAAGAACGTAAGGTAGTTATCGCTTCTTGCCATGATACTACCTTTGGTGGTCACCTTGAGGTTCATAAAACCTTTCATAAAGTAGCTAGACTTTACTATTTGCCTTGTCTAAAGCGGATGTGACTAAATTCGTTGACTCATTACTTGTCAACAAGTTAAACCGGAACAAAAGGCACCTGGTGGACTGATGGGTAACGCTGTCATTGCAGATCGCTGTTGGCAGATTATAAGTATGGATCTTTTTGGCCCGTTACCAAAAAGTAAAACTGGAAATATGTATATTTTTATGGTGACGGACACTTTTAGTAAATTTAACTTATTCTTTGCCATTCGGAAGGCGAATATGCAAACTATTATTAAATTGTTAGAAGAAAGACTTTTCTTTTCCTACGGTGTACCTGAACTAATCAGATGTGACAATGGCTCCTAATTTAAGAGTTTAAATTTCTACAACCTGAAATCGAAATATGGTCTGCGAATTTTGTTTAATCCAAATTACCATCCTTCTCATAATTTGACGGAAAGAGTAAACAGGGTAATGAAGACGATGATGTCATCCTTTATTTCGGATAGTCAGCGGGATTGGGACGTTAATCTCCCTGCACTAGCATGTGCAATTAATACAGCAAAACATGCTGTCACTGGCCAAACCCCATATTCATCGGGATTGGGACGTTAATCTCCCTGCACTAGCATGTGCAATTAATACAGCAAAACATGCTGTCACTGGCCAAACCCCATATTTTATAAACTTCGGCACCGAGATGAAACTTCATGGTTCAGAACATGCTGCGAAATTTTCTGACTCGGGTTATGATCCTATGGCCCCTGTGGATGTAGATACAAAATTATTGGCATTGACTAAGTTAAGGAAATTAGTAATAAAAAAAATGGACCAGGCTCATAATCAGGCTGAAAAACAGTATGATTTAAGACGTTGTGACAGAATTTGCCGCGGGTGATTGCTCAACTGGTGCTAAACCCCAAGAAGTGCCAACTATTTCAAAATAAAGTTAATTACTTGGATCATATAGTCAGCAAGGATGGCGTGGCTGTAGATAAGGAAACAGTCGCTTCTATCAAAGAGTGGCCACAACCTACTGATAAACATCAAATAAGAAGTTTTCTTGGGCTATGTACGTACTATCGAAGATTCATCAGGAAGTTTGCAGATATTGCTAAGCCATTAACACGACTCACAGAAAAATCGAGACAATTCTGCTGGAATGAAGACTGCCAAACTGCCTTTGAAACACTAAAGAAGCATTTAACAACAGCGCCAATACTAGGCTACCCACTACCAGAGGGATAATTTATTCTGGATACTGATGCCAGTGATGCGAGAATTGGAGGAGTGCTTTCACAGATTCAAAAGGGAAAAGAAAGAGTACTGGGTTATTTTAGTAAAGTGCTCTCGAAACCTGAGCGAAATTACTGTGTCATGAGAAGAAAATTCCTGGCAGTTGCGAAATACGTGGAACACTTCTACCAATAACTATATGGAAGGAAATTCTTAATCCGTACCGATCATGCCGCCCTGAAGTGGTTGATGCAGTTCAAAAACCCAGAGGGTCAAATCGCCAGATGGATTAAACGACATCAAGAGTACAACCCGAGAATACCGATCAAGGAGAAGCGACAGTAGCTATCGGTGCCTTTGATATCGGATGAACCTTTTTCACAGCATGACTTTGATTAATACACAACTTAATACGCTGAGAAAACATGCTTATTTTCCTCACTGAGTGAAATAGTTTGGCAAATTATCTGAAATCATTGTTATAGTCCATGCGCAAATGTAATGTGATTGAATTACATTGAAGTAGTTAGGGTTAATAGCAATGGTGAAATTTCGGCACCAAAATATAATTCATTATGTAATAATTAATGATTTGTTATAAAAGTAAAAGACGTTTATTATTTTATAATTTATCCATAAAATTTGTTCAATATTTGGTTTATTTATTGTTAAAAATGTAAATAAAAGCCCTATATTTAAATTAAATTACCTTTTCCTTAAGTAAAAATAAGGTAAATAAAATTAAGGGTACCAAAAAAATTTAGGTAACAATTAAAAAGACATTAAGTTTGGGAGTTTTAACCAAATAATTGCAATATACATATATTTTCAAAGCTTTTAGGTTCAAAAAGTACTTACATATTTTTAGAATTTCTGGATTTATATTATATTAAAAGGACTTTCAAGTTGAATACTCATTTCTGTAGAAACAAGTGTTTTATCGCATTATTTATTAAGCCTACCAGATAATACCCATCTATATACACTTCTTTTTTTTTTTAAATATAATGTGTCATTAAAAATTAACAAATTGAATCTATTGCATTTCATTCTATCAGCGGAAGTTTGAAATCTTATTCCATTATAACTTTATCTAGTAAAAAGTTTTTAAGTGGTTCCTAGGTCGTCTAGCGATTGAAAATGTAAAACGATAATGGATGTGTCGTGAGTTCGATCCCTGCTGAGGTCAAGCAATATTTAATTAAAAAAAAATGGTGTATAGCGGTTTGCGAAAATAATAAACAAATTTTTAATAATATAAAATAGTGTGTGGTGAGTTGCGGTTCTGTAAAAAAGTGGGGATGTCGTCTCAATGAAAATTTAATCCTGGACGTTTTTTGAACGTCCAAATATATTCCAGAATTGGACGTCCACTGAATGGTCAAAAGTGTGCCATTTGTATACTTTACTGGACGTCCATTGGATGTCGGAAGTCCAGAAAAAACTCATTTTTGGATGTCTAGACATTCAAAATTATATATCGAATGGACGTCCAATGGACATATTTGTATTGTCTGGGTTATAGCCAGGCCAGGTATTTAACTCTAAATACATAAACCTTAAATGACATCTGGCTTATCTTGCTGAAAAAAAAGCTCATTTTCTTCGAGTACAAGATTTCCGTCTTGATCCCGCTGATTTTCAACTTCAACCGTTATCAAGGGATCTATGATATTCTCCAGTAGCTCTAAATATACCTCGCCAGTCAAAGTCTCATTAATGAAAATCGGACCGACTACCGCATCGCCTAGTATTCCTGCCCATACATTTAATTTCTGAGGAGCTTGAGTATGCCCCTCTCTAAAAATGTGAGGATTCTCATCACTCCAATATCGGACATTCTGTTTATTGACTAAATAAAGCAAATGTTTTTTATGAGGTTTGGGTTTGCGTTTATCATTTCCGTCATAATTTCGCAAAACTGAAATATATCAGGATCATCGTCCACAAGCTCCTGAAGTATCTTCATTTTATAGGGATGGAATTTAAAAAGTTTTGTCACTTTTCGTACCGATGAATACGAAAGTCCAGTGGTCGTAGCAATCTGACGCAAAGAACTGGTTGGATCGAAAGTAAAGTTCCCCACCACTTCAATCTGAGCCATTTCATTAACTATTCTGTTACCTTCTCTCTTCATATTTTTCACCGATCCTGTTGCTTGAAACTTCCGCACAAGTTGCTCCATTCGCTTATCTGGATGTCTCGCATTAAAAACTCTGGCAGTGGCGCGGGCACAATTCTGTTCCTCACCATAAATGAAAATAACTTCTACCCGCTCGGCAATAGTGTAAATCATTTTACAGGGAATAAATCAATTGACATACCGACTGACTGCAAACTACTTGGATTAAATCTAATCCGTCAAAACGTCTTGTAAAGATGCGCAAAAAATTGCAGATAAAAATGCATACAAAAAGAGCGATAGCGCATTATCACTCATCAACAGTCTTCAAAAACTGAAGCAAAAAATTTAAGTGAATTTACGACAGGAGATAAATTGTTGAATGAGGAAGGATTCCTATTATTCTCAACGGTGGTCATTTTAAGAATCTATTATGATTATGTAATTTAAGTCTATTTATTGCAATTTGTCTTTTTTCTTGAACCACCCTGTACAAAACGAAATAATTCTTACATGGTCGTATGGTAAATGCAAAAACCTTTCCAACGAGGGGTCACTTGGCCCCCCTTGCTATTGAAGGTTTTTGAGGTGGGGGCTGGTGGAGCCATGGGGTTGATCCGACAAAATCAGTTGGGATCTAAAAATGTGTCCCTCCAAGGATAAAAATTGACCTGTTTTTGGATTTTACCTGAATCAAGACGAGAACGAAGTTATCGAGGGTGGATCCTTTTCAAAAAATCACCCTTTATATGAAAAATAAAATGTCAAAATCATTACACCTAATATTTATGCATGTGATAAAATTCTTAGTTTCCTAATAATTGTTTTGGCATATTTTATATCTGTATTAGAATACCTAAGTGTGTAAAAAATCTTCATCTTATTACTACACAAAACAAACACCAAAAAATATCACATTGCTCACGTACTAAACACAATTTGGACCGACTTTGACAGATAACATCATTTTGAGTGATACACAACTTATTTTCGCACATGCGCGTTACAAAACGGTACACTAAAAACACCAAGCTGTCGCTTCTCCTTGGTCGGTATTCTCGGGTACAACTTTAAGATCGAACATAGTGCCGGAATAAGCCACAGAAATGCCAAGTCTCTTTCTGTAAGACCGTGTCCAGCAGAGTGCTCCCACTGCAACAAAGCGGAATTCAAAGAAAGTGGACTATTAAGAACAACTGTAGTCAACCAATGAGTGGGCCCCTGCTAAAACTACGGAAGAATAAGAGAACGATACCGTTTTAAAGAAGATGCGACAATGAAAAGAGGAAAATCGACGACCTACTTGGCAAGAAGTATCTAATCTCTATCCAGTACTTAAATCATATTTGGCTCAGTTGGACTCTTTTATACTGGAAGATGGCTTATTAAAGCTAGTACTTGAAAATGATGATGGTTCCATTGACAATAAACAGTTGGTCATTCCATGGAGTAGGGTAGCCGAAGTACTTCGTCAATTACATGACAGTCCATCAGGAGGACATCTCGGTGTTAAGAAACTCTTTCAGAGAGTTCGGGAAAGGTTTTACTGGATGACCAGTTCCGATGATGTAAAGGTGTAAGAAATGTACCACCTGTGCTATGTATGAGTAATGGCCCCCAACGAAAAAGGAAGGACCCCATGAAGCAGTACAACGTCGGTAGCCCATTTGAGAGGATTGCCTTAGATATTGCTGGACCATTCCCCATGACTGACAATGGTAATAAATACATGATGGTGGTTATGGATTATTTCACGAAGTGGGTGGAAGTCTACGCCATTCCAAATCAAGAGGCCGCAACTGTTGCAGACGTGTTAATAAAAGAATTCATCAGCAGATTTGTAGTGCCTTTGGAGATCCACAGTGATCAAGGCAGAAATTTTGAAAGCCAGCTTTTCCGAGGAATCTGTGACAGACTAGGCATGAAGAAAACCAGGACTACGGCACCCACAGTCAGATGGAATGGTAGAGCGAATGAATAACACCATTGGCAAATACTTGTCAAAAGTAGTGTTCAACCATCAGCGAGATTGGAATGAGTATCTTTCGCTCTTCACAATGGCATATAATCTCATCAATGAATCTACATGCCAAATACCAGCAAAGGTGCTGTTCGGGCGCATCTAAAACTAAAATTGACCGCATTTTCAGTGTGATTGACAAAGAGCTGGAATCACCAAGTTATCTCGACTTATATCGAAAATATGCTTCACTACGTACGACAAATACCAACCACGGACGTTTTTTGTGTATTATCGTAATGGAAAATGTTCCAGTCAGGTGGTTGGAAAGAATACATTTGGTCAAATTCCTTTTAAAATAGCAACTTATTTAAAATTGCCTACTCCAAAAGACTACACAGGCCATTGTTTTAGACGATCTTCAGCAACTTTGTTAGCTAATGCAGGTGAGGATATCCTTAACATAAAGCGACATGCTGGTTGGAAGTCTACAACGGTGGCAGAAGGTTATATTGAAGATTCTGTGGCAAATAAAATGAAAATCGCCAAAAAAATTGTCAATGCTGATATGCCTTCTACTAGTCGCACAGCTGAATTTTCAAATTTACATACCGATTCTTTTGAGCATACACCTTCCAGCAGTAACCCAAATCATAAGGAGTTTGTAGAAGTTCGTAGCAACTTACAACAGAGCAAGGTAGCAAATCCTAACATTTCTATAATTGTTCAAATTGTGTTATTAGTATAAAATTCTAAGTGTGGGGATCTTATGTTTGGGCTTTTAAAGTTATAATTTCTTTATTAAACTCATATTTTGTTAATTGTACCAAATATTTCCATGATAATAAATAATAATAATAATAATAAAGTTTGTTTTACTAACTACATGTGAATTTTTAAAAGAAAAAAAAAAGTAAAGTAGTCCGCGGGCGGTAAAGTGACACTTTACGCCCGCCCAAACGTATTTATAATCTGGACTTTATCGCCCGGTCGTGCATAAAAAATATTAGATTATGACTAAAATTAATTTTTTTTCTAATAGTTGAAGTCCTTATTTATCTAATAGTGCACTTTTAACTATACCTTACCGTGCAAATTTTTGAGAATTTTTTTGTTTTTTTAAAATGTGAGTATTTGTACAGTGTGTTACGAGAAAGTAAGACCTCAACAACAATTCTCGAATTATACTATTATTTATTGATTAGATGGAGTAGAAAAAACTAAAAATAAGGTTTTTGAAATATTTAGGTTTTGTTTTTTACAATAAAATATATAGGTTACCGTGGAATTTATTGAGAAAAAAAATCACAAAAAATTTTCAACTAGGTTATTTGATTTTTTTTTTTTTTTTCAAAAATTTGCACGGTAAGGTATTAATAAAAGTTCACTATTAGATAAATAAGGACTTCAACTATTAGAAAAAAATTAATTTTAGTCATAATTTAATAATTTTTATTTAACATTGGTTGCGAAAGGACCTCCTTAAAATCAATGTACTTTTCATGTGAAAATGGGGCACCTAAACCTGTCACTATCTGGCGGCCTATGACGGTTTATAATATATTATAGCATTAATAAGTTGATCAGAATTGGCTTAAAGGCTTTGAATGTTAGCATAAATTATTATATCACTATTGAAAACTATATTGGGATTTTGAATTAGTTTTTTTTTGTTTTGAGCCAACTATAGTTGGTGTACCATTAATATATTTGTTGATTTTGTTTAGTTCCCCTTTAACTATAAGTCAAGTGAATTTAATTTATTTTTAGCATCAAAATATTGTTGCTGCTGAATCTTTGTTTGATCTGCGAAAATTTTTATTCCGGGAATAAAATTTTCGATTTTTTTTTTTTTTTAGAACATGTAGTACCTCTTCTTTACAACTTAGGATAGCTTTAATTGGTCTATTTTTATTATTATTGTATTTTCCCAAACGGAAAGTCGCACTTTGTGAGACATTTCCTAATTTTTCATTTTCTGTATCATTTTCAGGGTCGCCGAGGGCATTTTTATGAAAAATCAAGTCCTCTCTATGAAGCCCCTCAAGCAAAATCAGATCCTTTCTTAGTGAAATCTAAAAAAAAGGTCCACCTTGTATTTTTTCGTAAACAAATTCCTTCTGTGGCGAACTTCTAAAAAAACAAAACGTCCTCAGCTTAAGCTGCCGGGTCCCGGGAATTTGTCTCCCCTATCCCACCCTCTCGTCGAGCCTGATCATCTTTAGCCATTTCTTTAGACTCTTGGATATTGCAGACTATCACATTGGATGCTCGAGTTTGTCTTTCTCATATTTCTTGTACGACTACTAATGTAGTCTTAATCTTAATAGATTGTTTTCCTCATTATTGTTTCCATTGGCATTATTTTTTAACTTGTGTTTAAGGTTTATATTTGCTTGTTTCAAATTTTGTACTTCTAGGTTTAGATCCTTAACATTTTCCCAATTAATAGAAAAATTAAAGAACTTACAGTTGTTTCAGTAGACACTTCCAAATTCCAAACATAAAATTTTACCCATAAAAAATCTAATTTTAAATTAAAAGCTGGAGTAATTAACTTCGTTCAGTTAGCGCTCAGTTCACGCTCAGTTCGAGTTCAACATAAACAAAGCAGAACGTGCGTAGTAATTTATTGACTACGTTTGCGCTCAGTTCGAGTTCAGTTGACGCTGAGAGATAACCATCTTTTATGTTCGCTGTTCGCCTACGAACGTCAATCCAATGAAAAACACGTATCAGGGGCCTAATTCCTGACGGCGTTCGTAATCGGCTCGCATGCGGTTACGTATGCGAGTAAAAAATTGGTATTATTGAAAGCCTTTGCAGTATGCGAGTGATTCCGCCTGCGTCGCTTGGCGAATGATTTGCAACGAACGGTCTTGACCATTCGACAACCTTATTTCGCATGCGGTAACTATGGGTATCCAAACATGTTACTTGTCACATAGATCTAATATAAAATATAATTATTCTTCCTAGTTTTTTTTAATTAATTTTTTATAATTACCAAATGTTCATTAGTCATTATGTCATTAACTTTACTTAGTTATTGTCTTCATAGTTATTGTATAAGTGTACATTTTTTTATAAAATGAACGACATAGAGAAATTTGTCCTTAATATTGAAGAGGCACAATTAGATACAGAATTACAACCTCTCAATTACACCGAGCAGCAGGATCCATTTTTGTTACCAGATAGACAGGTTATAATAATATTTTGCTAAATTCGCTAATTTCGGTTCATTCTCAATCTCGATTTCCCCAAATACCTCAAATTTATTTTAATAATGATAGAAACTACTAACTCACACAGGTTAATTTTTTTGACATTTTTTAGCCGATAATACATTTTTTATATTGTTCTGAAATGTGATTGGTTGAAAAAGATTTATTTTGTGGAATTTGTGGTTATGTCTTGTCAAATCCAATGTCAAAATTCGCAGCGACGAACGAACGGCCAACGACTTTAGAAATTGGGTCTAGCGCGAACTCACCAACTATTTTCAAAGTATGGGAGCACTCATTTCTCTCAAGAATTCTCATCAGAAATGTCATGTCAATGTGGAAACGCTGTTTTTAAAGGCCCCGAAGGTTAACATTCTTAGGATAATTTTAATTATCTCTAAATAAACCGAGTCAGTGAGTTCACACTAGTTTATAAATCCAGCTTAACTCTTTTTCAATTTCATTCGAAGCAATTGGTAAATTACAATTTATTATCAATAAATTTATAGCAGATCCTACTCAAACTACTGGTTGTTCTGCAGGATAAATGAACTTTTCTTGAGATTGATCTCTCTCTAAAATCCAAAACCGACCTGATGTCCTCAAATAAATTTTTCAATGAACTTAAAATTCTGAGCTTTAGTGATTTAACTTTTTTTCTTCGTTTAAATGGCTACAATCCCTTTTAAGATAATTTAAAATTTTCTAGTTTTGTACAGAAAACTAATATTTTAATATGTTTTTCATATGCCGCCAACGTATGTAGACAGTTGGTGGCATTTGAAAAACTTTTTTTATTATTAATATTAGGCAAAAAAGTTATTCTTCATAAAAAGTCGAGCATGGTCTAAAACCCAAAATACATTTATCAGATATCAAATTTTATCTATCGTATATACGGTTTATTAAAAATAAAGGTACTTCACTCTTGTGCATATTCATATTTTTTTGACAAAAAAATGATATCTGATGGTTGCATTTTCAGTTTTAAACCATGCAGAACTTTTTATGAAGAATAACTTTTTTCCTAATAATATAATAATAAAGTTTCTCAAATGCCACCAACTGTCTGCATAAGTTGGCAGTATATGAAAAACTTTTTTTATTATTATCAGGAAAAAAGTTATTTATTATAAAAATTCGAGCAAGGTCTAAAACCTAAAATACAACGATGTTGCTAGGCACACGCTAAAGTGTACACAAATCAAAACATTATATACACGCGAAACGTCATATTGCTGTGGTGGGAGTTGTTTGTGTGAATGCGTCTTATTTGTTTTCATTTACGCCGTGACTAGCAGTAGAATTGTATAAACCTTAGAAGCAAATTTCACATACATGAACAAATAATAATAATGCCATGACAACAAGAAAACGAAGCAACGATTACTCGTAGGGTGGCGGCTTTGCCGCCACAAAAAAATGTTCACCAACGGCCTGCACACAACTCACCTACTCTGACAAGACGTTTCGCGTGTATATAACTTTTTGACTTGCGTACAAGTTAGCGTGTACATAGACACTGTGAAAATACAACCATCAGATATCAAATTTTATTAGTCGTATACGAGGTTTGGCAAAAATAAAGGTACTTTACTCTCCAGCAAAATGCATATTTTTTGATAAACCTCTAATACGGTGTGAAAAAAAATGATAGTTTTGGGCCATGCAGAACTTTTTATATAGGATGACTTTTTTTCATAAAACTAAAAATAAAAAAGTTTCCATATGGTTTCGACTTAATTGGTATCAAAGACTTTCGATTAACCTTTCAAAAAATTGTCTGCTTTGTTTTTAATTTTCATTATTATTTGCAATTTCTATCCATTTTAATTATTTTTATTTTTCACTAATTAATTTATTGTTTAATGTTTTCAGCTTTTTTAAATAAAAAAAAATCTTATTAATTATATTTTATTTTAATAAATTGGTCTAAACAAAAAATCCTATTCTACTGTAGTACCTTACTAAATAAAAGTAACAAAAATTCTTTTAATAAAATATTGATTTAAACTACTTGCTCTGATATTATCTACTAGAGATTTACTTTAAAAACCAAAAATAATTTCTAGTAATATCAAGATTTTTTTATTTTATGGCTTAGGTGTAAACACATAATGTGCCAGTCTCAGTTTATGTTTGATTTTCATTCATGTGTGTGTGTTTTGTGTAGGCTGTGTTACTGTTTCCCAGCACCCCTATAGGAACAGCACTGTTAATTAGAACCTAACAGTGAATGGTCGGAGTGGGGAATCCTACCTAGACATCAGAATTATTTTTAAATAATGTTTATGTCTAGCACACTCTCAACAAAATTTATTAAAATACCATGAACCCTAAAAACGTAACCCTGCTTATTTTGGTAATGCATTTTTTTATATTAAAAACACGAGTGCGAAGCCGCAGACAACAGCTAGTTATTTTATACCTACACAGTTAATTCGACATTTTAAATTTACTGGTTCGACTTATTCATTTTGCCTATTTTTTGTTCGATATATGTTCATATTTTATATTTTTAGAGCGTCAAAAAAGATCAGTCGTCACCAATTCTGAACCAGGTAACGATCAGAAAAAAGATGAAGAAGAGTGGTTATTACGTGATGTAATTTTCGTAGAAGACGTTAGGAGTGTACCGACGGGGAGGGTTTTAAAAGTAGATGGTGCATATGCTGCAGTACGGTTTCCTTCAGCTCACACAAAAGTAGCATTTGACGTTGACGAAATCTTGCAGGATTGTAGATTAATGAGAAAAGATGAGTTGCAGGTATGGTTCATTGATAAGTATTGTTTTAATAAATAGAAATTATTCAATTTCAAATTAAGTCTCACAGTTCTGCACACAATAAGTGTGTCACAATAATTTTGTGTTCCTCTTTAAATCTTCGAGCTACATTGCTGACATCTGTTAATATATTTATAAGGTTACAGTTGCCTTGTATATTTTTGATATCTTAATAAAAAAAAAAGTAACTGATTAGTAAAGGACCGTGTATTTCCCTTTGGCAAATGACTTTCGGTCGAATCTGCTGAATTTAATATGTTGCAGTTTTTGACATCCTAATTTAAAGTGACCATGGACACAAAATTCTCCTAGTTTTTAAGATACAGAGTGTTGAACTTATGAATTATCATAATCTTCAAAAATAATTTAAGACTTAAACGTTATTTAATTGATATTCATAAATATTAAAGTTACGGTTTGACTGTCTAAGATATTTGTGACTGCCAAAATATAATACCATCCTTTTTAGAAAACAATTATATAGGGTTAGTAATTTTTTAATTAAAAATAAAAAAATGCTTATTTAAAAATCGTTTAAAAATAATGATTATACATAAATTATTTATTTGGGTATACAAGTATATGTAAATAATGCTTCATTATTACAAAAAATATACGTGTATGGGGTGAGCCAAAAAGTTGATTCAATGAGGGTCGCTATTTTACAATATATGTATAAAATGGCAATTTTTGTATATTCCAACATTATATTACTTTTTACTACTCTCCCCGTATGTGATGTCCGAAGTATATATTTTTGTTAATATGATGTACCTGTTTCGGACACATTACGATATACATCGTATTCGTGTATTTTTTTATATTAATCAAGTATCATTTACACACACTTGTATTGCATTGCTAATCAAAATTTCTTTTTTAGCCTATTTTTTTATAAAAGACTCTTGGATTGTAAGAATTTTTGTTCTCCAGTTCTTTTTTTTTTTTCTTCATTAGAAACTTCAACAAGCATGTTATGCATGCATCATGGTAACTACTACAAAACCGCAAACTATAATAATAATTAATCATTAATAATTAATAAATATTATTTATTAATTATTAATAATAAATAAATAAATAATCAATTAATCAATCAATCAAATAATGAATAATAAATAATAAATAATAAATAATAAATAATAAATAATAAATAATAAATAATAAATAATAAATAATAAATAATAAATAATAAATAATAAATAATAAATAATAAATAATAAATAATAAATAATAAATAATAAATAATAAATAATAAATAATAAATAATAAATAATAAATAATAAATAATAAATAATAAATAATAAATAATAAATAATAAATAATAAATAATAAATTAT
>OV651813.1:72793199-72815699 GCA_927349885.1 Psylliodes chrysocephalus
TAATAAATAATAAATAATAAATAATAAATAATAAATAATAAATAATAAATAATAAATAATAAATAATAAATAATAAATAATAAATAATAAATAATAAATAATAAATAATAAATAATAAATAATAAATAATAAATAATAAAATAATAAATAATAAATAATAAATAATAAATAATAAATAATAAATAATAAATAATAAATAATAAAATAATAAATAATAAATAATAAATAATAAATAATAAATAATAAATAATAAATAATAAATAATAAATAATAAATAATAAATAATAAATAATAAATAATAAATAATAAATAATAAATAATAAATAATAAATAATAAATAATAAATAATAAATAATAAATAATAAATAATAAATAATAAATAATAAATAATAAATAATAAATAATAAATAATAAATAATAAATAATAAATAATAAATAATAAATAATAAATAATAAATAATAAATAATAAATAATAAATAATAAATAATAAATAATAAATAATAAATAATAAATAATAAATAATAAATAATAAATAATAAATAATAAATAATAAATAATAAATAATAAATAATAAATAATAAATAATAAATAATAAATAATAAATAATAAATAATAAATAATAAATAATAAATAATAAATAATAAATAATAAATAATAAATAATAAATAATAAATAATAAATAATAAATAATAAATAATAAATAATAAATAATAAATAATAAATAATAAATAATAAATAATAAATAATAAATAATAAATTAATAAATAATAAAACACAAAAGATCCTAAAAGATAAAAACATCAAAGGGGGTGACAAAGTGACAATAATTACAACGAAAAGTTAGCAGTTTTAAAAGATGAATTTAAGCAAAGAATAGCGGCACTGAGAAAAAGATTAAAACGATACAACAAAAGCTACAAAAGAAAGGAACAAAATAAGACTTTCTGGAACCCTAATAAAACAAGAAAATGCAGTTCCATCAAACAATAAAAATCTTAGTGAATTCTGGTCAAACATCTGGAAAAACAAGGGCGAACACAACACAAAAGCTACATGGTCTCGCAGGTCAAACACATGTATATAGATTTTTCATCACCCAACCCCCAAAACCACCATTTTTTTTTTTTGACTCTTATGTAATGTGTATATCGCCTCTTATACGGTTTTTAGTTCATTATATTTCTTACTAGGGTGCACTTCGAGCGTTTTGTATATAATTTCTATTGCCAATGCGAGGTTCCGGTATATCCGTTAAATTTACAAGTTTATTGTCAATTCCGAGTCCCTTAAACATGGAAACGTTTGTTGAGGCCCTACTAGTTTCTCATAGCAGGTACATAAAATGTTGATGAATAGAATTTATTATCCCAGGCGTCAGCTGTTAGAACTCAAAATAAATTTAACCATTACTTTCTATGTAAGACTTTTAAGATAATTTAAAATTTTCTAGTTTTGTACATTTTAATATTTTTAATGTCTAAACCTTGAGTAATATTTAAATAAGTTTCAAAAATGGATCTACTTAAATAGATACACAATTTTTTTTTTTTTAATAGGGTTTTCAATAAATAACAAACTGAACCCCCAAGTTGATCCCATTACAAGGATTGGTGTAAATAATTATCAAAAAAATAAAAACATAAAAGAATTATAATTGTTATTTGTGTACCAAGGCTGTAAAGTTGATCTTTTTTGACCGAATCAGAAATTTGCGTCCCTGGTCAAGCTACTTCTGGTTAGGCCAAAAATGATTATACGGCCGAGGTGCATACAACAATTTTTAGGCGACCGTTACATGTCGTGTTTTTTGCTTGCTATTTGTAATTTGGTACAGGAGAGGGGTGAACAACATAAATATATGTTCCGGTGGTATGAGCTCTCGCCTAACTTGTCAAATTCAAAATAATGTTTCACATCGATGGAATTTTTAATTTTTTTCTAAAAAAGAAATAATTTGCTTCTAGACGTCTATAACAATAAAAACATCCTCTGTGCCGTCTGGTTTTGCTTTTATCGATGTGAGAAAATGTCTAAATTTACACCAAAAGTAGCAAAACTCGACGATAAAAATGCTTGCAAAGGGTTTCAGAAGCGGCGCAAGGCGTGGGCGACGTGGGCCACCGCCTACGGCGTCGCGGCCTGAAGGGCCTCGCACCTCAAAGGTTTAATGCAGCTTTCTTTAACTTATAAAAAATATTTGTTTTGTTTCCTTCTCTGATCTGACCTACCTATATGTAAGCAAAAATCATAAATAATAATGTTAACTTTCAAACACTCTGTATTTTAACTTTAATATAATAAACAACAAATAACGAATTATTTTAAAGTAGAAAGAATGCCAAATTCTAAACATTATCAAAATCTGTTTTTGTTCCAATATATATATATATATATATATATATATATATATATATATATATATATATATATATCTCGAAGTGGCGCCGTAGTGAAATAACAATTAGGTAATATCATTTTTCTACACCCTCTTGGATATTAGCCTATCTACGCTCAGATTGCAAAACGAAAAAGTATGCTATTGCGTTCAACTGAACGAATATATTTCATATCCATTCTAGGTAGTGAGAACACTGCAAAAAATGAAATCCACCAATCACAGTTCATATTTTGGACACCCAACCACTATTAGTTTTAAAATTTTAAATAAGTGATAATCCTGTAAAACTAATTGCCATTATATTTTTTGATTATTGAGATTAAATATACATTAAAACGAAAGTTATTTTTGTGTAGAAACGATAAATAATAGCATTTTTATTTGGTTAAATTATGAAAATTTTTATCAAACTTTATGAAACTAATTTAAATACGAGTATTAAAACTAAAATCACAAAAGTGGCCGTGGAGCTGTGGGCAGAGCATCTGTCTTCCACGCGAATAGCCCGGGTTCGCATTCGGGCAGTACAATTTGTTTTTAAGTTTATTTTATTTTATAAATTAATAAAATTCATAAATTATGTTAAAATTAATTATTTTGTCTTAACAACCTAAAACAATTTTTAAATTTGTAGATTTTTGTTAGTGTTAGTACAATTTTCACTAAGTAGGTATGCTAAATTGGTAGAATCCTGTAAATGGCCATATATTCGCTTATTTTGTTTTCTGTTTGTATAAACAGATTTTGATGTGAGAATGAGGTCCACAGATTGAAAGGGATAAATATTAAATAAAAAGTAAAATGGTAATAAAGTAAACATTGAACTAAAATAGTAAAAAAAGATTTTATGGTTAGAACCTTTAAAAGTTTTGCTCTTTAAAGTGAAATATTTAAACTATTACGCACATATAGTGTGTCAATATAAAACTTCTCTTTGGCAATCGTTCTATGCAAGAATATTAAAAATAAACTACTTTATTTATAAAACAATATAATTATATTAAAAACTAAAAATCGAATTATTATATTTAACAGAACGTTCCGATTTGGTTTACTATTATTTTTTTTTTTTTTTTTGATTCTCCTCTAATATTTGGTTCCAGGGGTGAAATCATTTGAAAAGTGCGTCTTTTGCGTTCTTTCTCTCTTTCCTTTTTTCTTTTCTATTTGTTTTTAAAAGCATCACCTTTAAAATTATTTAAAGTGGACTGTTCTCCAATGGGTGAGCAGTGATTTCAAACCTTTCGAATTTTATGAAGATTTACAAATAATGATCCCAAATTTACCTGATTTCATTAAATGTGTAAAACAGCTGCTCCAAATACATAATAGAAAATAAGTTGAAAGGAATTTATCCAAATATTTATATTGTCATTCAAATGTGTACAGTAAGTACCAGTAAGTACAACTTCTGCTGAAAGGAGCTCTTCAAAATTAAAACTAATAAAAAATTAAGAAGTACAATGGGCCAGCAAAGACTTTTTGCACTGTCAATTTTATCTATTGAAGCAGATATAGCATCCAATCTGGATTATGGTACAGGAGTTCAGTAAAGCTAAAAGCAGGAAATTTATGTTTCTGTAATTCTTTACTGCTGGTAATAATTAATTAATAATATTAGTTAAAGTCTAAGAGATGTTAGCATTTTTATGAATACAAGTTTCAATTTTATTTCTCTATATAAAATCCGTCTTCTTGCGCCACCAGAGGGCTTCGCAAAAATATATCTGGTCCACATAAAATTTAGGTCTTGTCCCGCCACTGAAGGTTTTTTTATTGTTATAGACGTCTAGAAGAAAATTATTTAATTGTCAGCTAAACCGAAAAACTTCATCGATGTGAAACGTTATTTTGAATTTGACAGGTTTAACGACAGTTCCCACCACCGGGACAAAGTACATGTTATTCACTGCCTCCCCCTTCCATGTACCTAACTACAAAACACGACATGCCACTTTAAATATTTTTTTTGACCATTGTGTTGTCATCTAGTTTTCTATAAAATGTATTTACAAGTCTGACGATAAGACTTTTTAACCTTTAAATATAGTTAATTTTAGGAAATATTAAATAATATTTTGTTAGTCTTGTACAAGGATTTATTCTTCATATCCGTTTTCAACTTATTTGGAATAATAATTTTAAATCTGTAAAATATAGATACTTGTAACGATTCCATCATTTTCATTTCTGTTAGTTTCAAATAAAAAAGGAACATTACCATTTTTTGAAATTAAAATGTTTTCATTTTTACCAATATTGTTACCTACATTAACATTGCCAATATTGTTTTCAACATCAATATTAGTCTAAAGCAAACATGACAAACATAATAATTAAAAAAAAAATCATCTTCAATGAAAAGCATTAATCGATAATAAAAATAATACATTTCTTTAAATTGTCAGTTACGTCTTGAAGACTTTATGATGTAAAATTGACAGGCTGTAATAATGTATATGCTTTTTCAGTGCATCCAATCTCATCTACAAAATCAAAAATATCCAAATTTGATACTGATTCTAAACTATTCAAATACAGAGTCACTTTAATATCTGATATATTAATTAAATTTAAAGTAGGAACAAGACATTCATCTCTCTGACAATTTTTTATTGTTATTTTCATTCTGAATAGTTCATAAAATATAAAAAATTGCTATATGTTACAACTCTAAAATATTTTTATTCAACTTTTTTTATCATTGATCAACACAGGTAGGTACAGTCTACTAAAATGTGTATCAATTTTCACCAAAACAAAAAAAAACTATTATTGTGAATTCCAGAATTTAATACCCCTGGTAAACACCCTGTATCATAAATTGTTATAGATACAATAATAAGTTGTATATATATATATTCGTCAAAATGACGTAAGTTGGGAAAGACAATGTTATATCAAAAGCTGCGGGCCTAAATGGCATTTAGAACTAATATTAACCGGTCCCGGTATTCGGCCGGAATCGCTTAGCAGGTGAGCTCTTTCAAATTGATAAAAATAAAGTAGGAATACAAATTTTTAAGAGCTTAAAAAAAGTAATATTATAATTTTTGCTTTATTTTCCATAAAAACTAAAACAAATGTTGAAACAGTTGTTCCAGTGTAACACAGACTTTCATTTACAAAAGTTATCTACAAAAAAAATGTTTCTGAAGTAGGCCATGATCGACAAATATAAAGATACGATTCATGTCCCATGTCCGTAATAACTACGGACGATCCTGAATTAATTTCAAGATAAAACTTAAAAAGAAGAAGAATAATTTAATGCTCCGACATGCGTAAATTTCTCTAAAGTCAACTTAAGAAACATTTCTATGAATAATTTTGTATTTTTTTCTTTTACTTAAAATGAAAAAAATATATTTTAAAATTTTGCATGTCTTTATTTTCACTTTCTAAACAAAGATAATTGGCAATGTAAATTATTCTTCTCACCCTTAGTAAAAATAAATATCTGTATTCTACATTTTGGCAAAATCTTTGCTGATGTCAAATTGGCGTAATTAAATCATTGCAATCCAGCGTTGAGCGAGACAAATTTACGATTAAAATTATAGTTTTGTTTTGTCTGTATTACGATTGTTTATATTTTATCTTAGAGAGTAAAAACAATAATTAAAATCAGAGATTTATTGTTTTAAACGGATGATATAGTTTAACTAACTTCCCTCGCCAACCAACTTTTTTTTATTTACAATATAATAAAACAAACGAATAAAGATGTATTATATCTCCTTTTATAGGCATCTCTATAATACCTACAACTTCTCTACATAACATTTTTCTCTTCGTAAAATAGATTATTCTAAAAACGTACAAAGTGAAATCGATAATATTTCGGAACAAGTCAAGCACTGTAAACAATTTTTGTATAGACCGCATGATTTGTACCGTAATATTACCGTTTTTGCACGTGTTGGAACAAACCTATTATACCACTACACGCGCGAACTCATAGAAAAGAGATTTTTTGTAAAGATCTGTAAAAATTCAAGGGCAAATTTTATGGACCCATCTTGACAACGTCGCAGGGACTCGTATGTACATTGAAAAAGTAATTTATAAACAGGATGCCTCTCATGTCAGTTAAATATTGTTAGGGGACTCGCATGTACGTTGCAAACATGTATGTTTAAATTTTAGAAATATATTACCCCTCCTGTGGTGTTATAATTTAACATTATAGTACATTCCAAAACATGAAAATATATATTCAAAAAATTACTCCGTCAGGAGGACCTCGGGTGGTGTGTTGAATACATCGGGTCTCGCTTTTGTATTTGAATACGCATATGTTTAAAGAAGAACTAGAAAGGTAGTCGTTGCTGTCTTAGTAGAAACCCAACCAATTATTGGGGAATTCAGCAAATAATAAGTTTAAAAAGAACTCTTTTTACTACATCCAAGCTTTCGGAAATTTATTAAATCATTTTTATCATCAGGGTAGACTACAAAATAATGTTGGAAAATAGTTGCAATGGACCAAATTAAACTAAAGTTACTACTTACAATAAGTTGAAATTGTTCACTAGATGTTGTAACAAATTGGTATATATTTTTCATAAAATAACTAAATTTATATATTATAAATTAAAATTACTAAAATTAAAGTTATTTCCTTTCCAATTCAGTTTCAATATACTCCGTTGTTAAATGTGTAATGTATTTGTCAACAATTTGACATTGTCAAAAATGGCATTTACTTACAAATATTGCAAAACATTTCTTTTTAAAATTAAATTTTTTTATAAATGCGCTAGTTCAGTGATGATGTAATTATGGTTCCACTGACAATTAAACTGACAGTAGATTTTTTGAGTGCGTTTTGTTCGTTTTGTTTACCTAAATTATATCGTTTCTTCAATTTTATAAATATATTCCTAAAGTAGACATGCATCAAATATACAATCGTTTAGTTACCAATTACATACTTTTAAACTATTTTTTATGACCTGTAAAAAATATTTAGAAATAAACTAAAAACAGTAAAAACGTATACGTCAAATTTATTGACGTTTTTGTTAAAAGTTTGGTTAGAATTAAATGTCAGTGGAACCAAAATGACATCACACCGAACTAGCGCATTCATTATAAAATAACTTATTACAAGGAGTCAAGAGATGACACCAATATGTTAATTTCGTAACGGTTTGTCTTTTGATAAAAGATTTTGGTAAATTTCACTAAGATGTTGTATGTCTGTTTTTTTGTTCATGTTTTTAGGGTTTTGAGCTATAAATGTCATTTCTAGAAACTTTCTTTTTGCAAGGTTAGATTCAGTAATTAAAACTGTCGATGATTCCCAAGACATGTTGTAGTGTTGTGAATATCCGTATCTTTTTAGTATTCGGATAATACGTATTCGGAACCAAGAGATATTCGGATTCATCATCCGGATACGTATCCATATGTGTGAAATCATAATACGCAACCGTAAATACACCGCGACCTTGGGAATCGGAATCGGGCAGTGTTGTCAACCCTAGCAGAATTTATGTTTGAGAGTGAAGTAACAGGAGCTTTTATTGTTTTAGAATAATAAACACAAGATAAATCTCAAATATTTTGTTTTTTATCATAATATCAGAAACAAAATTTCTCATTTATATTTATATAACTTCATGTTACCTTTAAAATATGCAGTGCATGCCGACTAACCGATTATGAATTGCAACAACGCTAGACGATTCCGAATTCTGATTTCGTATCCATAGTTCGTATCGGCAGCCACCCGCAAAACCCGAATTGGCTCTGTCATAACAGAACTTGCAGCATTCGATTCGTGTATTACGATTTTGTTTCTGTTTTTTTTGATACCGAATTCGTATTCGAATTTACACTTTTGATTCCGGAATATCCGGATCCTTTTAATATTCGGATTCAACGGATTTTTGGATACGTATTCTTACATCACTAACATGTTGTCCTTCGTTTGAAACGTGTAGCAAGTGCACATCTTTCCGGGTGTAGTCTTGGCACTCTTGTGTGATGTAATTCGATCTTTTAATCGTCTGCCCGTTTCTCCGAAATATTGTAAATCACAATTTGTACAAGAGATTCTGTAAACTGCATCCGATAGGAAAAGCTGAGGTTTTGTCTTTTTGTTTTTTGCATAAAGAGCCTAAAGTTAAAACATTTTTATTTGAAATTTTAATGTTATCTCTAGTATTCAAAATGTTCATCAGTTTAGGAGTAAGATCCTTTATGTACGGTAACGAAATATATCTAACACAATTGCTGGCAACAGACTGAATATTTGTTGATGTTCCGGGAATTGGTTCATTTTTTAATATCCTTGTTACATTATTAGCAATTACTAAAATATTATTGATGTTATCTATATTACCATGGATTGCAACATCATTGACAATACTACTAGATTAATTATTTAGGATATCCATTTTGTAAGAAAAGTGTTTTCAGAATGTTTAGGTTTTTTTGATGAAAATTGGTATCTGAGATCTGTAATACTTTACTTTTCATTTGTTTCACTAAGTTATTTTTCATTTGAAATGGGTGATGTGATTTGTAGTTAATATGTCTACCTGAACTACATGTATTTCTATATAAGGACGTAGTCAGCGCCGTAGCTAACCGATCTAGTGGCCCTTATAGTGAAACCTCTCGGAACCGCTCTGTGCATTTCATCAAGAGGCATAGATATTTTGATGGTTTTACTAGGTACATCCACCTGTTCTCTTTGGGAAGGGTTTAGGTGGTTACCTGTTCATTTCTTTGCTCCGTTTCTTTATAGGTTTGCTCTTATTTTTCTTTGTCTTGCTATTTCTTCTCTTTCTTTTTGACTCATAAGTTCCCTTATCATTTCCAACTACATTTGACTGTAACTTAAATGAGCATATCTGAGACTTTGTTTATTAAATTATTAAAGACCTTGGAATTATTCTTGATCCCATTTTAAGCTTTAATCAACACATATTTGCTGCTGTCCACAAATCCAATGAAAATGTTGGGTTTTATCAAAAGGTTGACCCATGATTTTACTGACACAACTTTAATTAAAGTTCTTTATTGTTTGCTAGTCAGACCCCACTATTAATTTTCTGTTTGGACTCCACACTAGTTACATTATAATGCGTTTTCCTTTGGGGTTTGGTTCCAGTTCTAGTTAACTAAATTAGAACCAACCATATTCCTTTCATAAACAATGACTTCACTTATAACCAGTTGGTTAACATTTTTGAACCAGCCTCGCGAGTCGGTTCTAATTTGTGGTATGTTCTATCCTTAATTAGTATTCTTTTCATTGTATAAATTTTTAAATTTAGTTTTCCCGCGGAATCTAAATAGTTCCATACTAGGTCAATCAAGATAATAGATCTCACTAGACACTTTTCTTATAAATATAAATAAAGGAAAAGAGAACTTAGGAATTAATAAATAATGGTAAAATATTAACACCATTAAGATTAAGTCTGAGACTGGAATGAGATACAAAAAATGTGCCACTATTTTTTTAAGGGAAGATTATCATTCTCTTTATCGCTAGAAAAAGGTCTGCATCGTTCGTTAAATGATTTGTCGGTTTTATTTTTATATTAAAAACAGAGTATCCTTGTGCATTAGAATCGCGTCTGCAGACCAAAAGTTAATTGTAACTATTTCCGTAATTATACCGTATATCGTACTATATAAAGGTCTAACTTAGGTGGTTCAGGCATTGATTTTTTTAAATTAATTGCTTTTAATTAAAAACGTGTGGTAGAAAATGGCCTATTTTTAGACCTTTTTCATTGAAAGAATAAACTACAAATTCAATAAATTTTCTAAAAATGAAACCTTGAACCACCTAAGTTAAACATTTTCCTATCAAATCGTTCATTTGGAAAATACGAAAAGGCTCAGACCTCCGAAATAGTTATAAAAAAAATTTGGACTAAAAATGGCGTCCTCACTTTCCGAATATAATCAATAATTAGTTCATCCCTGCTTCCATAGATGGATCGAAAAGATATTACATTTCGTTTATGCTTTTACAACATAAAAACGAATTAAAATTTGATAACATCAAATATTTTCTTTTTTTTAAATATATTTAAAAAAAATAATTACACTAAAACGAGTTAATAAAATGACAAAAAGAATATAGAATGTGTGATATTAATTTACAGTCGAGCAATGATCACCTGGTTGAATTTGGTTACGTTGTTGAGTGATGATATTGTGAAACAGATGAGCAGCTGGGTTTAGATACGAGGGTTTTAAAAATAAATTAAATTTTAATAATAAATATTTTTAATTTTTGAATATTTTAAATAATTTTTAAAATTGTAATTTGTAATTGAAATGGGCTAACCCATAAATAAATAATTATTAGTGTGTACATTACTCCCAGTCTGTTTGAATGTAATTAAGATTTATTAATTTTCTAAATCTTACTGCTTATTGCAGAATTTATAGCATTTTAAAATTTATTTTTAGGTCATAAAATCGTCTTCCAATTCTCGCGTCCCTGATTGTTTCCAAAGAACACCAAGAAGAATTCAAATACCAGACAATGGTGGTCAAATTTTAACTATAGCCGTGGATGGTCAAGGAATACATGCCATTGTCAGAAATGGTTCTAAACTCAGTTATGTAATTTATAACATAAGTAGTGGACGAGTGGAGCAGGATAATCAATTTCCCAGTGAAACTGCAGCTTTTATGGGATTGTATCCATCTTACATAAATTTAACTTGCGCAGGAGAGGTGAATAATGCATTTTTATTAAATAATTTATATACAACATATTGTTACAATGGTTTTTGGTATCTCAGTTTATTTCGACTCAATTTTTACAATAACAATACAACTGATAACATTAATGTATAACGTCTATCATAGAACTGACTTTGACATCAGACTGTCGACTAATATAGCTTGCCTGAACCTTTTTGAACAATTCAGATTTTTCTTTGACAAGTAATGCCATTTCTAGACATTTCTGGACTATTCTATCTTCTTAATTTATCGTACCTTTACTTATGACGACCGCATCACTCTGCAGGGAGCTATCTAGTTATTCGCCCCGAATATCTTGATTACTGAGACCTGGTTAGAGCTAACGGGAAGGATCTGGACCACGGCATGCCGCTAACTTTCCAATGTGAATTACCTTGTATTTACTTCAAGCTGACAGCCGAATGCGGTAGATCAAGTCGTTGATTTTCCTTAAGAACGGCGTAAGGGCCTTCCCAGTTCCGTTGCGATTTCTGACAAAATCCTCCTCGATACTTGGGATTGCACAGCTGTACTGGGTCGCCTCTCTCAAAATATGTCCCTGTGGCACGCCTGTCGATTCTAGCTTCTGCTTTATCGCTGTTGGGTTTCAGTCGTTCCCGAGCGAATCCATAGACCTTTGTCCTGCCATTGCATACATCACATTTTTTACACCAATTCGCTACATCCCGTCGGCAATTGAGCCAGTAAAATCTTTCCCGAACTCATGCCAGTGTTCTTTTAGTACCAAAATGCCCTCCCGAACGGCTACAATGAAGCTCCTCCATTTGGCGGACTACATGTACTCCATCAGGGCTTTCCCACTTCCGGTGCAATAGGCTATCGTCCAGGTACAGTGATTCCCACTGGGTCCAGTACCCTTTAATAGCTCAACTGTTTTTGGCTCTCTCTTGCCAAGTACGTGTAACTTTATTTTTGAGCCATTCTCGAACAACCTTCAAAATTGTCTTTCTTCTGTCCCTTTCTCAGGCTTTCAAGGGTAATTTCTTCTTCGTCGCCCTCTGGTTTGATAGTGGTTGCCCGAAGAGTAACTTTATCAACCGGTTCTTTCCGTTCTCCGAGCCCCTTACTGTACCGGCATTCTCGTTCTAAAGAGAGTAGCCTGAGGAGAATGTTTACGTTGCTATGGAGACGGCCTTTATGGTGATTTACTTCCTGATTATTGCTAGAAAGCCGGCTCGTGTGGGTGATTGGCTTCTTCGGGACGCATAGTTGCTGTGACTATTGTTGTTGGACTTTGTGACGGGCTTCAGAAGATTAATCTGTGTGAATTCCCGGCCTCATTCCCTGATTCTCGATTTATAGAATGAGCTCTGCTTCTATAGGTTGTTTGAAAGTGCCCCATTCTTCCACAATTGAAACATCTTCTGCTTCCATTTTGGCTGTTTCGTTGCATATTTTGCAGGATATTTAATATTTGCGAGAGAGTAGGTTGGGGAATAGCATTAGTATTGGCCTCCTCACTTTCCTGGGCCTTAATTTCTCTCACTTTTGCGCGAGAAGATCTGGATATGAGTTTTACCACTTCATATTCCTGGGCTGCAATTAGTTTCTCCCTCAGCGTCTTGTGATGTTGTAGACGAAGGGCTTGCTGCATTTCCACATCTTGTAGTAGTCCATCAATAAATGCCTGTAGGCCGATTTGTTCTTGAAAATTTTTGGGTGCCTGTGGATAGGTCAGATGAATTAATCGTTTTATATCGTCCTCGAATTCTTGTAGGCTCTCATTATGTTTCTGACTGCGAACCTTTAGCTGGCTTTGAAATACCCGTTTCAAATGCTGCTGGCCATATCTTGTCTCCAAAGCTTGGACAAGAGACGAATAACTGGGTTCTTCTTGAGGGAATAACTAAAACGGTTGCGGCTTGTCCTCGCAGCGACACTATCAATGCAGCCGCCATCTCCTTTTCAGCCCAGCCATTGACGCTTCAAATTGGAGGCGATACGTTTCCCATGTTGTCTGACCGTCAAACGTGGGTGGCTTAATGGTCTTGCTAGTATGAATTTGTGAAACTGGGTTTTGAATATAGCTTGGTTCGATTATTATTATTTTTAGTTTCTCTGTTGCTTATCGAAGCTAGGCTACGAATTATTCTAACTCAACTAGTTCAGTTCTAATTTGGTTCTCGAACTCTACTCTAGTCTTTTCCTCTTGTTTTAAATTATCTCGTTGTTCTAAATTAGTTTTTAAATGCTCTTGTTGTTGCTCTATAAGATCTACTCTAATTTTAAGCTGACCAACCTCTTGCTTGATGGTTTCCTGGTTTTGTAGCAAAGCATTCATAATTTCTACCTCAACTTTTTTACGCCTCTCTTCTCTTTTTCTTCGTCTTTCCTGTGCTTTTCTTTTTCCCCCTCCTCCTCCTTCCTGCGTCTTCCCTTTTCCTCCTCTTCTTCTTCTTCCTCCTCTTCTTTCTTCCTGCGTCTTTCCTTCTCCTCTTTCCGCCTTTCCTTCTCCTCTTTCCGCCTTTCCTTCTCCTCTTCTTCATTCCTACGCCTTTCCTTTTCCTCCTCTTCCTCCTTACGGCGCCTTTCCTTTTCCTCCTCTTCCTCCTTACGGCGCCTCTCCTTTTCCTCTTACTTATGACGACCACAGCACGCTGCAGGGTGCTACGTAACAATATTATAGCGTTTTCCATTGACACTAACGGTACGCACCAAGTATATTTGTGTCCTTGTTTATCGATATGGAAAAGAAGAAAGTGAGAATGCACTGAACATTCCAATGGAAAACGCCACTAGTGTATATGGCGATTGGACAAGTAGCTATAAAAATTAAATATGAAAAATATTAATAATGGTATTTTGTTTTCAAATTTGACATAAATAATTTTGAACGACGTGAGTTTTAAAAATTTTGTCTTTAAAATTTTGAATATCCTTGAAAATATCTGTACTTGGAAAAACTATGAAAACAGACCAATTAATAAAATCTAATTTCGCGAGATGACTGATTTTATCATAAATCGATTTGTGTAAGTGATTTTACCGGAAATAAAGATGTTAGAGTGTGAAAAATATACATTTGTTCCATAAAATTTAAAAGGACATGTGATATTTAAAAATATTATTTTGTGGATCATTTTGTAAGTAAACGATAAAAATCTAATAAAAACTTTTTACTTAGGTTTTTAACAATATTTATTAATAGGTTAACAACCGGTTCCAAGCACGTTTATTGCAATGTATGGGTCTGATAACCTTTCACAGAGCTTGTGAATGTAATATGTAAATTTCTCAGTCGCATAAATTTTGGTTCTTGCTACCGCTGTATTAATTTAAGTAATAATAGTTTTATCAACAAAAAATGTTTCTAAAATAGGCTATGATCGACAAAGATAGAGATACGAGTCATGTCCGTGATAACGACACAAACTGACCAAACATTTTAGTGGATCGCTCCATAGTTATCTATCTAATTGGTTAGTATGAATATCGCATTTATAAATTGATTTATCTCAAATTAATACAAATATATTTTCCCTTTTAATAAAAACATGAATTTATTTCAATAAATAATTTGCTATTAAAATTGTTCAATACTTAAATTGAATCGAACTAGAAAAAATAGTTTAGTGTATACTTAGCAATGAGCAAGGTACAGGTAGGAATTGAGATCCTTGGCTTGCGTTTGACAGTCCAGTGTGTAAGTTATATTAAAACATAATTAAAAAGGCAGTTTAATCAAAATACAATGAGAACCAACTTTCATCAGTATATTAACAAGTTATCAGTATAGTTTTTATTGTCTAAAAGCTTAAAAAAGCATTTTAGTTGAGTTCTGAATACGAAACTTTGAGAAATTGTTCTTACATTTTTTAATCAAGAATAAACTTCTATTTTTTTTAGAGTTCTGAATCAATTTTAATCTTAAGAGACGGCAATAGCACGATATATCCTCTAGCTAAGGATTGTGCCGACGCAATTAGGGATCCCCAATTTTTAGACGTACCGCCTGTTAAATGCCTAACCACCAGTACTCTCGCACTGTGTGGTACTGGTACTAATATGAAAAACCAAGTTGCTATAGTCATTTTCGCCTTAGAACAACAATTATTGATGCCGAAGATTTTGAGATGCGATTTAGAAGGCGTTAGACAAGTGTTGACGCAATTGGACAATGATTTTAGTAAGTTTTTTTTATTACAACTTTTTTTAAATGTAGAACTGTCGGTGGGAAGGGTTGTTATATCTAAGGGGTTGTGACATATGAGAAGAGTCAGTTTTGCTCCCCCCCCCCCCTACTAGGAGCATGATATATGCGGTAAGGGGGACATTTTTTGACGTCTCTCAATTATCTGACCCTTCAGAGTTATACCCTACTAGTGACGAATCACAGGTGTTGAATATAATAAATATTTCTGAGCACTTTAATTGTACCTACTAATATTTATCTCAGTAAGTTTATTACACATAAACAATGGAACCAGGGGGGCAAGCGTTCTCTATTGACCCACTTCCGGACGTCCATGACCACTATGCCCTCGTGTAATATCAATTCGCTCCGTGCGCGACAGCAGCGCCAATTTGTTTTGGCATTAAAGGACTATTTCTGCCTATACTGACAAATACAATTTTTAATAGAATTCGTAAATAAAAAGTATATATGTTAGTTTTAATAAAAGTATATAGATTTGTAAAACAAGTAAAACAATAATTTATTATTATATATTTTTCCCGCTTAAATTAAAGAAAATTATATATAATCAATAAAAATCAATAATAAAATATAGGCAGGCAACAGTATTTACTGGAAAATGTATGAGAAGTTGCCTAAGTCTAATAAGTTGTCATTGAAGAATTAGCCTATTCTATCAAAATAAAAAAATACCATTTAATAATAGCGTGAAGTTAAAATGTATAAAAAAGGATCGTTATTTATATTTTCATTTTTGTTCGAAAGAAAACAAAATGAATGATTAAAACTGGTTTCCCATCAGTCACAAAATTGCATTCCAGCCACATATTATAATCAAAAACAGAAATCTTGAAATCTAGTCCTTGCTGAATGAACATTTAAGAATAAACGGATATTAAAGAACATCGTAAAATGATAATTTATTGTTTATTTAAAACCTTTCAAGTTTCTGATGTCTACTATTTCCAGCATTACTGTTATCACAAAAATAAAGGTAATTTTTCGTCTTATTGTACACCTATCCGTTTATTTCTTTGATTTAATTTCCACTTTGCTAGTGAAATTTTTTATATAAGTTTTACTGTTTTTTTGCTAGTATTTGTACAATTTTCAACACAGCAACTCCGGTTGCTTATTGTGTTTTTACCTACTTTTTTGAAAAAAAGTTAAATATATACGTGTATTTGATATGCGAAAATTACAAAATATCGTCCTAAAATGCACGAATTATCCGCAGCTAGCGCTAGTATCGCTTTTGCTTCCCTTTCCATGACTTCGCACGGAGCGAATAGTGTGGTATCTCGGAAATGGGAGACACCATCCTTTCAGTGCTACCGCAGTGTTACACAATATGTTATTAAGCTATTTTATTATTTTAATTTTATATTGGCACTAAGTAATTAAAACGGTTGTAATATTTAGGATTTTCAGTGTTAATACTTTGGTAGATACAAACTTTTTGAGACGCACTGTAAATTCCAAAATGTTTTTGAATTATAGCTCGAATAGATATTCATCTTCTTGTATAAAAGTAATAAATACATAAATAAAGTAATAAAAACGATTTTATTATTTTTTCCATTAGCTTGGTCTCGGGCCATTGGACACGGTACTTTGCAGGGCATGTGTGGGCCGTGTAGCCAACACATAGATGCCCTTTGGTAAGGGATACACGTGGCGGATACAATCCTCGACTGCATCATATGATCTACCCGGCGATTATAATTGTTTTCATATTACTAAGAAGTAATAATTACTATTATTTGCCTGTATAAGCACTGAAGTAACAATATAATTCAGGGTTTATATTCTGTTACTGAACTATCATGTAATTAAAGTCTATTCAAATTTAATTTACGCCTGATGTAAACAGAAGCAGGTGGACGCTACTTTTCCGTCTTGCAAAAATGTAAAATAAAAGAGTGTAATAATTGTGAAATTATTTTTTTATTACGATAAAAACATATTTTGTAAAGTAAAACTATAAAATAAATGCCGTACACGGTCTCCCAGACTTTAGTGACATTTCTGGACGAAGATAGGTGAGCGACATAAACTGCGTTAACTTGCAATACAAATTAATAAATGTATTTGACTTTAAAAGAGATGGTTGCATTATATTTAGTTCATTACATATGTCTACTGTGATACAGAGCATTAAAACAATCATATTATAAAATTGCAAATTCTTTAATAGCTAATATATATCTACTAAAAGCATCAAAAAAACTTTAAATATAAGAGGTATTTGGTATTTGATTTAAAATTGTGCATCTTAAAAAGAAACCTTTTGTATTTTTGATAACTTTTGTTCTTTATTGTTCTTGTTCTACTAGTATTTAGATTAGACAACTTGTACCCTGTATTATAGCGATCTTCCTTACTTGACTTAGCACTATTCTGAATCGGATAAATTAGTTAGACTTGAAAGGCTCTCTTCATTAATCAAAATTACAAGTGGTTTTACCTGAACCTCTATAATATTATCCAACTCCCACATTTTTACTTCAACTTTTTGGCGAACATGGTCGATACACTTTTTCCATTTTTCTGAAAAAATAATAATATTACTTCTTTAAAAAGAATTTTAATGTCTCCAGATTTAAATGTTGAGTTTTTATTTGCTACGTATTGTTTAACGTCAACCTAGATTAATTCAATAGGGTTAAGTTCACAATGATACGGAGACATGTGAAGTATTATGTTGTTTTGCTGCTTAGGACGTCGTAGATATTTTTTCCAGCTTTCTCGAATAATAATGCAGTTATCTTCTAATTTTAGTAGGGTGTTTGAAAACCACTCTTTGAACGATTCTCCACACATTTCTTCATAGTAGTCACCGGATTTTTCAACTCAAATACATAAAGTGCATTAGAGACAAAGCCTTCTTCACTTCCAATATGGCATAAAATGAGCTGTTTTTACGCAAATACCTGATGGGTTTTTAAAACCAGTTAAAAGTTCATCCAAAAAGGCTTATCTGGATGAAAAAACCGACATATCGAAACATACTTTTGATTTTGTGTGGCCTGCGTTAATCCAAGTCTCATCAAGATAATATATTTTTTTGCTTTTCTTCTCTGTACCGTTTTATTTTTTGTGGCGTAGGACGAAACAATTTCATTTGTGTCTAAAAGCAAACTATTTTTTCCTCGAGTTTTAAATTTAAAATTAAGGGTTTTGAAAAGCTTTTAAAATGTAGCTCGCTTAAAAGTAGACAAATATGGATCATCGTTGACTTCTTATAAAACCTTATCAATTGTTGGAAGTTAATTTCTAAAGAAGAATTGATGTACTATGCGCCTTATTGCATTTTTATCAAAATCATCCACAGAGCCACTAATTTGTTTATAACGTAGCTTTCTTTTTGGTTCAGAAAATTTATGAATCTGCCTATACTCCTTCATAACATTAAAAACGGTTTTAGCGCACATCCCTGTTTTATCAGCAACTCTCCTTTCAACATCATGTACCAACATATCAGGGTTCTATAAAATTTAATGCTTATAAATATTAAGAACCATTTCTTTAGTACGGATGACCAAATGTCCCTTTTTCAGTCGCTTTTTAGAAGGAGTAAAAACATGTTTCTGGACTTAATCTGCTGTATCTGTGGAGGACATAGTGTCACGCAGCAATTACAAAATATAGTCAATTAAATGTCCATAAAATAGAGTAAAACATGTTCAAACTAACAACCACAAAAACAAAAAAATCTGATGTGTCCAACACATGACTTTCCTATCTAGTTATTATAGGCGGTTATTTTGTACAACCTATTATACCTCCTCTATAAATATTTAGAGAATAAACTAAATATATACATTTTCCTCATACATTTAACTTGAAACATTTTTTTACAGATATTCATTGAAAACGAAATTAAGTTTAAAATTTAATGTTTTTTTTTTCTTTATCCGTTTTTGAGTTTTCTTCAAAATTCGAAATTTACACATTTTCTCAAATATCTCGAATGCGGTCCATTTTAGAGAAATTATGTATAGAATAAAAATTATAGAGATTTATATTACAAACAACTTTTATTTGAACAATTTTTATATAAAATTATTTTTTTTTTACATTTTATCAATTTTCTCGAATACGGACCATTTTAGGAAAATTTTGCATAAAACAAAAATTATAGATAATTATATTAGAAGTAACTTTTATTTGAAGAATTTTCTTCTCCAAACGTAAATAACAGATATATTCCATAAAATATAAAAATGACCACCTATAAAGTACCCCCCCAGATGTTCCGACTCTGCCCAAAATCTAATCAGCTCATTGGACGCTGAAACAAAGCTTAAGTTTAAAATTTGGTGTTTTTCTGTGTATCGTTTCATGAGTTATGCGTTATACAGACACACACACAGACATCATCGCGAAAATAGTCAAAACGGATTCAGGGGACCTCAAAACGTAAAAAACCGTCGAAAACTCGAGGTCGAAAAAAATCATATCATATCTGTATACAGATAGGAAAGTAAAAAAATAAATAACACAATATATGTATATCTAAACTATATTATAATGAATTATAATCAATCAAACCTACAAAATGTCCAAACTAACCAACACGGTGAATGCTACCAAAACGCCGTTTATAATTATCCAAATTGAACTGAATTCGACTCTGACAAAAAATATTTGCGCGTCGTCTAAATGACTAACCATTTAACCAATAGAAGCGCAAAAAAATGTCACGCAGCTGTTGCTGGATTCAATAAAAAAAATTTTTTTTTTTGTTTTTTTGGCTTAGGCAGAGACCAATTAGCCAGACTTTTTTTACTTAAAATGTATTTATTTACGTGATAACTTGTACCGATTTTGTTCAATTGGATACAATGGTTGGTTTAAGTGGTTAGTATAACTGTGTGTAATTATTATTTTTTTTTTTATTTACTTGTTTTTTTTTATTTAGATGTTTTTTGTATGTGTTTTTTATTTACGT
This sequence comes from Psylliodes chrysocephalus, assembly GCA_927349885.1. NCBI lineage: Eukaryota > Metazoa > Arthropoda > Insecta > Coleoptera > Chrysomelidae > Psylliodes > Psylliodes chrysocephalus. The sequence goes on from OV651813.1 coordinate 72,813,436, forward strand.
TTTTTTTTTAATTTTTTTTTTACATTTTTTTTTGTTTACATTTTTTATATATATATTTTTTAATTTTTTTTTTTTTTCGTCTACACACATATTTAATTATTTGTCAAAATTGCTCACACATATTATGTTAGTAGTTTACAATTTCATTTTACAGCGTATTACATGTTTGTATAGGTACGAATAAATATCCAAATTGTTCGAGAATATTATCTCGTTAAGATTTAATAAATTTAAATTATTTCTGATTAAGTCTCTATACAGTATGGTTCAAATGAAAGGAATAAATTCATTATAATGGAAGTAGATGGTTTTTAGAAAAAATGCTCGGACAGGTCAATTTTGTATACTCAAAGCGCAATTTTTTAAATAGAATTCAATTTTCCCCCACTTCCCATTTTTGGGCAGTGACGTCATTGACAATTTTTTTAAATGGTAACCTCAATTTTTTTTTCTTGATTTTGATAGATCTTGCAATTTCTTACTCGGAAACATAATATTTGAAATATGTTACATAACAATTTTTTTGAATAGAAGACATTTAAAGATCAGACGCATAAATTTTATTTTATTTTGAGAACACAATAAATTAATAAAAGATAATTATTTGTAATTAAATGCTTAATCTAACAAAATAATAATAAAAATAATAATAATAAAAAGAATTTGTGAAATTGTCATTAAATTCTTTTTATTATTATTATTATTATTATTATTATTATTATTATTTTTAGATTAAGCACTTAATTACAAATAATTATCTTCTATTAATTTATTGTGTTTCAAAATAACATAAAATTTATGTATCTGATCTTTAAATGAATTTTTTTCAAAAAAAATTGTTATGTCAGATATTTCAAATATTATGTTTCCGAGTAGGAAATTGCAAGATCTATCAAATTCAAGAAAAAAAAATTGGGGTTGCTATTTAAAAAAATTGTCAATGACGTCAGTGTCCAAAAATGGGAAGTGGGGGAAAATTGAATTGTATTTAAAAAATTGCGCTTTAAGTAAACAAAATTGACCTGTCCGAGCATTTTTTCGAAAAACTAACTACTTCCATTATAATGAATTTATTCCTTTCATTTGAACCATACTGTATAATTTATCAATGCTGTCTCTGTGGATATTACACTCCAAAATCATATGTTTGAGATCTCCTGTCTTGCCACATCTACAAAGCTGGTTTTCCGATATGCCAAACCTGAATTGATATGCTGGGGTAAGGGCATGTTGTGATCTTATTCTATTGATTGTTATGATAAAATGCCTGTTTGTTATGGTTTTAAACCATCTTACAGTTGGAATTTTTTCTTGACAACGCATGTAATTTATTCCGGTAGTAGATGCACTATATCTTGCTTGAAATGTGTCCCTGAGAGTTTTCTTAAAGTTTGTTGTTAAGTCAGTGTACGGGATACAACTTGTGGTTAAATCTGTTCCTGTACTCAGTGCTGATTTTGCCAATTTATACCTGTATGTCCTTTTACCCACACTATGAGAACCGTTTTCTTTTGATAGCAAATGTCAAAGTGATGTTTTAAAATTTCTGTTTCTATATGTGTTAGCTTTGGTGTGGTGCGTAAGGTTTTTATACTTTCAACTGCACTTTTGCTGTCTGTAAAGATGACATGGTTTTGGCTTTTGTTTTTGGATATGTATTTAAATGCATTTAATATTGCAGTTAATTCTGCCGTGTATATGGATGCTTTCTCTGGTAACTTGAATTTGGCTGAATATTTGGTATTCGACTCATATAATGCACAGCCATCTGTTTTTGAGCCGTCTGTATATATATATATATATATATATATATATATATATATATATATATATATATATATATATATATATATATATATATATATATATACATACCTAACTAGCCATGCTTGGCCCGGTACAAACTACTGGTCTAACGAAGCCCGACAGAAAGGGGTAAGGAGGGAGTGTAAATATCTTTCCGCGGTTGTTTTAACTTGCCAGTCTTATAAATGTATCGTAATAATACGGTACTTACGAGTCCCAAGTGTATTATTGATATTTATTTTGCGGTTACTACGAAGCCCGGCCATGTTGCCAATAAAATCCTATACTTTCTGAACAGATTTTAATTTATTTTTGTGCAAATTCAGAGAATACGAAGTGGTCCGAATTTTTATATAGACTTTTTGTAGAGAATAAATTGGCGTATGTTTCCGAAGTTGTTGAAGTGATAAATCTGTTTATGAATTTTATTTTGGATTTAAGACTACAATGCGTGCATA
>OV651813.1:72820699-72838199 GCA_927349885.1 Psylliodes chrysocephalus
GATTTTACTTCTCAACGGGAAAAAATGAAAATACTTCGAAAATTTACTCGGAACTATCTAAGAATCCGATATCCTTCCATGCATATATCTCTACTGAGCATCTAAAAGAAACATTCTGCCAATCTTCAGTTGACAATATTGGACTGAACAGATATAATTTAGCTCCTCTTGAACTAGTGGACCCAAATATATTAATGCAGTGTTCTTCTCAACTGGAAAATAGTGAATGTCTGAAAAAAAATGACTTAGTCCAGTTAATTTGGAAATATTTAAGGATTCCATGTCACATAATACGACTGCTGAGCTACAAAACGAAATATTCTTTTAATCGTAAGCTGAAGATAATCGATTGGACATAAATAATTTAACTTCACTTGAACCAGAGGACCCAAATTTATTAAAACACTATACTTATCCACTGGAAAATAGTAATTGTCTGAAAAAAATTTCTCTTTTTGATCTAGCTAGCTCTGAATTACCAAATTATGTCATATCAACACCAGTTGATCCAAGTTTTCCTGAATCATTAGTAATGGTGGGTGCAAAAATATCTGACAATTTCGTCGGTACTGATACATGAATAGAAAAACCTTTTCTATGTTTTCCTGAACGGGAAAATTTTGATGTAATTGGATCCAGTTCTGTCTCAGAACAAAATGACTACAAAACTGCTCAGTATATTCCATCTGATACATCTACTTCAACTTCTTCTGTTGGTGATTCAAGAGAATGTGAGTGTGAGACAAATTCTGAAGTATCGCATTCTTTGATTTATCGTTTTCACATCAATTAAATATAATGATCATAAAATAATTTAAAAAAGTTTATAATAAAATTTTTATTACTTATTTTGCGGTTGCAAGTGACTACTAGTATAACTAACTTTTTAATTGATTTTATTAAATAGGATATTACATTACGAGTGTCGAAAGTGGCATTTTGTAAAACTAGGTTATTATTATAATATTTAAAATGTATTTAAAAAATAATCAACAATAATAATTGTATTTATTCAATGTTCATATTTTTCGAAACAAAAATAATAAAAAAATAATAAAAACAAAAAAAAATTCTACCCCCGCAAGGATTTGAACGCGGTCGCTCGCCAGGTCTCAAATGGCAAAGTTGATAAAGTTTGATACTCTACCACCTGAGCTAATAGGCCTTGCGTCAATTGAGTGATCTAATCGATTATGTATTTAAGCAGAATAAAAAGCAAACAACTTAGTTATTTTAAAATTATTTTAATAATAATTGTTAAAGATAAATATCTAGGATCTAATTTACAACAATTTCAATAATTTAACAGTCATATGGATTTTAGTATTAATATGAACATTACATAGATCAAAATAGAAATGATGCGTTTGAAATTTTGTGGAAAGTAAAGTCTTATTCATACGCGTGTGATATAGGGCACTTTTCATAGGACTATATAGTGTGATATGTGTCACTTTCCTAAGTGGTCGTAGGAAAAAGTATTTTCGAAAGTTGTTGAAATATTTACAGATTCCCAGGGAAAATGAAGATCAGATGACAAATTGCGCTTACGCTAACGGCACTGGAGAATATGTCTCATATGCTCGAAAACCAAATCCTAGAGAAATCTGAATGAAAAGCTAACTTCATCATACACTGTAAGAATTCATTTAACAATCGATATATTATTATATACAATCTACTAAACCTAGGATGCTAAAATTTAGAACATTGGTTTATTTTATAACGTGAAACAAATAAAAATAAATAGAAATACTTAAAAATACATAAAAATAAATAAAAATAAATAAAAATAAATAAAAATAAATAAAAATAAATAAAAATAAATAAAAATAAATATAAATAAATATAAATAAAAATAAATAAAAATAAATAAAAATAAATAAAAATAAATAAAAATAAATAAAAATAAATAAAAATAAATAAATAAAAATAAATAAAAATAAATAAAAATAAATAAAAATAAATAAAAATAAATAAAAATAAATAAAAATAAATAAAAATAAATAAAAATAAATAAAAATAAATAAAAATAAATAAAAATAAATAAAAATAAATAAAAATAAATAAAAATAAATAAAAATAAATAAAAATAAATAAAAATAAATAAAAATAAATAAAAATAAATAAAAATAAATAAAAATAAATAAAAATAAATAAAAATAAATAAAAATAAATAAAAATAAATAAAAATAAATAAAAATAAATAAAAATAAATAAAAATAAATAAAAATAAATAAAAATAAATAAAAATAAATAAAAATAAATAAAAATAAATAAAAGTAAATAAAAGTAAATAAAAGTAAATAAAAATAAATAAAAACAAATAAAAATAAATAAAAATAAATAAAAATAAATAAAAATAAATAAAAATAAATAAAAATAAATAAAAATAAATAAAAATAAATAAAAATAAATAAAAATAAATAAAAATAAATAAAAATAAATAAAAATAAATAAAAATAAATAAAAATAAATAAAAATAAATAAAAATAAATAAAAATAAATAAAAATAAATAAAAATAAATAAAAATAAATAAAAATAAATAAAAATAAATAAAAATAAATAAAAATAAATAAAAATAAATAAAAATAAATAAAAATAAATAAAAATAAATAAAAGTAAATAAAAGTAAATAAAAGTAAATAAAAATAAATAAAAATAAATAAAAATAAATAAAAATAAATAAAAATAAATAAAAATAAATAAAAATAAATAAAAGTAAATAAAAGTAAATAAAAGTAAATAAAAGTAAATAAAAGTAAATAAAAATAAATAAAAATAAATGAAAATAAATGAAAATAAATGAAAATAAATAAAAATAAATAAAAATATTTGTATAAAGTATTTTTTACATTAAAAGTATTAAAATTTAAAATTAAAACTGCTTATTTATTGATCTACTTTCATTTAGGTACCTTCTTTGTTTTCTTTTCAAATGGATTCTATGAAAAATTATTTCTTATTCAACTCGCCTAACTTTTCAAATTGACATCCAAACATTTCAGTAGTTTTATTACTATTTTCATCAGTATGAATTTACAGATAAACAAAAAACTTTTATATATATATTATAGATTAATCTAAAATTTAAAAAATATATTAAAATTGCAAAAGATTGACATATTCGAAAAACGAAAGACTGTAAAATATTATTTGAAGAAAATTAATTTTTAAAACTATTCAGCGTTCATTTAAAACATATAATTCTCCAAAAGCTACCAAAAATATTTTTAAAACACTTTTTTATGATAAAATAAACTATTTTTTTAAGATGGGATAGTGTATTTATAATTTAAAATTTGGTTTTTAGTTCTTATTTATAATTTCAGTTGAACATAAAAATTATATAATAATTAAAAATATTAACACTAATGAAATTTGTGAATGCAATTATTTTATTAAATTTCCATTTTTGTTTAAACTTAAAAACTCTAGAATAATGTAACGCTACTTTATTTAAAAATTGGAATACAACGTTGCCAAATCAAGGGCTTCGTATGTATAGCAAAATCTCCGGGACTCGTAGGAACCGTAAAATATATATAACGTATATTCAGACGGCTTCACTACGCCCTCTGCAGTGAAGGGTAACGCACTAAGCATGTATTATTTGCAATAAAATCAGGATTTACGAGTCCCTACCTTTTTTTTTAAAAACCATCAGATGGATCCAGTAGTCATAACAGAGAAATTATACACGTAGTTTTTACGAGGCCCGATTTGGGCTTCACAAAACCAGCTTGGGCTTAGGAAGACCTGCAAAGTGTAACATTTCGGGCTTCCTAATGCACGTTTATATATATATATATATATATATATATATATATATATATATACATCCCACTATCATTTCGGCATCCTTTCATAACACCTTAATTTGGCGTCCACTAGAAAGAAATCTATTTTTAAATATTTAGCCGTGTATATAAATCCGGCGCATTTTTTAATACATGAAACTCATCTTAGATTTTTAGTAGCGTAAAGTTTACTATATACGCGACTTTTACACTAAAACGCATTTTGGCGTCCGTACAAAAATAAATTAAAAGTGAAATCATTGCGACTACCAGCAACGTTGCCAAGTTTCTTAAAAGAAAATCCAATCATTGTAACGTCACATATTGTAGATATACACTGACGATGCATCAACCATTATTTAAAACCCCAACGTTTAACATAATTACATATTATCATTAGTATATCTGAAAGCTTTTATTAATATCATCCTTTTAACGTCCTGTACCTAATGTATATAACATAATATGTTTAAATATATAAATCACTATGGCGTCCTCTTAGTTATTTTTAAAAACCGATCATTCTAGCGTCAACGTATATGAAAAACATTTTACTTTTATAATCATTTTGACATCTATCATGCGACATATATAAACTATATTTAATTTTTTTAATCATTACGACGTTTCGTTAGTTTCCTTTTATACCGATCATTTTAACGTCCACATATACAAATGTAAGAAACACTTTACCTTAATAATTATTTTGGCGTCTCCATCATGCAGTGTATATAAAATATATTTAAAATGTTCAATCATTTCGACGTCTCGCTAGTTTTCTTTTAAAACATTCTAACGTCCACATATACATATATGAGAAACACTTCACCTTGTAATCATTTTGGCGTCTCCATCATGCAGTGTATATACAATATATTTAAATTTTGCAGTCATTATGACGTCTCACTAATTTCCTTTTAAAACCGATTATTTTAACGTCCACATATACAAATATAAGAAACACTTTACCTTTATAATCATTTCGGCATCTCCATCATGAAGCGAATAAAAAATATATTAAAAATTTTCTACCATTTCGGCGTCTCGCTAGTTTTCTTTTTAAACCGGTCATTCTAACGTCCACATAATATATTTGAGAAACACGTCACATTTACAATCATTTTGGAATCTCCAAAGTGGAGGTAGGAATGTTAGTAGATCAACCTGAAATTTTCAAGAGAAATCAAGCCGAATCAGAGGGCAAAGTCTATATATTTTGAAAAAAATCTGGTAAGAATTGGGAAACTTAAAAAAAAATCATAAATCAAAAACTAAAATCAATATCCACTTGAAATTTCTAGGAAAAATCAAGCTCTTTTAGAAGACGAAGCCTATTCATTTTGAAAAAAATTGTTTTAAAATTGGGGGTTTAAGGGGGGATTGAAACAAGATCTATAGGCGGACGAAGCCTATAATAAAAAATGGGGGTTAAAGGTAGTTGAAATAAAAATATCGTAAATCAAAATTGAAAAATGAAAAACGATATCAACTTAAAATTTTTAGGAAAAATCAAGTTCTATAAGGGGACGAAGCCCTGTCATTTTGAAAAAAATCTGAATAAAAATGGAGGGTTTAAGGGGGATTGAAACTTAAAAAATAAAACAAATCAAAAACTAAAATCAATATTAATTTGAAATTTTCAGGAAAATCAAGCTTTATCAGCTTTATTGATGTTGAAAAAAATTATTAAAAATGGGGGTTTAAGAGGGAGTTAAAACAAAAACAAAATTAAAATCAAATTAAAAACGAAAAACAATATCAACTTGAAATTTTCACTAAAAATCAAGATCTATAGGGGGACGAAATCTATTGATTTTAAAAAAATCTGAATAAAAATGGGTGGTTAAGGGAAGTTAAAATTAAAAAAAAAAATAAAAAATGAAAAGCGATATCAATTTAATTTTTTTTGGAAAAATTAAGCTCTATAAGGGGACGAAGCCTATTGATTTTAAAAAATCTGTATAAAAAGAGGGGGGTTAAGGAGGTTGAAATTAAAAAAATCCGAAAATTTAAAACGAAAAACAATATCAACTTAAAATTTTTAGTACTAAACAAGCTCTATATGGGAATGTATATAAATAATCGTTACTCTAATAATTGACATTGCTTGGCAAATAGTTGTTGAATATTGCATATTATGTGTAACCGAGGTGAATCCTTAACGCATAAATATTATTATTAAATTTGGGTATTTAATTGTAATTTTTTCATTATTTACCCCCAACCAAAGGGTCTGTTAATATTACTTAATTAGGTTAGGCAATAGGTATTATACTCGTAGGTAAGGTAACGATTTATTAGCAAGAGATACTCATTTATAGCATAGCCGCTTGAGTCATCATGAAGATGAATTTGGTTTAGCTGTTTGGAGTTTTATAGTAAACCGTTACTTGGAATTGTTGGATATGAGTAAACTCCTGACACTCATTTACATACAATACTTTTGCTACGACTCGCCTCCTTCTTCACTGGCATTTAACTGTCGATGGTAGAAAATTTCACCTCATTTGCTTAGGCAAGGAAAATAGGTGGCATTTTTGTTTGAAATAGCATGAGTACCGGTTTTAAACAAAATAAATACATTACCGTTGTTATTATCATTCCAAATTTATTAACAAAAGTTTTACACTTTAACTAGCTATAAATGAATGTATTAATTTACCAATTTGTTTTGTCGTGTAAATCATTTTTAAGCGCGAAGTTTCTAACACGTGTGGCAGTATAAGTATCAAATTTATAGGTTCTATATAGAGAATAATTATATATAATACAAAACTTTTGTTTTTAAAGGTAAAATTTATTATTTTAAGGCTTTTTGTTCTTTTATGGCTTTAAAACGGGCCACTTGAGTAAATTGCTAACACTGGAAAATTGGGAAACTTAAAAAAAAAATAAAAATCAAAAACTAAAACCAATAGCCACTTGAAATTTATAAGAAAAATTAAGCTCTTTTAGAGAACGAAGCCTATTGAATTTGAAAAACATTGTTTTAAAATTGGGGGATTGAAACTTAAAAAAAAATCATAAATCAAAAACGAAAAACAATATAAACTTGAAATTTTCAGAAAAATCAAAATCTACAGGCGGACGAAGCCTATTCATTTAATAATAAAAATGGGGTTTAAAGGTAGTTAAAATAAAAAAATCGTAAATTAAAATTGAAAAATGAGAAACGATATCAACTTGAAATTTTTAGGAAAAATCAAATTCTATAAGGGTACGAAGCCTTTTGATTTAAAAAAAACCTGAATAAAAATTGCGGGTTTAAGGCGGGTTGAAACTTAAAAAATAAAACAAATCAAAAATTAAAAACAATATTAATTTGAAATTTTCGGGAAAATCAAGCTTTATCAGAGAACGAAGCCTATTGATTTAAAAAAAAAAAGATTAAAATTGGGGATTTAAGAGGGAGTTGAAACTTAAAAAAATAAAACAAATCAAAAACTAAAAACAATTTTAATTTGAAATTTTCAGGAAAATCAAGCTTTATCAGAGGACGAAGCCTATTGATTTTGAAAACTCAGAATAAAAATGGGTGGTTAAGGGGAGTTGAAATTAAAAAAAAAAATCAAAAATGAAAAACGATACCAACTTAATTTGTTTTGGAAAAATTAAGCTCTCTAAGGGGACGAAGCCTATTGATTTTTAAAAAATCTGATTAAAGAGGGGAATAAAGAAGGTTGAAATTAAAAAATCCCAAATTAAAAACGAAAAACGATATCAACTTAAAATTTTTAGGACTAAACAAGCTCTATATGGAAATGTATTTAAATAATCGTTACTCTAATAATTGACATTTTTTGGCAAATAGTTGTTGAATATTGCATATTATGTGTAACCGAGGTTGAACCTTATTATAATACCTATTATAATACTTGTTATAATACCCATTAATTACAATACTTATTATATTATTGTCAAAAGTCAGTAAAGCCATGTATTACTGTAGCGATTTGCAAGAGTAAATAAAATGAAAATATTTTACCTATTGTTTTATACATAAGACAATAAAATATTAAAGAATTAACTTTTTTCAATTATTCTGACCTAGTGGGGTTAAGGAGAAATTCAGTAAATTTAACAAAATAAATTACATATTTTCAAATAATATATTCAAGTTGTTTCATTTTAATTAATTCAAGCCTTAAATAAAATTATTTTTTTATAATTATGCTTTACATTTTAAATTCTTACCAATTGTTACATTCATTCAAAATAAACACGAAAATATTAAAAAAAAAAAATGAAAAATATTGTAACAGTCAGTTACAGGATATGTCGAAATTAATTTATTTAAATTTTTTAATCAGTAAAATCTTGGAAGCCAAATTGATGCAAATAACGATACTTCTACATGGACGTCAAAAAGACGTATATAATAAAAATATGTTTACATAGCTAATATGATGCTAATACTTCGTTTGGCTCTAAGTTTATTTTATAGACGGAAAGAAATATTAAAACTGTTTTAACAGTGTTGCCACATTTCGGATGCCAGTAGGATTATAAATGAAAGAAACATGTATATAAGATATACATGACACTAGCGCTAAAACGGCAAAATGCTGAACTAAGTTTGTATATTTCACTTTCATATTCCTAACAATTTGGAGTCCAGTGATCCTTGAAATAATCTAATATAACTCAGCACTGAATAGAATAAGATGGATGATAAAAGAATAGGTCAATGTACAGATCGCACGGATTAGACTGGAAGGCAAAAAGTGCGTTAATTTCTACTGTGAACAAAATTATTAGGAGAAAACAAAGTGACGTCCATATACGGACGCCACTTTGCAAAGAGATGCTACAATGTTGGGAATTTAATAATAAACGGATGCCAAAACGATAGGATGATGTATATATATATATATATATATATATATATATATATATATATATATGAAAGGTATTTCCTTCTAATTTCAATTATATATAACATACATCGTTTAAATGGAGTCATTTTAATTGTTTTAATATTTTACAATTTATTTCTTAAATCTGCTATTTATAAAAAAAAGGTAAAACATCGTAAAATCGAATTACAAACGCTTCGTTTTAATAAATGGATTAAGTGACATAATATGTTGTTTCTTTATTGGTGCATACATTTTCTCTTTCAGGAAAGTTATTTATCAAAATTTATTTGAAAAGTTTATTTGAACGTAGGTCAAAGTGTGGTATTTCTCTTTCAGGAAAGTTATTTATCAAAATTTATTTGAAAAGTTTATTTGAACGTAGGTCAAAGTGTGGTACAATAGCTTATATTTGTTGTGGACATGGAATCTTTAATTAATTTTTGAATACTGAATTCTGGACAGGCGCTAAGATTGGTGGTGAAATGATCCCCGGAGCAACTGAAACATTTTGGTGTGAATTCTGTTTCTTTACAATCATTTGAGTAGTGTTGTGTTGTTCCCTACATTTGTTACATCTAGCTTTTGAATTGCACTGCTTTCCTAAATGTCTGTATCTCAGACAATTAAAACAAAGCAGTACTTTTTGTTTATATGGTTCAACTTCTTTTAAAACTTTATTAATCGTTACACATTTGGGTAGGGTTTGCGATTTAAAACTAATTACGCACGATCTTGTGGGGACAAATTCTATTTTTCCGTCATTTGTGACTTTTCTATTAATTCGTTTCACATTTAAAACTTCGAGATTACAATATCTATCATAATTTCTAATTTTATTTTTAATATATTCTTCCGAAAATTCGGGGTCTATATCACGAATAACGCCCTGTCTAGTTACTATAAATTTTGGAATGTACATTTCAATGTTATTTTCTACGAATATTTTGTTGTTTTTTTGACTGATAAGGTAGTTAGCGTTTTTGTAGTCTTTTATTTTGATCCTAATTCTATTTCTGCCGATCGAATCGATACTCAAAATTTTATTATCTAATTCGGGGAAATTTGTTAGAATCAAGTCTCCTATTTTTAATGCATTTATTCTACCTGTAAATTTATCTTGATTATTTTCCACATATACATGAAATGGGCCGCTGTCGTGTTGTTTATACATAAATACCTGTTTTGGTTTTTTCCTTCATCTATGTTTTTGGATGTATTGTTTTCCTGTTCTTTTTTTCCTTAGGTGTACTTACAGTAGAATTATTTTGTAATATAGCTGTTCCATTTGGGGAAATTCATTCAGATCCATGTCTTCATCTTCCATTATTTCTGTTAAAGGGCGCGTTGTGCCGGGGTCAGGGGCTTTCCACCCTTGTTGAACACTTATTTAATATTTTTAAAGTACTAATTAATTGATCACTAAAAGTTTTTTACGTGTATTTAACACTTTACCGGTATCCGTAAATTTCTCGATTTCTCAGCTACGTATTTACCTATGCGCGACCGATTCGTACGAGAGCTTATACCAAACTGATCAATAAAATTGAAATATAAGGTTAATGAAAGTGTCTTTTATGCAAATAAAAAAAAATTAAATTTTTTGACCGTCTGTGAAACGAGATATTAACAATCAAAATGTGCATAATTAACACTCTTGAAGCCTCTCATGTATACAAGTAATGCATTTATTTCCAGATATCTCGAAAACTGTTCTTACCATATTTTTTAAAAACTAATGTAATGTAAATCAAGAAGTTATAAAATTTTCTAAAGAAACGCTGAATTTTTTGACCATCTTAGTAAAAAGATATAGATTTTTAAAATAAAAATATTTTTAAAGCAATCGACGCGTAGTTGCGTAAAATTATTACAACTTGGCAACGTTCTATACGTTGCAATCAACGCGTTGAACCAAACTAACACTCGATCAGCTAAAAGGATGTTATAACCTCGCGACGTTTCCTTGAAAAATTAATTCATCCACTGTATTTGAGAACTGGAATCAGCGGTTCTGTTTGAACCAAAACAAACCCTTAAAATTAATATGAGGAAGTCACAAATTTCTATAGCAAACCATTCATGTATTTATGAGGTTGCCGGATGGATTTTATTAAAATCCATATATATAAGCTTACATGTGTTTTGTACATAGTCTCTTACACAAAAAAAATTGATTAGCATTGAGAATCTCGAACTATTGGTATTCACCATTAAGCGATATTTTTATGTACGACTGACGCGAGTGAACTACCTTAAGATGATATAACTTGGAACGGACAAGTAATTGAGATGAGTCATAACTTGTAATGAAAACAAATGTTCTCCTTAAAATGGTCTTTGAATAGATGATTTCATCGTAAGACATATTTCCGTTGCAAGGTCATTTGCGCCATCTATCATTTTACATAGCAAGTAATATTTCAAAGGAAACTAAATTATCATTTCCGCAATCTGACTATGAAGACTAAAGATAAGGCATACTCAAAATACGGTCCCAAAAAACGCATGCTAATTGAGCTTCTACAATTAACCGTATGTGCGCTGGTACTGCATACGTTGTTCAAAATATATGGCTTCTTATGGAAATTATACATAATGTCAAAATAATAAAAATAAACTTGTTTACGGCTAAATAAAGCACAGAACATACTGTTGTATTTATTACTAAATAAGTCTTGCATGTTTTAATTGATAAATTATTTAATTTTATCTATATAAAATACAAATTAGGTATGTGACCAAATTCGAAAAGGTTTCTTAATTGCTGAAATTTGATAATTATAATTTTGTGGCAATTTTTTTTTTAATTTGAATTTTTTATTGTTGTAATACAAGTATCAAGGGAGATTTGGGAATGTACATGGTATTACCTTTTCCTTTAATTTCAGCTTTCCTTCCCCTTTTTATTTTGCTAACAGTACCATCAGTAAAAATAGTCTCATATTTGATATCTTCTAAAAAGTATAGAACAACATCATCTATAAAAAGTGCTTTATCGGCACTAGGAACGATATATATGCTGCCACTGTTCTAAACGTTTAGTATCCTAGAAAAAACATTTACAATGACACAATTGGGGTCAAAAAAAAATATGACAGTAGCAACTATTTATCTAACATTAAAACTCTATAAAAAATAAATTTTCTTTTCTAGTAAGTTAAATTTAATGCATAATTATTGTTGTTTGTAAGTCGGTATCAATTTGAAATTTGACCATTGCCGATTCGCCTCCTCTCTAGTCTTCATAGTTATGACGCAACATGATTTTATTTTTCTAAGATCCGAAGTAAAGTCGACCTTATCCTATCTGAATTAGGGCGTGGTTCAAAGCCCACTTGTACTGAAGCTCTAGGTTTATTGTACCCCTCACAGTTTCTATCTCATTAGATTGATTTTCTTGATGAATTCAAGAATATGTCTGATGGGCGCTTTCACGATTTCTTCAGGTTCCGGATATTGTACTCCGAAGTACTATTCCCGTTCCCATTTAAGGTTCCGGCAGTGGCATAGTATGTGAATAGAAGTTTCGTCCTCCTCTTCACATATTCTACATAGGGAGTCATCTTTTATCCCTAAGAGATTTGGGTGTCTTCTAAGGTCCCGTAAGGAGTCATATTACGGCCTTGAGTTCGCTTCTGCTAAGGTTTAGCAGTTGATGTTGTATGCTCGTGGATGGCCCCTCTATGAATCTTTTGGACTGTGTAAGTCCAGGAAGTTCCATCCAGTGCCTATGGTGTTCTCTTTTTATTTGCTCCTTTAACACCCATTTAACATGTTGGTATGAGATACCACCGGGTTCTGGTCCAATAAGAGTTTTTTCCGCTCCCTTCCTTGCACCTCATGTCCTGGCACCCATTTAAGGGTGACCTTGTCATGGTCTGCCAGAGCCTGGAGGGACTGTTGGCAATCAAATATTGATTTAGATTGTACTTCTACCCTTTTCAGTGCTTTAAGGGCTGCCTGACTGTCTGTCATGATAACGATCCTCTTATCTCTAAGAGAGTCATTTAGCATGACTTTGGCACAGGCATTTATTGCTGTTACTTCAGCCTGGAAGACTGTTGTCAGTGACCCCAGGTTCAAACTAATTGTCCTCCCTGAGTTCACATGGTAGATCCCAGCTCCTGTGCTGTTTTTCATTTTCGAACCGTCTGTATATCAGATTGATTCGTTTTGTTTTTCCCTATTTTCCCGACTTTTGGCCCTTTCTGGTATTTGAATATCAAAAGGCTTCCTGAAGTCGTGAATAATGGGCGTTCTATCCTATGGCATTCTTAGTACCGGATTTTGTTTTAATTTCTCTATCATTGTGTGGTGTCCTTTTCTCGAAAGTTCCCATCCAAATCCATTAGTAAACAGCCTGTATGCCGCCGCCATAGCCTCCTTCTCCACCACAAGGTGTAGTGGAGGAAGACCTAGCAGTAGCTCCATTGCTGCTATGGGCGTAGTTCTAAATGCCCCTGTTATTATTAGACAGGCTAGTCTTTGTACCTTGTCTAATTTTCTGTTAGCTGATATGCTTTTAGTCTTGTGCCACCATATGACTGATGAGTAAGTTATAACAGGTACTACAACCATAGTGTAAAGCCAGTGCATCATACTTGGTTTAAGCCCCCATGCATTCCCTACCATCTGTCTACAGGCCCATAGTATTCTTACAGCTTTTTCTGTTGTTTTTTCTATATGGCTGCAGAAGCTTTAAGAGTGATTCCAAGATATTTAACCTCTTTTGCCATTTTTAGATGTTGTCTTCACATATAAAGCTCCTTCATTCCTTGAAGGTTCCTTTTTCTTGTGAATGCAACAACAGAGGTTTTTTTCGGGTTTGTGGACAATCCCTCTTTTAGGCACCATCTTTCGACGATATTTAGTGCCCGCTGCATCTTTTCGGATACAACAGTCCCAAATTTACCGTTTACTACGATGCTTATGTCGTCTGCAAATGCTTGCGTGTATAAGTTTTCTCTCTCTAACTCCCATAAGAGGTCATCAACCACCAAGGTCCACATAAGAGGAGATAACACTCCTCCCTGCGGGCATCCCTTGTTAACTGAGACCTCTCTTGTTGTGTTAAGGAGTTTACTGGTAATGGTTCTATGGTTAAGCATGAACTCTACCCACCTTGTAATGCAGTGGGCTACTCCACGCCTTTGCATAGATCCCAGTATTGAATTGTATGAAGCCGAGTCAAAGGCTTCTATATCTAGGAATACTCCTAGTGCTATTTCTTTGCTTTCCAATGCTTGTTCAGCCTTTTGAGTTAGCCTATGTATGGCTGCATCGCAAGACTTTCCAGATTGGTAGGCAAACTGGTATCGATGTATCGGTTTATCCCGTAGAACATCGTCCCGTATATATCTATCGATCAATTTATCCAATGTTTCTAGAAGAAATGATGTTAGGCTGATTGGTCTGAAAGATTTGGTCTCCTCGTACGACGCTTTCCCGGCTTTGAGAATGAAGACCACTCTTGCACACCTCCAGCTTTGTGGAACATATCCGAGGGCTATGCTAGCTCGAAATAGTTTACACAGTGGTTCTTTTGTAGAAGTGCCGGGATTATACCATCAGGTCCAGCTGTTTTGTATGGTTGAAAGGAATTTATCGCCCACACAAGTTTTGTTCTGTTTACTATTGAGTTTGCAAGAGACCAGTTTGTTTTTGAGGCCCTAGAAATTAGTGCCTCAGTACTCCTGTTCTCTTGGTCAAGAATAATCTCACAACCAGGAAAGTGGGATTTTAGTAGTAAATCTAAGGTCTCCTTCTCTGTTTTTGTGAGTTCTCCTTGTTGATTTTTCAGAGATCCCATGCATCCTTGCTTATCTCTCTGTAGACTTTAGCACATTCTGGAAGGCTTTCAATGCCGTCACAGAATTTCTTCCAGGAATTTTCTTTGGCTTTCCTAATGGCATAGCCATATTCTCTCCGGTACGCCTTATAGGCTTCCCAGTTCCCCGACCTTTCAGACAGGTTGAAGAGTTTACAAACTTCTGCTCTTTTTTTTGGAAAGGTCTCGATTCCACCATACAGCGTCTCGATCCTCTTTCCTAATTTTTAAAGGACAGTTTTTTTCAAACGTGTTGGTTAGGGTTCGTGTCAGAAACTCTGACATAAACTCAACTTCCACTAAATTCTTCAGTATCGGAGGATAGTCCTCCAGTCCCTGTTTGAGTTCTTCCGGGAAAGCTCCCCAGTTACAGGTCCTAGGATTACGATGTCTTCTCACCCGAGGTTTTAGTACCCAGCTCAAATAGGATATGTATATGGTCGGAAAGTGATGCTTCTTGTGAGACTTGCCACTTCCCCACCAATGAACATGCCCGTTGTGTACCTAGGGTTATATCAATTACCTCCCTTCGCACAGATGTTACGAAGGTTGGTTCATTTGCAACTTCTAGTTTATTGGAAGCAATAAATTCCAGAAGAGCTTCTCCTCGGTTATTAATGTCAGTGCTCCCCCATACTATATGGTGAGCATTGGCATCACACCCTAGAAGAAATTCGATTTTGTTTTTTTCACAATGACTAACCAGTTCTCTCACCTCCTTGGTGGGGGGAGCCCAGGTTGGTCATATGGTAAATATACGGATCCAACAATCAGATTAGTTCCTCCGTCTAGCTTTAGGGATATTGTCACTAGGTCATTTGTACAAAATTCCGAATAGTGGAAACACCTTCAAGCTTTTATTTGCAATAATGCAGGTTCTTGGGTGTCCAGACGCTGAACAAATCATGTCATAGTCCCCTGATATATGCAACCCTCTAATTCGCCCCTTGTATATAAGAGGTTCTTGGATTAGAGCAAGATCAATGTCTTGTTTTATTATACATGGTTGTAGGACAGCTGTTGCCGCCCAACAGTGATGTATATTTGCTTGGATTACCTTTATTTTTTTTTAAGGTATCCCCTACTTCTTGATGTAGGGTCGGTCCTCTTCCTCCTCCGGCACGTCAGCCGGGTCAGACAGCGGTGAGTCCCCTAAAAGAGTCCTCTCCTCGTCTTCACCTAGCTCGCGTGCTGTGGATTCCAAGTCCCCTATTTCCATTGGAGCGTCAGTCTCTTGTTCTGTAGCCCCACTTTCTTGTGGTTCTACGACCAAGGACTGATTCTCCTCTGGTATGTTTTCTCCTACCTCAGTAGGTGTTTCTTTTGCCTGAGAAGTTTCAGGAGCAGCAGGAGTAGCCCGTTTCGTCTTTCCTCCAATTTCTTTTATTGAGATATTGGAGAAATTCAGGAACAGTATTCCTTGCTTCTCCTTTATCTTCTCCCAAGAGACGGAATACATGGTTATGAAAAGTTGCTGTCCCCTAGGGTCCAACTTACTTCCAGTAACCCTCCAGTTGTTGTTGTCCTTATCCATATAAGTCCCACGAGTAGCTAGGGAAATATTCGTCACTCCCGACAGCCCCGCATTATCAGGAGAAGGCTGGTTACTTGGGGGGTGTCGCCCGGTGCCCCCAAGGGAACGTTCGATGTCGCATATATACCCCTGCGACAATTCATCCATCGGCACGTTGCCTTACACCTTAGATTGGGGGAATTGGTTCGCGGCGGTAGACTTCGCAAAAGATTTTGAGAGTTTTTAGGCTCTCTCACTCTACTTATATCTACCACTAACCAAGAAATCCTGGCCGTCCTCCCATCCACCACCTGGAGACGCGCTCAGTTGGCACTCAACCGCTGGGTCGACCTTCACCCATGTGTTTAATGGATGAAAGTTTCTTTTTATTAAATAAAATGTTTGTAAATATACCACAAATGGGTTCCCTAAGAAAATACGGTCCAGACTATTTTTTTAAGGTTAAAAAAATTGACGGTAAGGTATTCCCTAGATGCTTCGACTATGCCCAAACTTTAATCTGCTCACTGCAGGATGGATTAAAGCTTAAGTTTAAAATTTGGTGTTTTTCTCTTCATGCGTTTTTGAGTTATCTTCAAAATTCGAAAATTGTACTTTTCCTCAAATATCTCGAATTAGATCCATTTTAGGAAAATCATATATAGGGACAAAATAATAGAGAATGACATCATAAGCAACTTTTATCATGATTCCTATACTTATCTGTACACAGATAGGAAAGTATAGTATAGTTATATAGTTTTTAGTTACATAGTTTATAGTTACATAGTTTATAGTTACATAGTTATATTGACACCGCTTTTATTCGATATGCCAACTACAGTCAATACTTTTGGCCAAACTAGATACATGTTTGTTGGTTTTATTGATAGTTTGCACAACTCCCTCAATCTACTTTAGAATAATACAAATTTTTTCAAGACTCAACCTATATGTAACTCATGATATAATAAAATGTTCTCTATAATGTTGAATAAAACCAAATTGAGTTAAAATCGCGGAATAGAATTAAAAATTACCGAAATAATAGTATGAGTAATAGTTTCAAATTTGGTATGTCTTTAGCCAAATTTGGGGAAGAAATAATTATTGAAACACCAAAATATTGTTTTAGAAGTGCTAAAATGGGCAAATAAAGTCAACAAACTTAGAATATAACATAATATATGTCTATAAAAAGGATACTTTAAATATGCCGACAAATTTTTAGAGGTGACATCAAAATAATGCTTCTGCTTGATAAGCCTATGACCGAAAATGCTTCGTTTCCGATAATATCCTTGTTTGTGAGAATTTTAGTTAGTATACGTGAATAAAATATTAAAAAACTGAAAATATTGAAATCGGTTATAATGTTTTTAACAAATTAATAATTAAAAATGGATTTTTTTTTAATTTTAACACCAGGTATCTCGGAAGCGATAGGTTTTCGTAAATATAGTTTTATGTCCCCTCCTATCCCTAAAAGTTTATCAGTAT
>OV651813.1:72843199-72880699 GCA_927349885.1 Psylliodes chrysocephalus
TATGGAATACCTATCGTTAAAGGAACATCGACATAATTGAAAGGGTTTAATATAAATTTTTAGAATATGCTGCATGTAAGATGGGGTTTCTTACAGGAAGTAACAATATAGCAACGTTTTGTTAAGGCCTAATTTAAATTCTCTTAAGCATCTCAGAACGGAATTAGCTCTATGTCCTGATTTGTTGAGTCTAGTGAATTTTAACACAAACAGAAGTACCCGTGTATCTGAATTATTTTATATTTCGTACCACTCTACTGACTATGCACAAAATGAAACTATTAGAAACTTATATTTTTAAATAAACTTACATGTTATTATTTTCTTTTTAATTTAAACTTTTAGAATCCTTTTATTGTTTTCTTTATTAATAATTATTTTAATATCTAATGCTGTTTGATATCTATATTGTCTCTTTTAACTTTTTTTTGCATATTGTATTCTTTTTTTGTAAAATGTTATATCCGTTTAATAAATGAATAAATAACTCACCATTCGGACTCAATCGTATGGAGGATAATTACAGTAATTGAGCTTAAAAATATATCACTAAGAGCTTTCAGTTGTATATTTAAATCACAGAAAATTTATAAATTATTTTCAAAAATATTCTCATTACTACTTTAAAATCTTTTAGGGATTCTCAAGGCCAAACCCCATTCATGTTAGCTGTATCGTCGCGAAGCTATCCAGCAGCTTTAGAACTTTTTGAAAAAATCATCAAACTTGGTACCATTCAAGAACGTGATGAAATGATATTCCCTAAAGCCTCAAATCCCGACCATTCTCCGTTACACGTGTTGTGCTGCAATGACACCTGCAGCTTTACTTGGACAGGTGCAGAACACATCAACCAAAACATTTTTGAATGTAGAACTTGTGGACTTACAGGTTAGTCCGCATAATACCAGGTTTATTTGCAATTAGGTAGTTTTTATTGCTTGAGGACAAGTTATAGATGGAACTTGACGATTTTCTCCTTCATGCCTAAAGGTTAAGTCAAACGATGTAGTATTTGGGTGTGTTCCTCGTGGCCATCATAGAGAAAATTTAATTTTCATGAACACATACAATAAGTGTTTGTAAATGATTTATTTGGTGCTGCTATGTGCATAAGTAAGTGAGTGACCAAAAGGGTAAAACGATTACGTGGGCTTGTAAAAAAACACGTCTTTTAGAGTTTTCCTTGATGCTGTCAAGTGACAGTTTTATTGCTTTCGTGTAGATACACATGCCCAAAACAAGTCATTTATTGTGAAGCCAACACCTAAATCATGCCATCTCTTGCTTCCCACAAGATAGGTGTTATTAAAAATGACGCCACTGGGCGTGGCTTAAATGGTAGCCTAAGCAGGATCGTTACTTCTAATTAGAGTCGCCTTTGCAGAATTACAACTTTTAAATGAGTTTTATACCTAAGATTTGTTTTAACAATACCAATCTGAAATTAATCCAATTTATTGTGCAAGTGTGACTTCTACATTATTTGTTGACTCTTTTGTGGTTGAATTAGATTAGATGAATGTTGTCACACAAGATATGAATTGTTCTATATTCACTATCTCTAGGTTTAGTTAGATACTAATATAGTACTTATTATTTTTATTTTTTATTAGGCATAGTCGTCCTTTCAGAACCAACATGTGACAACTACATTATCTAATCAAACAATCACAAAACGTTATCGCTATGCTCTCTGGCTTTGTGACTGACATTCGATCTGGCTAATAAATTTCCCACTACTATATCTTCTAATTCTGCTCAACGACTGTCTGTTGCTTATGTTGTTAACTTATGTACTAATTGTATACCTAACACGAAAAAATAAGTACTATTTTTATCAACTGTGCTGCATGATATTCGGGAAAATTAGATTTAATGAATTATTTTAAAACAAATTTTAGTTTCTAATAATTTTTCACATTTTAAACAAATTCCTATGCAATACATCTTCTGATGGATTTTCAAACAATTTGTATAATAATAATAATAATAATAAGAAAGCCTTTTATTCTCGTTTTACATTACATACATACATTACATACATTACATACATTACATACATTACATACATTACATACATTACATACATTACATACATTACATACATTACATACATTACATACATTACATACATTACATACATTACATACATTACATACATTACATACATTACATACATTACATACATTACATACATTACATACATTACATACATTACATACATTACATACATTACATACATTACATACATTACATACATTACATACATTACATACATTACATACATTACATACATTACATACATTACATACATTACATACATTACATACATTACATACATTACATACATTACATACATTACATACATTACATACATTACATACATTACATACATTACATACATTACATACATTACATACATTACATACATTACATACATTACATACATTACATACATTACATACATTACATACATTACATACATTACATACATTACATACATTACATACATTACATACATTACATACATTACATACATTACATACATTACATACATTACATACATTACATACATTACATACATTACATACATTACATACATTACATACATTACATACATTACATACATTACATACATTACATACATTACATACATTACATACATTACATACATTACATAATAAAATTACTAACAACATAACCTCCTTAATAATACTATTGAGAGTGATATTTGCATACCACAATGTAACTGATAAATATAATAAAAATAATTAGTACGTACTTAAGGCCCGTATTTATAAACAGATCTCAGCTGAGTCGGACTTGGCTGAGTTGTCCTTGAACGAAAATCGAAGTTCGGTTACAACTTCTCTAAAGTTTCAGGTTGTTCCGGTGTTACACTAGAATTTAAGTACCTTTAAGGACTTGTTAGAACCCATCTCTAAGTTAACGCGATAAACCGAACTTCAATTTTCATCTTAGAGGATCTCAGCCAAGTCCGACTCGGCTGAGATCTGTTTATAAATAGAGAATAGTCAAAATTAACAATCTACAAATCGACTATATTACATTTAAACTACTGTTCATCTGTATTTGTTGAGCACTACCGAAAATATTGTACTTCAAAAAAAAGCAAAATCATGCCTTGCCTTGTAATAGGATGTAATCGTTATACAAGTATATTGAAACCATGTTACAAGCAACAGAATTATTGAGTGAAAAACTAATCTACAAACACATATTTTATGTGTTCGTGAAAACCCAACACGTCCAAATACTACATCGTTTGTCTTAGCCCATACGGACTTCTCACTACCTTTAGAGGCATGAAGGAGAAAATCGTCAATTTCCATCTGTCATCATCTCTCGGTATATTAATATCAAATAGTTTTTTGTTAAATAAATTTATACATAATTTTTTTTATATAATAGGTACTCTTTGCTGTTGTACCGAATGTGCCCGAGTCTGTCACAAAGGGCATGATTGCAAATTGAAGAAAACTTCTCCGACTGCTTACTGTGATTGCTGGGAAAAATGCAAATGCAAAGCTCTCATAATGGGAAATCAGACTGTCAGATATGAATTATTGACACGTTTGGTTAAAGAGACCAATTTGGTGTGTCAGCCCAATTCAAGGTTAGAGAATTGTCTTAACAGTTTAATAATTATCTCAATACTTTAAATTTGTCAATCTGTTAGAACAAGTACATAACTATCAAAATGGCCCGAGCGCTAGCGCTTCCCCGATCATTTAGTATAGAATTCTATATATACATAGTTTTTTTTTTTTTTTTTTTAATTTTTCAATTCATTTGGTTAGACTGCCAAATTGAAATTAATATTAATGGTTATTCTTGATCAAAATTATCACACTTCTACCACCAACATTTTAAAGATTATAGATGAGTGTCTACTATCTAATTATCTGAATTAATATTTGATTTGTGTTATCACATTGTTAGTTGTTTTTTAAAAATAATGTTTTAAAAGTCTTAACTTTTTTTAAACAATTTTAGGGGTGAAAGTATTCTCCTTTTCTTAGTTCAAACTGTAGGGCGACAGAATCAGGAACAAAGGCAATTTAGAAACTCAAGATCTAGGACAGCATCTTCCAATTCAAGAACAAAGACTCCTTCATCAGATGGTAAGTGTTTATATAGTATTTAAGTTTTTTAAATCATTAAAACAAGTTTCTAATAACATATCTTTCTCAACATATTTTTTTCTCTTAGTTGAATCAGATATGCCAGAACACGACTTGGAACCCCCAAGGTTCAGCCGCAGAGCCCTAGAATGTCTTTTGGGTGATTGGAAAGCTGTCAAAAGCATGATTATGTCTGGAGTTTCAAACGAATCAACCAAAGAAGGCCCTTATGAAGACCAACCATATGTCACTGGGCAAACGGGAACTACGTTGTTGGATAAATTTACCCATTGTTTCTTTGTTAAATGCCAGATGGTTTTAGACGTTCTCCTTGAGACTATTATTAAAGAGATGAAAACTAATGATTTCAAACAAAGAGAGATTGCCCATTTGATTGCTAGAAGGTAAGTTGGAATTGCTGCAGAATCAGTATAGAGCCCTTTACAGTCATTGTTATGACTGACATCCACGAAGGTACCGTGTTGACGTTCTTCTCGAGAAACCATTTTTACATACTGTAATTATTGAAAATCTGTTTTTAGATTTGTTAGATCAGTTGTCAGGATTTTTGTGATATTTAGCATTGAGATGGCACCAAATACAACTAAACGACAACGTTTCGGCAATCAGAATTTACCCTTGAGCAAATGTAAAAGAGTATTTCAATCTTTGTCAAAACTATCCATAGAGGAATTATGTGAAACTGCCGATTCTTTGATTGCTCCTGTAAGATTGGGAGTGGCTAGACCTACAGCACCGTTTTCTTTGGCTACTTCTCCTAATGACATTTTAAATGTAAGTGTTTTTAAATAATATTACAGTATTTTATTATACCAAGGTAGATAAGTTAATTATAATGTTAAGTTGCGAGGCTGATGAAAGTAGTCTACTGTGGTTCATTGCTATTTTTTCCTTTTAACACTTTTATTTCTTAATTAACAATTCTATCCATTCTAGAACGCGGAACGTTTAGTACCCACATAACAAACTATTATTTATAAATGTAAAATTAGTGACAATTCTGTCAATATAATTCTTAGTATATTTATTGAAGGTTTTTAGAGACTTTCGGTTTTTTAAAGGTAGGAACTTGAAAATTGGAATTGTAGCATAAATAAATGATGACATATTTCAAGGTTTTGGATTTCCACATAATATAATGGGAAGTATCGTAAAAATAAATAAAAATAAACTAAAAAAATAAAAAGTAATAATAAACAATAAAAAGTAATAATAAACAATAAAAATTAAAAACTATAATAAAAATCTGATGTGTCCAACACATGACTTTCCTATCTAGTTATTACAGGCTTTTTCCGGTTATTTTGTACAACCTATTGCAGCACCTCCATAAATGTTTAGAGGATAAAATAAATATATACATTTTCCACATACATCTACCTCGAAACATTTTTCTATAGATATTCATTGAAAATTAAAATACTGGAAAATTTAAATTTAGCACTTTTCCTACAATTTTTCCATTACGGTCCATTTCAGAAAAATCATGTATAAACAAAAATTATAGAGATCGATATTGCAAAAACTTTTATTTCAACAATTTTCATAAAAATCGGAATTTTGCACATTTTGTCAAATTTCTCGAATACGGACCATTTCAGGAAATTTTGACAAAAAGCAAAAATTATAGATAATATTAGAAATAACTTTTATTTAAACAATTTTTTTCTCCAAACATAAATAACAGATATATTCAATAAAATATAAAAACGGCTCCCCATAAAGTACCCCCCCAGATGTTCCGACTTTGTCCAAAATCTAATCATTTCAGTCAGGCCGAAATAAAACTTAAGTTTAAAATTTAATGTTTTTTTCTTTATCCGTTTTTGAGTTTTCTTCAAATTTCGAAATTTACACATTTTCTCAAATATCTCGAATACGGTCCATTTTAGAGAAATTATGTATAGGATAAAAATTATAGAGAATTATATTACAAACAACTTTTGTTTGAACAATTTTTATAAAAAAATATTTTTTTACATTTTGTCAAATTTCTCGAATACGGACCATTTTAGGAAAATTTTGTATAGAACAAAAATTTTAGATAATAATATAAGAAGTAACTTTTATTTGAAGAAATTTCTTCCCCAAACGTAAATAACAGATATATTCCATAAAATATAAAAATGACCACCTATAAAGTACCCCCCCAGATGTTCCGACACTGACCAAAATCTAATCAGCACATTGGACGCTGGAACAAAGCTTAAATTTGAAATTTGCTGTTTTTCTGTGTATCGGTTCTTGAGTTATGCGACACACACGCGCACGCACACACACACACAGACAGACATCATCGCGAAAATAGTCAAAACGGATTCAGGGGACCTCAAAACGTAAAAATCGGTCAAAACTCGAGGTCGAAAAAAATAATGATTCCTATACTTTCCTTATATCTGTATACAGATAGGAAAGTAAAAAGTAATAAAAGTTAATAAAAAGTAAAATAAATTAATAAAAATCAATAAAAGTTAATTTAATAAAAGTAATAAATTAATAAAAATTAATTAATGAAAATTAATAAAAATTAATAAAAATTAATAAAAATTAATAAAAATTAATAAAAATTAATAAAAATTAATAATAATTAATAAAAATTAATAAAAGTTAATAAAAATTAATAAAAGTTAAGCTTTTTTTTAATTATAAACACGGCTCTACGCGTGCAAAGCCGCGGGCAACAGCTAGAACCTCATAAAGTGATTATTTTACAAAGGCGAATATTCGTTAATTGACATTTAAAATAGATTTGGCACCTAACAGATGATATCTAATTAAATATTAGTAACCATTAGAAGAGAAATTTATCTTTGTTCGAAAAACAAGTTAATAATGTTAATAGTCATAAATAGATATTTATTAGTTTTAGTATTATCTGTTTAATGTATGTGTTTTGTTTTGTATAGTCTTGAAAATTTTAAATTTTTAACTATTTAAACTGACTAATATTTGTTTTTCAAATATTTTTAACTTTTATATAACTTGTAACATTGTTTATTTTACAATTTATTTCATCCCCCACATTTGATGAAACTTGTTTGTAGTATTCCCTAGTGGATGGAGAGTATGGTGAGTTTTCTTTTTTACTATTTTATATATCGTTGGCTCAAAGTTAACACACCTTACACCACATATTCTCCTTTCCACTAGGCGAGCCTGAAGATGAAGTGATGATACTTCGAAACCGGTCGCACTCAATGTTTTATTGAATAAATAAACATTAACTTTCCTTGTGAGATATAAAGGACTTTTTCTCCCCCTTCACCTTAAAAAAAAAGATATTTATTTTTAACATTAAATTTCTCTTTCCTATAATTTGTATCCTTAGAGATCCGAATATAACTATTTCTTGAACTATTGAGCTATATGGGAGTACCTACAATTTTTTTTTTTTTTTTTTTTTTAGAAAATGTAAGTTATATTTATTGTTATAAAAGGAATGATTCAGATTATATTAGCAAAATAAGTTTCTTAGCAAAATAAGTTTCGAGAAATGAAAAATGTGTGGAAGATTTTATGTTACATAGTATTTTATAGAATAATTTTATTACAAAGTCTACAAATTTCATTTGATATTCGTCCAATCAAATAGACCTTTAAATCAAAATTTTGGAGGAAATACAGGAACGATATGTATGTTATGTTGAGAATGGGGTGTTAATACACTGCGACCTAAAAGATCTATTGTGCTTCCTTCTGTCGCCACTGCACTAAGGAAATGTCTCAATGCCTATAGCGACCTTTCCAATCCTATTTTCTTAAGGAAGTGTAGGATTTGAAGTGGCTTCAAGTTAGGTAAATCTCCCTCTTCTATTTGATATCCTCCTAGATATAGTGCCCTTGGATTCTGGAGTGCTACACATTCAGTTAGGATGTGAATGGAGGTTTCGTCCTCCTCCTCCTCCTCACAGAATCTGCACTCACTATCCTCTACTACTCTCAGTTTACTTAGGTGTCCTTTTAGTCGGCAATGCCCGGTAGCATATTTAATAATAATAATAATAATAAATGTCTTTATTATTTTCATTTTGAATATACAGAATATTTACAAAATTACATATATATCAATTCGCTACATTTTATGCAAAATGAGAAATAAAGGGCGAAGTTCAATTCATGTGATGAAACTCACCACTGAATTGCTCTTCCACTTAACCCAAAACAATAAAAAAAAATAAAATTATATTATATTTATAAATATATCGCTTGAACAGTTCATAACACAGAAAAGAAAAATAAATAAAAAAAAAGAAATTAGAAAGACATGAGATATACCTATTAAACACTATCTGAGCATTTACAACTATGCAGCATATAACACATTTCTATATGATTTCTTGAATTTTTCATGACTGACAGATTTTAGTGAATTTGGAACATTATTATAAATTGCACATACATTATAAGAGAAACATCGTCTAAACAGCTCTAACCTAAATGGTGGTGGAGACAGTATACCTTTATGTCTTATATTTAAATTGTGCACGTCAGTTCGATAAGTGATTTTCCTGTACAAATATAATGGAGTTTTATTAACAATAATTTTGTGAAATGTACTTGCAGCATGAAGTGTTCTTCTATTGTACATGTTAAGCCATCCTATTTCCTTTAATTTGTGAGAAATAGGCAGTCTTCTTCGAATACCGAAAATTAAGCGAAGACAAGAGTTTTGTACCTTTTGAATTTTTTGTTTATATTGGCTGGTTAAGCATGGCCCATACAGGACATCTGCATAATTAAAGATCGAGAGAATAAGACTTTCACATAAAAGCTTTTTGATATCAGAAGATAAGAACTGCCTATTTCCATATATCAATTTGATTGTTGAGTATGCACGCCCAATTAAGTTATTTATATGTTTTTCAAATCGCAAATCAGCATCTAAAACTACACCAAGACTTTTAACATGATTTACTAATTCAAGACGCTCGTTATTAACTAATATGTTTACATTCTCTAATACAGAATCGCGTTTATATCTAGTACCAAAGACAATAACATTAGATTTGCTACAATTTATTTTCAAACAGTGGTCAGAAGCTGATTTTACAAATAATTCAAGGTCTCTATTTATACAAGCACATGCATAATCTACTTTATTGGGGTCAAAACTGTAGTAAAGTTGAGTGTCATCCGCATACAAGTGAGCATTACAGCTTTGAAGGCATTTTAAAATATTGGATGTATACAGAGCAAAGAGTAAGGGACCTAAAATAGAACCCTGGGGTACACCACATTGGAGATCTAAGTAAGGAGAAGACTGACCATTGATCGTAACTAGCTGTTGTCGATTTGTAAGGTATGAATTTAAAAGAGACACTGCATTCTGGGAAAGACCTAAATTACTTAGAATAGATGACATTAATTTATAGTTAAGAGTGTCAAATGCCCTACTAAAATCTAGTAGGACCAAAACTGTGCAATGACCCTTATCCAAAGATTTAATAATATCATCCACCACATGGAGTAAAGCAGTTGTGCAGCTATAGCCTTTACGAAAACCTGATTGAGTTACAGGTAACAAAGAGTAGGCG
This sequence comes from Psylliodes chrysocephalus, assembly GCA_927349885.1. NCBI lineage: Eukaryota > Metazoa > Arthropoda > Insecta > Coleoptera > Chrysomelidae > Psylliodes > Psylliodes chrysocephalus. The sequence goes on from OV651813.1 coordinate 72,852,903, forward strand.
TCAATATGTTTCCTAAGTTGCACTTCTATAGCTTTCTCTAAGATTTTAGATAATGTTGGCAACATGCTAATAGGTCGAAGATCTTTATACTCTCGAGGATCTGATTTTTTTGGCAACACCTTCACCACCGCTCTCCTCCATGAAAGCGGAAAAATATTATTAGTTAGGCAAAAATTAATAATATGCGTAATATATTGAACAATGTGTGGACAACAATATCGAATTAGTCTTATACTTATTCCATCACCCCCCGTAGCATTAGTCTTTATCTCTGCAATAGCTCGCGAAACAAATAAATCGTTTATTTCAGTAAAATTGAATTTAGAATCTATTTTACTATTATTATTATAAAATAAGGTTAAATATTCAGGGGGTTGAGATCCAGCAACAGAATTTATAAGATAGTTATTAATATCAACAGGGTTATTAAGACGATCAGGAATGGAGTACTCTTTAACAGGCAAGACTCTATATGTTTTCAGTGATTTCCAAAATTGTTTAGAATTTTTATTATTAAACTCAAATGTAAAGAAAGCTTTTTTCTCCCGTTTTATAGCACTGTTTGTGTAATTTCGCATATCTTTATAAAATTGGAAATGGGCATCTGACTTAGTGTTTTTATACCTTTTAAAGGCTTTATCTCTAATATCCATCATTTCCCTTATTGCACCGGTAAGCCAGGGAGCTCGCGGCTTAGTTATCCGTGCTGTCACTAGTGGCATATGTCTATCAAACAAATTATTCAAACAGTTTACCAAAAAATTAATTTTTTCATCTATCCCCTCTTGATCATATATTCTAAAAAAAGGCATATTATACAAGTCTCGCAGAAAGTCGTTTTCATTAAAAAACTTAAAATTCCTATAAGTTACTGTTTTCGGTCCCTCTTTCTCCAAATAAACTTTTAATTTGCAATAAGCAATATCATGATCAGCAATAATACCTGTTACTGGGATGACACCCTTCTCCACTAGCCAATCTTTAGATGTCACAATACCATTTAAAAGTGTGGCTGTTGTATCTGTTATTCGTGTTGGGGTATCAAGAACTTGATAGAGCCCAAAACATTGAAGAATAGTTAAGAATTTATCTACTGTAGTATTTTCAAAATTTAAAAAATCTATATTAAAGTCACCTCCACAAATTACTTTATCAAAACTTGGACATAGCGTACTAAGTATGTCCTCCATTTCATCAATGAATGAGTTAGAATTCACCGTAGGGGGCTTGTATACAGCACCTAAAGCAATAGTTATATTTTTAATTTTAAGCTTCACCCAAAGTTGCTCAGAAAATTTTCCGCTACAGTTTAATTTAGTACTATTTATGTTACTTTTGACGTAAATACACAAGCCTCCCCCGGCAGATCCTCGATCTAACCTGTATAAAGTATATCCTTCTAATCTAACTAACTCATTTGAATATATTTTCTTAAGCCAGGTTTCACATATAATAAAAATATCAAAAGAGTGTTCCGCAACAATCAATTGCACATCATGCATAGATGGCAACAACGATCTTGCATTGAGACAACCTATATACAAAATATTATTCATTTAATTCAATTCAAAAATATCAATACAAATTACCATTAAATACAAATAAAGTTTAATAGGTATAACAAAAACTTGACTACTGATAAGATTAACCTCAAGAACAATAAAAATAAAAATCGCTTACCAGAAGTGAAACTGGGTACGATTCAACTGCACACATTAGGTGCTGCTAAACCTATTTAATACCAAAAAATAGTATAATTTAGAAAAATAATCATTTTCCAAACTAAACAACCTAAAGAAGAAAGGACACCGAATAAGAAAAAATAACATTTTGCTAAATGAGAACTGAAAAAATAGTTCAGAATTTCAAAAGATCTTCACTTGAAAGAATTTTGTATACATTTTCAGCTCCTTCCAGCTTGATGAAAATTGTACCAGAATTGGTCCAGGTTTTCCCATTTTTACCAATTTTTGTTATCGCCATCTTTAATAGTCTTGATTGCTCAGGAGTAAGATCTTCTCTTATATTAATTTTTGTAGATTTCAACAATTTCTTATTGGAGTATACCGTATTTCTTGCGAATGCGTTATAGAATTTTACCAATATAGGTCTTGTTTTACCGATAACAACTTTTCCAATCCTATAAGCACATTCTATATCAGACGAGCTTACGTTTAATTGCATTTTATGAAAAGTATTTAAAACACTGTTTGAACAGTTCTCTTCTTTAATCTCATTAACACCATACATTAGCAGGTTAAGGCGTCGTACACGTTGTTCATATTTTTCTTGTCGAAACAACATTAGTTTAATTACTTGATTTTGATTTTCTAAAGATTCCTCAAGTTTGGTGACTTTATCCTTTAAAAATTTAAATTCGCCTTTAAATTTATTGGAAATAATATTAAATAATGTATCACTTAATTGATTAATAAACGTGTCAGATGTACAGAGTGCGTTCACTATTGTTTTAATCGATTGGTGCAGTTCTTCCTCACCTTTCTTACTACGTGAACCCATTACGAAAAAATAAATGCAGTTTTTGAAACACCTACAGTATATATGTTTAGAACTTAATGAACCAACTGACAGTAACTATTAATACAGTACCTCCAAGAATTTTCACAAATAAAAATGCCGTTTTTCCCACAACTTTTGCCTAAATAGCAGCACACTATGCGATACACGTCTATTCACAACGAAACATTCTTATCTTTTACACATCCTCCTATATGACGGCACCGAAGTGCTGAAACCTGTTCGCTTTTGTAGCCTACAAGTACGCTACAAAAGCTCATTGATTTAGACACCCATACAAATTTTATGTTATGTAAGACTTTACTTTTCAATTTTAACTGTGTTCAGGCCGTTGGCGTCTATGCCGGTAGGCGTAGCCAGGTACGAGTTAAAATTTTTTGGTGGCGGCGAAGCCGCCACCCTTTTCGAGAAGTCGTTGCTTCGTTTTATTCTTGTATATTTTCTTTATTTTTTTTTTAATCCCAAAACACTTCAAATGCGTCATTTGAATGACATGTCTATTAACGGCATTTTAGTACACGGCAGTTTAAGTACAGCCATTGTTTCATAGAATGCAGATAAGCTTGCTTACTGATTCCAGTAATAAGAGAGGCCTCATGCATTGGTGGATAAATCAATGAGCTTTTGTAGCATACTTCTAGGTTACAAAGGCGAACAGATTTCAGCACTCCGGTGCCGTCATATAGGAGGATGTGTAAATATGCTGCCCGGTAAGGATCCCTGTTACAATACGTAGCCTGTTCTTGCTCAGGCAGATGCAGGCTTCCGATATTTTCTGGTTATATTCACCCAGAAATATCTTGGCCTGTCTCAGCCCCAAGAGATTGTTCCAATTACCGGTTCTTCTACTGCCCAATTCTTTTTTAATCTCTCCTAATATTATGTTACTGCTGATACCGCAGAACGTCTCAGGTCCTACAAAGAGTGTTTGAGCCCCTTTTCTTGCAAGAATATCTGCAATCTCGCTACCCTGTACCCCGTTATGTCGATATATCGGTTCGAGGTTCAAGACGCTGGAAGCTGGAATCGCTGTTCGGCGATCGTGTCGATTTACTCGGGTGACGCAATAAACAATAATTATTGAATACACGTGAGTCGCAGTAGTTGATGTGTGGTTGCTGTATTCGGTGTTTTGTTTGTAAACGTTTCGGCGCGGCAAATTTTATTCTCTTTTTAAAAGTTATTTCCGTTTTAGTTAAAAGTGTTGTGTTACGTGTTATAATCTTTATTATTGACGTATGTTTTCTGAAGTATTAAATAACAAAATAACAAGTTGTTGATACGAAACACAGGCACAAAACAATGCTAGAGTATGTCTAGTATGAGGCTACTTGCTTTTATACAATGTTTTACTTGAGCTAATAAGTTTTAATTCACTTTTTCCGATAAATAAGAACGCCGGTCAGCTAACGTCCACAAAGTGCGGGAAAACTCACATATTGTGACGAGCACACCCTTTTCACCTTAAGTTAAGATTACTTCTGTTTTAACGATGCCCGAGATTGCACCGTTTATTAGAGGAGATATAAAATGAGCGCGAATTGCCAGGTTTGGTTGGAATTACGTCATGAACTACCAATAGTATCAATCAGACGCAAATGTGATGTTGGTTGCATGATGTTAGAGGCGGTTTAGCATTTAATTATGTAATAAGGGGCGAGAGAAACAAATATATTTAAATTCGCTGACTAGCGGCGTAGGGGAAAGAGAAGTAAAACAATTGATATATTATGGCGGAGAATAATGTTAGTTATTTTCCAACAGTGGGTTTAAGATATTTAATAGCATAAATATTTTTTATTTTGTACTAGGTAAATCGGGCACATTTTTTTTTTCCAACAATATTTTACCAATGTGATGCGCGAGCGTAAAAAATATAAATAAATCCATATTATAAAAACAAATTAATCGCAGAAAACAATAACGCTTGAATATAATTCATCTTTGGGAAATGGAAAAATGAAAATATTTGCTCAAATTTAAATTTTTGCACGTATTTTCCTTTTTTTAACTTCCAAAGATAAAGTAATCACTTCATCTACTTATTTAAGAAAGCAAGAACTTAAAATGAAACCATCAGTAGTATGGAACCTTTTTATCAAAAATAGTAAAGACGAGGCACAGTGCTCTATTTGTAAAAAAATATTTAAGTATTATGGAAGTACGACCAATTTAAAAAAACATTTATCAAAAATTCATCCAATTCAATACAGGCAAGAAGTGGAAAACGAGCTGGAAACTGAACCTGTTGCCGGACCTTCTAGTGAACCATCGATTAAACCCTGTAATTCGGAAAATTATTCTTTGGAAAGCAAGGCAGTAACTTTCGATAAATGTGTTTCTGATCGCTCTACGACATTACCCCCATTAAAAAGAAAAATACAACTCAAGTTATTTGGTGGACCAAGCACGACAGAAATTAGTGATTCTAAAAAAAAGGATTTAGACGAAAGTTTATTAAAAATGGTGGTTTTGGACTATCAACCATTTTCCTTGGTCGAAAACGCTAGTTTTAGAGATTTTGTAAGTAGGCTAAATTATCTTTATAAAATACCGGATAGAAAGCATTTAGCCAATACACTGTTAGCTAATAAATATGCCGAAGAAGTATCTATCGTGAAGAATATCATAAATGAAGTAAAAAACCTTTCTGTTACTACAGACATATGGGGACGTCTGACAGCAATAAGGCATACTTGAGTCTCACATGCCATTTTGTACATAATAACAAATTAAGATCTCAAGTTTTATCCACCAACGAAATTTTAGGGGCACACACAGGTGAAAATATTGGCAAAGCAATGAATGTCATTTTAAATCATTGGAAAATTACAGAAAAGGTTGTTACCATTGTTTCCGATATGGAAGTAACATTAAATGTGTAATTAATCAATATATTCAGAAACATAATCATCCATGTGTCGCTCATACTCTAAATGTATGTGTTACATATAGTATTAAAGAAAATGAAACTTTTTCTTTAATTTAAAAAAAATGTAGAGCTCTTGTAACCCATTTTAAACACAGTGTTCAAGCAAGCGAAAAGTTAAAAAATACTCAAGAACAAATGGGGTTTTCTGTCCTTAAAGTAAAACAAGATGTGTCAACGAGATGGAACTCCAGTTTAATAATGCTGGAAAGACTTCTAGAAATTAAAGATGCCCTAAGTATTATATTATCGGATTTACCAAAAGCTCCCGCCAGTTTGGATGCGACGGAATGGGCCATTATTTGTGATTGTATTCCAGTGCTTAAACCAATTGAAGTTTTGACATCAATATTATCTGCAGAAAAGTATGCAACGATATCTTTAATTGTCCCATTAATTAGAGGTCTTCAACATAGTCTTAAGCACATAAACACAACAACGGAGGTGGGAATGCAGTTAAAGAACTCACTAGTTGATGTAGTAAGTCGCAGAATAGCGCCTCTAAAAAGAGATAAAATTATAGCCGAGGCTACATTGTTAGATCCTCGGTTTAAAACAATAGGTTTTGGACTCGAAGAAAACGCCAAAAATGCAGAACTGTGGCTAGTAGAGGAAGTCAAACAAATTATAAACCGAAATAATAATAATATTAATCAGGATTTTGTTAGAACTCAAGAAAGTGGCCCATCAAAAGAAAATTTGTTAGTACCAGCATCAGATCCCAGTAAAGATTTATGGTCTTTCTTTGACAACAAAATAGTGCAAAATAAGTCAGTTACCACTGCATCTACAACGGCTATGTTTAACGTAAAACAATATCTGCAAATGGAAAACTTAAATAGAAACAAATGTCCGTTTGAATTATGGGAACAACAGAAACATATATTTCCAGAACTTTATGAAGTAGCTCAGAAATATTTATGCGTTCCTGGAACATCTGTCCCATCAGGACGAGTATTTTCTAAAGCAGGACAGTTAACAAATATACGCCGAAATCGCTTATTGCCAAAAAACCTTAACCAAATAATTTTTTAAGTAGTTTTTATAGTTTATTTTAACAATTTGCTTAAAATATTTTAGTTCGTTTTTATTTTTCCAAAATATGTTAGTATTAATAGCAAAACGTTTAATTTATTATTTATTTTTGTTATTCATTTTAGAATGTTTTATTTTATTTTAACCCGAGGTTTTCCGTTTAAAAATTTTTAATAACAATATTTTTTTAAACATATAAAAAAAATTAAAAATAAACTTTTATCTTCGTTTATACTTATACTTAAAAATCCTTGTAAAAACTATAAACCTTTGTTGCTAAACCGTGAAAACAAATCGTTAAGTACTCAGTACTCGGTATTCAATAAAATATCCGATTCCGTAAAGTACTCGAACCCAAAGTACTCGATTCTTAAAAATATCCGATTCTTCCCATCACTACTATAGACCCCAAAACTTGAATACACTCAAACACTATGGAATGTATACTATATCAAAGACAAAGCAGACAGAAAGAGTGGCAAAGGCGAATAACTAGATTACCACAAGAACTAGGGTTGCCACCTTTTTGAATAAAGGACTACGATGCTGACAGGAACTCCGGTATACAAAAGTCCCTCATCCTTCTACTAAACTTCTAAAAAAAAGGTCTTTAACCTATATATTTTTGTACAAACCATGTCCCTTTCAACGATATGTGCTGTAAAAAATGACATTTGCCGTATAAAAGGACACTTTAATCTTTAAAAAGTCACAGGATCATTTTACTTCAAAAAAGGACTGTCCTATGAGGACAGGCTTGCAAGATTAGTACTCACAACTTTAAGAGACAGGAGAACCAGAGATGATCTCATTGAAACATTTAAAATACGCAACACTTACTATGCTTGTAATCTGAGGGGTCATGATCAAAATATTTACAAAGAAAAATGTAATAAATTTTCTTATAATAGAGTAGCCTATCATTGGAACCGTCTAAGTATTAATACCATTAATTCTACCTCCACAAATCAATTCAGGAATCGCCTTGATCAGAAAATAAGAAGTTGGACGATATCATCTTTTGTGCACGACTGTATATAGTCAAAAACAAAAAATACAAAAAATTATGTGATAAAACAAAAACTATTATGTGATATTGCTGCTAATCTGTGATAGCGGTTTATCCAAATAAGGATTAAGGATTAAAACCGACTACTGTCATTAATAATATTAATAGCCTCTTGAAGATTCGTTGATTTGACGAACAGGATATTTAAAAATTCGAAGGTGTTCTAAAGGAATTTCCACGAAAACTTTCACGTACTTCGACATGTACCTACTAATATTTTTTGTAAGCTAGGGACTTATTTTCAAACCGATTGAATTCACGATTAGCTGTTTGACGGATTCGTAAACACAATATGGCGGGAGTGAACCCGTCTTGGAGTACATGACCGCGTCTTCCTACCTTATACCTTCATGGAAATGAATTAATGTATAATTATGAAATAGGGTGATGAATGGGATTGTACTCTGCATTTTTTAGAGGACATGTCAAATTTATGTGACGTCAACGTTTAACATACTGTCGCCATCTTGATTTTTTAAATGACGTAGTTCGGGTGAAATATCTGAGAAAAGCTTATTTTTCCCCTTTTCAAGAATACTGAAAAAGTACCACGTAATTAATGTAATAAGTCTTATTCATCAACCTAAACTACCTTGTTGCCAGACTTTTTCGCTACCCTGTATGTATATGATCAGAAAACAAAAACAATAATAATGTAATACAGTCCCATTCATTGCCCTATAATTTCAAAATTACACAATTACTCGTTTCAAATAAAATACCTTCATCACAGGCGTATTGTAACTATGTCTATATTTCCGCACATATTTAAACAACTGCCAAATTCACTATTGGGTTGATAGTTAATAAAATTGTTTCAGGGTTCCGAAGAACTATTTTTGGTTGACCCTCTGGCGCCATCTTCAAATAACGGAGGTTCTAGGTCAGTAGGTAATTCCCAATCGTCAGATAATTTCCCTTATTTAGCTGAAGCTGTTCGAAGTGATTTATTGAATAGAGCTGCTAGCGGTGCGTTGTTGAACGATTTGAATGACGGAGATGGTAAGTTTTTAAAATATTTCAATTAATATTTTATAGCAGTTGCTTTGCGTTTTTTTTTTAATGTATAATCTTTTTAAAAAATAGGTATGGCAATTGACAATGATGATGATAATGCTTCTGAACATGAAGATGCTCCTGCAGACCGCGAACTGCCAATAACCGTGCGTCAAGCATCTTTAAATGACAGTGAACCACAAGAAGTGGCAGAAGGGCAACAAGAAAGTAGATTGCCAGGTGAAGATTCCGATCCTGAGCTAGATCTATTGGCAGAAACAGAATCTGACAGCGATGATAATCACAGTAATCAAGATGCCGCGTCTGCACAAAGATCTGTACAAACTGGAGCCACAGCAGGATCAGATACAGGTAAAAATAAATATTCAGTATGAGCACATAAATACATTCCACCTTATGTTTAGACGGATGTTGTTACTTGGTACAGTGAAGTTAAAATTCAGTGAGTAAATTTATTTTAGAATTTAGAAACAGCAATTAGTTAATGAATGTGACCTTTTTTTAAAAATGGTACGAACATTGAAGTATAAGGCAAGACTGGTTGCTAAAGACCATACACAAAAATATAGATAGGATGGTAATCTCATCTCATTCTCAAACAAGACCTTTGCTGGTGTTTAGCCTGTTGATTCATTGACAGCTATATAAGCCATTGCAAAGATCGAAAGATACTGATCCCAATCTCGCTGATGGATTGAAACCACTTTTGACAGATATTTTCCAATGGTCTTATTCATTCGCTCTACCATTCCATTGGATTGTGGGTGCAATGCTGTGGTTCTGGTTTTCTTCATGCCTAGTCTGTCACAGATTCCACGGAAAAGTTGACTTTCAAAATTTCTGCCTTGGTCACTGTGGATCTCCAAGGGCACTCCAAATCGACAGATAAACTCTTTTATCAATATCTGCAACAGTTGCGGCCTCTTTATTTGGAATGGCATAGACTTCCACCCACTTTGTAAAATAATCCATAACCACCAAAATGTATTTATTACCATCCTCGATCGCGGGGAATGGTCCAGCAATATCTAAGGCGATCCTCTCAAATGGGCTACCAACGTTATATTGCTTCATGGGAGCCTTCCTTTTTCGTTGAGGTCCATTACTCATAGCACAGGTGGTACATTTCTTACACCAGTCCTTTACATCATCGGAACTGTTCATCCAGTAAAACCTTTCCCGAACTCTCTGAAGGGTTTTCCTAACACCGAGATGTCCTCCTGATGGACTGTCGTGTAATTGACGGAGTACTTCAGCTACTCTACTTCTTGGAATGACCAACTGTCTTCTGTTCTCGGAACCATCATCATTTTCAAGTACTCTCTTTAATAAGCCATCTTCCAGGATAAAGGAGTTCCACTGAGCCAAATACGACTTAAGTACTGGAGAGAGATTAGATACTTCTTGCCAAGTAGGTCGACGATTTTCCTCTTTCCATTGTCGCATCTTCTTTAGAACGGTATCGTTTTCTTGTTCTTCCCTAATCTTAGCAGGTGCCACTCATTGTTGACTACAGTTGTTCTTAGTAGTCCATTTTCTTTGGATTCAGCTTTGTTGCAGTAGGAGCACTCTGCTGGGCATGGTCTTCTAGAGAGAGAATCAGCATTTCTGTGACTTATTCCGGCTCGATGTTCAATTTTGAAGTCGTACTCTTGAAGTCGTTCAATCCATCTGGCGATTTGACCCTCCGGGTTCTTAAATTGCATCAACCACTTAAGGGCTGCATGATCGGTACGGATTAAAAATTTCCTTCCGTACAGGTATTGGTAGAAATGTTCCACACACTTTACAACTGCCAGGAGTTCTCTTCTTGTGACGCAGTAATTTCGTTCAGGTTTCGAAAGCACTTTACTAAAATAACCTAGTACTCTTTCTTTCCCTTCCTGAATCTGTGAAAGCACTCCTCCAATTCCCACATTACTAGCATCAGTATCCAGGATAAATTCTCCCTCTGGTTGTGGGTAGCCTAGTATTGGTGCTGTTAAATGTTTCAAAGGCAGTTTGGCAGTCCTTGTCCCAGCAGAATTCCCTCGCTTCTTCTGTGAGTCGCGTTAGTGGTTTAGCAATATCTGCAAACTTCTTTATCAATCTTCGGTAGCCCAAGAAAACTTCTTATTTGGTGTTTGTCCTTTGGTTGTGGCCACTCTTTGATAGAAGCGACTTTTTCTTTATCTACAGCCACGCCATCCTTACTGACTACAATTGACTTTATTTTGTTTAGCATCAGTTGGGCAGCTTGAAGTCTTTCAAAAACATCTTCTAAGTTCTTTAGATGTTCATCAAATGTCTTCCCCAAGACTATTATGTCGTCTAAATAAACCAGGCATGTTTTCCAGGATAACCCTCTCAATACATTTTCCATGTCTTTCAACTGTCGCGGGGGCATTACATAGTTCAAATGGCATGACATTAAATTGCCACAGTCCAGATCCAGTGGTAAAGGCTGTCTTTTCTTTGTCTACTGGGTCGATTTCCACCTGCCAATATCCAGACTAGGTCTAAGATAGCAAATAGTTTAGTTCCGGCCAATGTGTCCTAGGTATCGTCGATCCGAGGAAGAGGATAACTGTTTTTCTTAGTTACATTGTTCAACTGATGGTAATCCACACATAACCTCGTAGTTCCATCCTTTTTCTGGACCAGGACTACCGGAGAGACCCATGGGCTGGTAGAAGGTTCTATTATCCTGTCTTCCTTCATTTCCTGAACAATTCTTTCAGCTTCCTCTCTCTTGGCCTTTGGTAATCTTCGAGCTGATTGACGAATCGGCCTGGCGTCACCAGTGTCAATTTTGTGTTTTACGACAGAAGTTCTTCCGGTTTTTCCTCCTTTTGGTACAAAAATGTCACGATATCGTCGAAGAAATTCCTTTATTTTCTTTTTCTCTAATTGATTCAGAGATTGACCAGCAACTGCAATCATTTGCTCAAATTTGTCGTTGGAATTATCAGAAGTTGTTGTCTGACGAATTATGGAAGTTACTGGTACACACGTTCTGATTCTGGTCTCTTTCTTGATGGTAATTGGGTGATTATTAACGTTTATAAGACGGACTGGAATCTCCTTAGCAGTCGTAACCATTTGGCGCCCGAACAGGACGCCCCACGTTGGGCGCCAATGTAGCAGTTTCATTGCTTTCTAAAAGGTGTTAAGGCCCATTGAAAGCCAATGCAAGCCTTTACCGGGAATTGTCTGATTTTGAAGACAGATTTATAGTGATTTAAGCTCAATTTAAGATTTTACAATTTTCCATACAGGAAAATGGTAAAATTTATTATACTCAGGGTTGTGAATTCTCAGTTGTTTATTTTGGAACTTTTATTATTATCTGAATTTGAACAAGGCGCCACCTGTTTTGACTATATTAAAAAAATATACTTTTTCAGAGAAAAACAAAATAGGAAACAAAACTATACTATGACAACTGTCAAGATAAGGTACGATAAGTTCAAATTCAAATGAATATCAGATAAATTAAAACAGATAAATTCAATTTAGATTTTATTATCCACAATAATGACAAATGCAGAACTGAGGGTTCTGGGAAAAAACAAAATATAGTTAGAGTTGAACTGAAGGTCCCAAATGTAGAAAAATATAAAATAATAATAAGTGACAAATGCAGAACTGAGGGTTCTGGAAAAAAACAAAATATAGTTAAAGTTGAACTGAAGGTTCCAAAAGACAATTAATGATGTAGAAAAATTATAAAACTTAGGTATTAAATAAATTGTTATAAAAAAATGAACAAAATGATATTCGCAATTTAAGTAACCTGTACACAATTAAATACAAGCTCGGCTTTGTTTCGGTTTAAGTTACCGGATGACTAAGCTGAGGGATGGTCCTGCTGGTTCTGGAGGTAATCGAACCTCTTCAGAAGTTCAAACGAGGTGGTGGTGCATTCAGTTCCTATTCAGGAAGGAGCCTTGTCCACTATAAGGTCTCTTGATTCTATGTGTTGCAGATTCACCGACGTTCTGATGCTGAGGAACTCAATTTCCACTTGGATCGACTAACTTTCAAAACTTTTCTGGTCTGTTGGCTTAACTTGTCATCGGTAATACTCCCAGTGCATGAAAATAAAACATATGTGTGTGTGAGCTACTTATATTGGCAATACAGAAAAATGGTGGTTAAAAGACGTCTTTTACTACCCCTGAGGTTACGTAAATCGCCCAAAAGACTGATAATAATGAAGGAATGCTATTATTCCCCAAAGATAAACCCTTAACGAGGTTCTAGACCATTTAGTCTGATAATTATATCCACCTGTGTGAAAAAAATAATATTAAAACTAGATAAGTTAACAGAAGGTTAACTTATTCAGAAAGTTAACTGAAACTTAAAATTATGTAGCACTGATGCCAAAGTTAAGCTTAGTTGGTAAACTAATAGTTACCCCCTTGATTACTTTAAAACCATGAAGTGGTATCCTAAATAAATCTGAAAAAGGAATCATTAAATATAATTGAATTGATTTAAATCCCCGAAAATATTAAAATTATCTACAGATAATTTAGACAATAGATTAACAATCTAAATCCCATATAACCCTATGGTTATATCAAACAAAAACCCCAAAAATAATAAAATAATGAAAAAACTTAAAAGGAAATAGGATAGTAGAGATAGAATTAGAGTAGGGTACCTTTTTTATTAATTAACTGGCATTTAGTAGCGTAGCTTCCTTTATCAGGAACTATGCCTAAGTTAATTAATAAAAAAGTACTAAGAAAGTGAAGAGAAAAGATGAGAGAAGAAAGAAATAAGCAACCTTTGTATATAAGCTGTCCGGAAGCCGCTTTATCTCCGTGTATTATTAGTGAATTAGGTTTAATATTTCGTGGCGATAAGTAAAGTAGCAAATTTTCAATATTTCTCCAAAAGACAAATTATTACCTAAACACCGCACCTAGAATAATTAGTTAACCAAAAAATTACAATAATCCAGTAATTAGCGCTTCATCGATTTGTTACACAATAGAAAAAAAAAACAATGAACAAATTTATCATAAAATTTAATTTTATTTTAACACTGCAAATTATCCATCGACAAATTGACACAAATCGATAAATCCCTGTTCACCGGAAAAACACTCTTAAATAGCGAAGCGATAAAGGTCAAAATTCGTTGCAGGTATGAAGTTTAAACTATGCCATGTGCATTTACAACGCGATAAAGGTCAAAATCCCTTGTTAAGACACAAAACGGCTTTTTCTCCAAGAAAAAATACCCTCAAATAGTTGAAAACTATATCAAATGATGCAAATACACCCTTAATTAACAAGGTAGACCCTAAATTAGTGGAAGATACATTCGTTAATCACTAATAAATTCCTGCAACAAATACCCTTAGACAATTAATGAAATTCTAACGCAGCATTTAGCCAACAATTCACCTTAAAGACAAATAAAGAAAACGCTCTACATTACCTATTGCTAAACACTAAACCATTTCACTATAACCACACTTTGATTAAAACTAAACTCTCCGGAGATAAGAAAAGAAATAGGTGGGTTGAATTTACAAAATCAAAAGCTCTCCGCACTCCGCTGTACGGCCTTTTATACTGGTCAAGCCCCTGCCTCTGACGTAGCTTAGCGTCACCACACATAGAACATTCGATAAACTTCGAATTAATAATACAGGGTGCACTCAAAAAGTTCCTTCTCAAATATTAAATATAAAAATATGAAATAACAATTTCAATGACTTTAACGATATTTATTATCCTTTATGTTTGAATAATAAATATAAATATACAAAAAAAATAAAATCCTAACGAGTATCCAAATGCTCGTTACACTACGTATACACTATCATCGCGACATTTCAAAGAGGCTATCAGTATGAGAGGGTCTTTGGAACGGTTTCGGGTCGAAGCTGCCCCCTCTAGGCCGACCCGCTTTAGTTTTCCTGCGGCGTGTTTTCTTGATTCGTTGTGACCATTGGACGTTTGCATTAACTGCATACATGTCCTAGTTCACCACAATTCCAGCACCTGATAGTCTTCGTCTTATGCTTTCTGTCAGTAAGGCCCTTTATCATATTCACCAGTTGATCGAGTTTACCTTCCACTTCTTCCTCTTTTATGGTCCTCACTTTATTGTATCCACCAGAGGCCTGTGTAGCTGCCTCATATTCAAGGGCAGCGGACAAGACATCGACCAATGTTTTGTGACGGGCTAGACGAAGTGTTCTTTGCATCTCGTGGTCACTAAGTCCATCAACAAAAGTTTGAACTGCCAAACATTCCATCATGTTTTCCGGAGCTAATGGATAAGCAAATCGCACCAACCTGGCAATATTTACTTCATATTCCTGAAGAGTCTCGTCTCGTTTCTGTTTACGATTCTTCAAATGTGACTAGTACAAATGCTCCAAGTGTTCGTGGCCATATCGCATATTTAGTCTCTTTTTGAGTTGTTCAAAATCATCTGTCTCTTCCACGGGTATAGTCTGGGGCCCTATCCTCGGCTATAGTCTGGGGCCCTATCCTCGGCTATCGTTTTCTAAAAAACGTATACGCTTTAGCAACATACGAGCTATTCGCTATTCTCGACATTCGTTTTAAAAGCGTGTACGTTTTTAAAACGGGTGTTTTACAGCGAGCGGAATTTTTCACACGTTTTTGATAAAACGTGCATGTTTTCAAGGATTTAGACAATGTCACTTATATGTCACTTTTAGGATGTCTAATAATATTGATTGATTTTAACAAATTCTAGGTAAACTACTTTTTATTAATACCTACAAAAGTATCTAATTTCTTATAAATATGGTTTGCAGTACTAAAAAGTCTAATAGCTGAGAATTTCTTTCAATTATTATTAATAATTGTACAATTAGAAAACTTGGAAGATAATAATGCTCAAAGATTCAGACATGCAGAGGCAGAATCCATTTTTGAATTTAATGGATATTGAATGAATATTTTTTTATATCTTACCGTGTAAGAATTTAATTATTAAATCATGTAATTTTTATTTACAGATATTAGTTTGCTTGCAGTGTAAAATTGCCACAAAATATTAAAGAACTGAATAAGATAAGTAAAGTTATTATTTAAATTAATTTTGTATCATAAAAACTAGGTTTTTTATGACGTACGAGTTGCATTGACTGCACCCGTATAGCTATTTTTCTGCCAAAAATTAACAATTCAGTTTATCCTGAACACTGATATATTATGTGATTAGAAAAAATCATCATTCGATAAATTTACAATTGGTTTGTTGTAATTAAGTTACATAATCCCTATTTTTTTATGGCCTGCACATTACTTGAATTCATCGATATAGACAGTTTACAGTGATGCCAGACATATTATATGCTTGTTAAAAACGTACACGTTCTAAAAAACGAATGCTCATAGAACGCCAGTCAAGAATATAGATTTCAAAAACTACTCGCTTTTCAACCATTCGCTTTCGAAAACGATTCGTTTTTTAGCGAATGTCGAGGATAGCCGCCCTGAAGGACACCTAAAGCGTCTCCTCGAAGGGCTATGGTCAAATTTATTGCCTTCTCTCGTTCAGACCTCTCGTTTGCTCTGGCAGCTGTTTCGAACTGCTTAAGATAGTTCGTCCATGACATCTTTCCGTCGAAAGTTGGTGTCTTCACACGAGGAGAGTTTACAGCTCCTTCCAATTTCACCTTCGACTCCACCTCATGGCACTTTATTTCACCGTCCTTGGCCGGTTCTGTATGTTCGAGTTTTTCTATCTTCTTTTCCATCTCTTTTATTTTATCTTCAACGGAAGACATTATTTTCTCCTCAACGGAAGTCATCTTATTTTCCACATCAGCAGACATTTAATTTTTTAGCGAAGACATATCAGAAGAAATTTCATCTTTCAAAGAAGAGATTTTGTTTTCTAAATCGGGAGAAATGTCGATTTTTAAAGAAGATATGTCAGAAGTCACCTTTTCTTCTAAGGAAGAAATATCGGACGAAACTTTACTTTCTAAAGAAGAAACTTTATCATCCAAGGAGGATATATCGGAAGAAACTTTAGTTCCTAAGCAGAAAATATCACTTTTTATAGAATAAACATCAGAAGAAATTTTATTTTCTATGGAAGACATTTTAGTTTCCAAATCGGATGAAATTGAAGAAATAATAGCAGAAGATGCATCATCCGAAAATAGATACGTTTCCGGATCCAATCCTTCATTTTCTAGTGCTTCCTTAAAACGTTCTGCCAGTTCTACCTTCTTCCCTGTCGTCTTCAACTCGCGATCTTCTAACTCTCGACGTAGCTCAGTCACTTTTAATTCACAGTCTTTTAGCCATGATTGTCCACTATTCATTTACACTATTCCACTTCTCGACACCAATGTGATGTTTGTTTATTTTAAACAACAGTTTATTTATTAATAATTTATTTAAACACTTATTTATAACACTATTATTCTAATTTATATATATTTCTAATGTCTCGAAACTGTTCACTATTTATATTCATTGTCCATATAATAACTAACACAGCGTTCACCTCCACCAATATTTATATACAAATTGGTGGTCTAGAATGCCCATCGACCAAAATATCCGGAATGTTGTAGAATGTTCTTCGACAAAACTAGAAACATCACGTTTTATCTGGAAAGGTCTCGAAAGCACCTCCGCCATAATCGTCACATATGTTTGGTCTTAAGGGGTTTAATTATGTATGATAATCGGACAAGTTGAGCCTCAAAGGCCAAATAAGACAGAGAGGGACTTGGAGGGTTGGAGCATGACTGAATAATAAAATGGCTCACATTACAATACTGTATATAAAATTGATAGTAAAATTGTCACAGGATGTTAAAGTTGAAATTTCTAAAGTGATATTTTGCTCCTACTCCAAAATGGCCTAACATATTTTTATGAAAATGTACATGGGTTGTAAGTATCCAAAGACCAATACAATAAAGTAAGTTGCGTTTAAAATTGTTTTAATTCTAAAGTTTTTAGAAGGGTTCCGCACCTCTTTGACCCCCTTCCCCTACTTTTTCAGACAATAAAATCTAGTTAAAAACAGAACGTCACTGAAATCCTATATCTATTTTGAATTTTTCCTCCTAGTATTTTGTTAGTGCAAGCCTTATTTACTGAGTTGTAGGCCCCTGAAGGAAGGTCATAGTGAGAAAAACAATGACATCTTTCTAATAATTTACTGAATATTTTTTACCGCTTTTTTTACTATTTTACAGCTTTATAGATGATTGATATTACAAGAGAAGAATTGTAGGTGAAGTTATAAAATAATAAAAAATATCGTAAAAAAATATTCTATGGTTTAAGATCTATAGAAAAATGTCATTCTGAATGTTTTGTCTTCTTTGAGGGGCTTATAATTCAGTGGAGTCCTCTTTTTAACTAAATTTTATTGTCTAAAAAAAATTACAAAACAATTTTGAGCGCCATTGGCTCATTTTATGGGTCACAGTATACATGACATTTTCATAAAAATATGTTAAGCCGTTTTCTAGTAAGACCAAAAAATCACTCCTAAAGTTCCAATTGTAAGTTTTTTTACTATCCATTTTTAATGTACTTAAGCAAGTTAGCTTACATCAAATTATTTTCGATCCCAGACTAAATTTACTGTACATCAATTTGTTACACCCTGTATAAGCTTGTTCAAATAAAACTTGTAAAATTTTAAAGTATAACACATCTCTTTAGATTTGTTTTCTTTATAGGTTTAAATAAATATTTACAAGTGTGATATGTAGTATGATTGACAAATATTTTATATTTTTTCTTAACCTAATGACCAGCAAAGATCAAATCATTAATCCATTCTAAACAGCACTCGTTTTCATTAATAGAACATTCCATAATTTCAGCGTTTATATCACTCAGCTCCAATGCTGCCAAATCATAAGGCTTCATATAATCGGTAGTGTAGAATTGACCCCTGAGGATCGTACGTATATATACAAGCCCTCTACAGTTGATATGCATGAACTAACTATTGTATATATGCAGACATATTGCAACCTTACGAAGCCCACTAACATTTTTGAAATAGTACATTTTTACGACATCTGTGGGGATAAATTAAAATGTAACGCCAGTTTTTATAAGTTTGGCAACTGTAAAAACCGTACTAGATTTTATTCCAAAAGGGGACTTAAAAGATAGAAAACGCAACACCGCAGCAACGATTAAAATTAAAAGTACACGCGTTTGTAGACAGACAGTAGTATTTG
This sequence comes from Psylliodes chrysocephalus, assembly GCA_927349885.1. Classification (NCBI taxonomy): domain Eukaryota; kingdom Metazoa; phylum Arthropoda; class Insecta; order Coleoptera; family Chrysomelidae; genus Psylliodes; species Psylliodes chrysocephalus. Next base: position 72,871,702 of record OV651813.1, read on the forward strand.
TAAAAATAAATGTCAATGCACGTTTCCCATTATTCGACAATTTCGCATTACTCATGCGCGAAAAAGCGCGGGACTTTTGTATCTAATAATTTTTCAAACACTTTGCTATCTCACTCTTATCTTTGCCTTACAACTGTTCGGTTGGCTACGACGATTACCCCATATCATTGTTACCTTTAAACAATTAGGCATTCCAAACTGAATGGCTACCAGTGGGTTCTGACGGGTTATGATATGGCAACCCTGTAGGCCTGGTGATTTGACAAGGTCAATGAAATAGATAGTTACATAGATTGATCATCCATATTTTTCAAAATAAACAAGCTTATGCCTTGAAGTAAAAATGTAAGCAATTATTTTTTTTTAAATATCTAAAGGCTAAAAATTGGTTTTAAAACACATTTTTGCAAACCGATTCAAATTAATAAATATTTGCCAGGCAATATGGCGGCTCGTAAACGACCAGCTTTGAGCAATCTATATAACTATATATGTATCATTGAGCCTTTTAATCAACATGACAACAGGGTTGCCATATCTAAACTGTCATTACCCGCTGGTAGCCATTTGGACAGGTCGTTGGAATGCCTAATTGTCATCGATTCTATTCGCTCCGTGCGAAGTCATGGAAAGGGAAGCAAAAGCGATACTAGCGCTCGCTGCGGATAATTCGTGCATTTTAGGGCGATATTTTGTAATTTTGGCATATCAAATACACGTATACATTTTACTTTTTTTCAAAAAAGTAGGTGAAAACAATACAATAAGCAACCGGAGTTGCTGTGTTGAAAATTGTACAAATACTAGCAAAAAAAAAAACAGTCAAACTTATATAAAAAATTTCAGTAGCAAAGTGGAAATTAAATCAAAGAAATAAATGGATAGGTGTACAATAAGAAGAAAAATTACCTTTATTTTTGTAATAATAACAGTAATGCTGGAAATAGTAGACATCAGAAACTTGAAAGGTTTTAAATAAACAATAAATTATCATTTTACGATGTTCTTTAATATCCCTTTATTCTTAAATGTTCATTCAGCAAGGACTAGATTTCAAGATTTCTGCATTTGATTATTATTATTATATGTGGCTGGAATACAATTTTGTAACTTACTGATGGGAAACCAGTTTTAATCATTCATTCTATGTTTTCTTTCCAACAAAAATTAAAATATAAATAACGATCCTTTTTTTATACATTTTAACTTCACGCTCTTATTAAATGGTATTTTTTTATTTTGACAGAATAATTCTTTAATGAAAACTTATTAGACTTAGGCAACTTTTCATACATTTTCCAGTAAATACTGTTGCCTGCCTATATTTTATTATTCATTTTTATTTATTATACATAATTTTCTTTAATTTAAGAGATAAAAATATATAATAATAATAAATTAATGTTTACTTGTTTTACAAATCCATATACTTTTATTAAAACTAACATATATACCTTTTAATTACGAATTCTATTAAAAAATGCATTTGTCAGTATACGCAGAAATAGTCCATTAATACCAAAACGAATTGGCGCTGCTGTCGCGCACGGAACGAATATGGTAGGAAGCCAGTGAAACTTTTTTAGTACACTTTTTTTTCATAACAATCAAAAATTAAAAAAATGTTTGTCATGAATAGATTTACAATAATTAATCGATATTAGACTGTAAGTGTAGTATTCTTTTTAATAAATAATTTACCGTAATTAACATTGTTTAAATTTATTTACCAGAACATGAAAAGGCAATCGATATTTTTACAACCTTTATTATCATGTTTTTAAATTTCCCTGTGTTGTTTGATATTGATGAAAGCGCCACATAGTGGGGCAAATATACGTCCACACCTCAGTGTAATAATTGAGGATCGGATTATGATAATGAGAAAACTTATACCGTTTTCCATTGGTATGCACTGAATTATGATTTGAGGTTGTATGATGCCTGATATACAACTATATTGAACCAGTGCATTGTCAATAGAACACGTCTGTTTCAAATTTCGTGCAAACTAGCGCCATGTTAGAGATTAATAATTTATAATAAAATTTATTATTTCCTCTATAACTTTAATTTTTAGGAAACTATGAAACAAAATAACAATAATAATTCACTACCATGATTTAAAAAAGTACCTGTCTATTTTTCACTTTTGTGTTTCTATTTTTATAACTTGATTTCTCGTTTTTATCAAAGCTCCCAAAAGTTCAATATAACTTTCGTTCAAAGACGAGGATGATAAATATATAAAGAAACAGCTACTTTGTTTGATTTTCGCGCGTCGCATTCTTGCATTTGTAACACGGCCTCTTCAGCTCTTGCAAGTACACCAATTTTCCAATGGTAAACGAAAAAATAATCTTACACTGACCTTCCCGAGCAATGGAATGTTAACTTATTACTGATTTATGGTTTGCAATATCCCAAATGGCAAGTGTTCACCGAATTTGAACTTCACTGTACATTGAATTTTTAAATCAAATAATTTAAATGAAACCAAAGACAAAACAATATTTTTATTAGGAGGTATGTTACTATTTCCGGAAGACGAAAGTGGCGAGTCTTCACAACAAGAGGAAGAGGAAAGTGAAGCTGGTGAAACTGATGAACAAGACACCGAAGATTATGCTTTGACAGATGAACAACTGGAAAGAAGAAGGTAAGGTAATCTTAAGTATGCATCACAGCCCATCTTTACTTTTAGTTGTTTGTTTTTCATTAAAAATTATATTGAAATCGGTCGCAATAATAACTGGCATTAAGAATGCAAATATACTTCCTTAATGTAATTTTGAATGCATTTTGTCAGAGCCTTATTCAATACCGAATTATAACCATAAACAATCCTCATAATAATTTGACAACTATGTGAATAACACCTTGAAGCCCATTGTGGAATTAAAGGTGATGAAACAGTGGATAAAATAGCTAATTAGGCACTCAAGAAACAAAATTTTCAAATTACAAATATCCACAACATGATATAATATCATTTATAAAACCGAAGATCAAAATCCAGTGAACTAGACAATATAAATTAGGAGAAAAAGGGAAATATTATAAAAACATCCAACCAATCATTCCACTAAAACCTCGGTTCGCTATCATATCTGGCAAAAAGATGATGGTCTCGGCTTTGTGTAGATTTAACCATGCATTAAGCCCATCTTACAAACTTAAAATAAAAATCTGTAATGACGCGAACTGCGAATGCGAGGACGAAGGTACTTTAGAACATGTAATACTAGGATGTAGTTTAAAAAGTAATGAAGTAATACCTAAAAGAAAATTATTGAAAGGATTAAATTTAAAAAATAAAAAATATATTCTCATAAAACCAAAACTAATAATTACAAAAAAAATTGGGTAATACCAGGGCTGGTATATCTAAGGGGTCGCGTCATAGACTCAGTTAATAGATGAGGGGGTGACTAAGGCTAGTGAGGAAATAGTAGTCAGCCTAAGGGAAAATAGTAGTCAGCTTAAGTTGACAACACTTTTCTGATATTCGTTTGGCGAAATTCACGATTATCGTTTGCCTGCAGTAATAGTATTAAAACAGACAGATCTACTTTTAACGTGCACAATGTCAATATTGTACAAGTGGAATGAACCAATGTTTTCCTCGTAGTGGAATAAAAACTGAAAACATTTTGTGCGTTTTTATATACCAAATTATGCAATTTATTTCCACTTTATTTTTATGTTACATGAATAGGTACATGCATTTTTGCTGGGGTAAATAAGTGTCCATGTGAAAATTATCTTCTGTCATCAATCTTAAAACTGGATGCTGTAAGCTGTAAATCCAGGATTATATCTTTCATAGTCTTGCTTTGAATAATTTGTGAAAAAGGTGTTGGACAAATCGTTTATAACCTAAAACTGCATGGACAACACCGTAGAAGAAGGAATTTCACCTTTATGACATTCTCTTTCAACATTTAGACAATTCTGTCTAATTGTCAGTATATTTTTTAGTTATTGAGATTAAACATAAATTAAAATAAACACATTCTTGTGTAGAATCGATAAATAATAGCATTTATGTTTTTATTTCGTCTATAATTATAAATAATTTGCTAATTTAAATACAACTATATGAAGTCAATTTAATTACGAGTATTAAAGCAAAAAAATAGACGAGTAGATGATCCGGTGGTCACAGTTCCTGCCTTCCACGGAACACTCGAGTTCGATTCTCGGATGGGGAAAAATGAAATGAACTTTTTTCTTTTTTTTTTTTTCGTTTATTTTATTTTAAAAATTATTAAAAGATATAAATTATTATAAAATTAGTTATTTTGTCTCAATAACCTAAAATTTTTTTTATTTGTAAATTTTCATAGTCTTGCTTTGAATAATTTGTGAAAAAGGTGTTGGACAAATCGTTTATAACCTAAAACTGCATGGACAACACCGTAGAAGAAGGAATTTCACCTTTATGACATTCTCTTTCAACATTTAGACAATTCTGTCTAATTGTCAGTATATTTTTTAGTTATTGAGATTAAACATAAATTAAAATAAACACATTCTTGTGTAGAATCGATAAATAATAGCATTTATGTTTTTATTTCGTCTATAATTATAAATAATTTGCTAATTTAAATACAACTATATGAAGTCAATTTAATTACGAGTATTAAAGCAAAAAAATAGACGAGTAGATGATCCGGTGGTCACAGTTCCTGCCTTCCACGGAACACTCGAGTTCGATTCTCGGATGGGGAAAAATGAAATGAACTTTTTTCTTTTTTTTTTTTTTCGTTTATTTTATTTTAAAAATTATTAAAAGATATAAATTATTATAAAATTAGTTATTTTGTCTCAATAACCTAAAATTTTTTTTATTTGTAAATTTTCGTTAGTGGGTCGTAGAAAAAATATACTGTTACAACTCTAGTGGATTGTCCACATCGCACTGAGACGATTGAGCACTCCGCCTACGGCGTCGTGCTCAAATTTCGTCTTCTTGCGATATAGCCATCAGGTTGCACAAACTACTATTTAAATGTAATATTCACTAGACATGCTAATTTGGGTAATTTCATATTCGAAGTCATACATGTTTCTATTTAATTTTAGTTTTCGTAAGTTTATAATTCTGGAGATACTGAAATATTTTGCTTGATTACTAAATCCGATATACAGGCTGATATTCTAGCTAAGAAGAGCAATATAGAAAAAGAGATTCTGGTCCTGGATTATTTTTAAAATTAAATTATGTCTTTGATTAACCTAAGCGAGTGTAACTTTTGTTCAAACTTTTATCAAAATATCTAGCCGACTTTAGTTTTGGCAAAAAATCATAAAACACCAAATATCTCAGAAACGAGTAAGATTAAAGGCTAAGTATGGGGGTGTTTTGAGCTCTGCTAAGTGTACTCTACCTCCCATTAAGCTATGTCCGTTTAAATATGAATAACCCTGAATATCTTTATTGTCTAAAATTATTCTTTATTTTAGTAACGCTGCTGGTCATGGTCAACGAACTAATTTAGCTCCTCAAAACATGCAGTGGGCAATACGTTCTCGAGAAGCAGGTAGATCACAAGGAGTACGTCTACCAAATGGTTCTAATTTAGTATTCATAGATCCTAGCTCGCTAAGAAGATCTACTACTGGAAGTTCAACTGTAGCTGCAAGTTCTGAACCTATTACTATGGCTACCACAGCCAGTTGCTTAGCTAGAGCATTTGGTAAGTTTCATTTTGAGTGGTTAAATTGAAATAGTTACAAAAACCGATCTTTTAGGTATCGTTGTTAGGCAGATTTCCGATTTACTTTCGCTAATACCAGACATTAATCAAATTGTATCATCTTCATCTGCCAACATGGAAGTCACTCAGGATGATATCTACAATGTACAGGTAATTTTTTTTCTTAATAAATATATGTTTTCTCTGTTATCGTCTCAATGCCATTTTAATCTAGGCGTCCTTTTTCATTCATTTATTGTTTCATCTGTATTCCTAAAATATCCCTAATACTTTTGTTCCACTCATTCAATAGTCGCTTTCTTTTTACCACTAATCTGAGCTAACTTATATCGACTAAGCTTAGTTGTACGTTCTTTTTGGAAAATATTTTGTTTCTTCTGATGTGGATTATCTTCAGTCCAATAGTACAAATTATAAAAATTTGTTATATTTTCCCTACTAGAGAAGCAACTAGAGAAATCGAATCATTGAAACAAAAATGTAATATTCTAGAGCGGAAATTAAAAGAAAATAATATTGTGATATTTGGAATAAATACAGAAGAAACAGAAAATATTACGCAAACAACAATTGGCATTTTAAACGAAAATTTTGAAACAAATATACGTGAAGAGCATATAAACAAAATACATAAATTGGGGAAAGCTGCAACAGCTCCCATATTAGTTCAATTTATATCATATCAAAAGAGACGCCAATTGTTTGATTCCAAAAAATTGAACAAACTAAGGGAAAAAGGTTTATCAATATCTGATGATTTGTTAAAAGAGGACAGGGAAGAATTAAAACTCTTAAAATACCATTTAAAAAACGCTAGACTTCAAAATCACGAGGCAAAAATAAAAGGCTTAAAATTATTTATAAACGGTAAACCCTATTCACTACAAGAACTGAAAGAATTAGAAAGTCACAATATTGAAAGCAGTGAGGAACAAAGCTCAGACGAAGAGAAGGAAAAAGAAGAAAATCAGTACCATCCAAATACTAAGAATAAGCTGAACCAGCCACCGGCGGAAAAGAACTCCAACCTTGAAACCGATAAAAACAAACAAAAACCCGTATCTAATTTTAAGAACACAAGAAGCGGAAATAAAGGAAAAAAATAATTAAACTTGAACTATAATCTAAAGCAAATCAACTCCAAAAAATTATATTATATTAACCAAATTTTATTATTATTTAAATTGAATATTTTTTGTAGTGTGTGATTATTTCAATAAATGAATAATTTTAAAATAGCACATTTAAACATAAGATCGCTAGTTCCTAAGTTACAGCAATTAAAAGATTGTATTTTAAATAAGGAAATCCATATTTTTTGTCTTACAGAAACATGGTTAAAACCGAATATCTTTACAAGTACAATTTCTATTCAACAATTTGCGTTCGAGAGATTGGATAGAATAAATAAAGTGGGAGGTGGTATCGGGTTATATATCTCAAATAATCTTCGATATTCGGTCTTAATACATAAAATAACAAATACTTTGGAACAGTTATGGGTCAGTTTTAAATTTGGAAATAATAAATATTGTTTGGGGGTAATGTATCGACCACCTAAAGAAAATCTGAAAGTTGCTTTTGATGAACTAGAAAACAGCCTTGCTTTTTTAATTCCCGCTCACGATAAAATTATACTAGTAGGGGATTTCAATGTAAATACACTTACACCTAGTAGGCCAACAGAACTTTTTAATAATTTTTTGGATTGCCACAATTTAGTACAACTATTAAATGAACCAACGCGAATTACAACCGCCACACAAACCTTACCTGACTGTTTTGTGGTCTCTAATAAAGAGGATATTTCTGAATTGGAGGTGTTTGATTTGCAGGGTAAAAAGCGATCTGATCACATGTGCTCTCTTGGTATAATAAAAAAAACTAACTTTAAAATTACTCCTAAAATGATCACATTTCGTGACTTCAAAAACTTTACACAAACTGAGTTTGACAAAGATTTTCAAGAAATAAATTGGAATTTAATTTATGAACTTGATGATGTCGACTTACAAGTGCAATTCTTAAATGAAAATATTTTAAATCTTTTTGATAAACATGCACCTATTCGTACTGTTCGAGTAAGTAAGCCACGTACCCCATGGATCACCGAAACCATTAAACGCATGATCAAAGTTCGAGACAGGGCATTTCTAAAATTTAAAAGTTCTAGATCTAATAATGATTGGGTAAATTATAAAGATATTAGAAATTATGTCACTGGCGCTATTAGGCGAGAAAAAAAAGCGTATATTGAATTTATTTCTAGAGACAATAATTCTAAAACTATCTGGAGTACATTGCGCAATATGAATATTATTGAGGCTAAAAAACGAGAATCTCTTAATACGGATTTTTGGAATGTTAATGAAATAAATTCATATTTTAATTCCGTACAGATGGTTGCTAAAACAAACGAACAACTGCAGTTTTTGGATCGGTACAAATCTGAACCTGTGCATCCGGAATTTAATTTTACCCGTGTAGAAATAAAAGATGTAGCTGAAGCAATAAACAGAATAAAAACCAATGCTGTTGGTGCCGATAAAATATCCTCTAGGATGATAAAATATGTCAGTTTTTATCTCATGTCCCATATTGTTTTTATTGTCAATACAGCACTCTCTAAGTCAAAGTTTCCTAACGATTGGAAGCATTCGAATATATTACCATTGCCTAAAACTAATTCACCTACAGAATCCTTCCTGTCATGTCTAAAATACTAGAGCATATTATAAAAGTACAATTGTCCTCTTATGTATTTAATAAAGGTATAATACCACCGTCCCAATCTGGATTTCGAGAAATGCATAGCACAAACACAACATTATTAAATATCACAGATGATATTTTTAAAGCAGTCGATAAAAAAGAAATATGTTGTCTTGTACTTTTGGACTATAGCAAAGCTTTCGATACATTGGATCACCAGCTATTATTGGAAAAATTGAAATTTTATGGTTTAACGGAAAATGCTACCCAACTCATTGAAAGTTATTTAACTAACCGCACGCAGACCGTTATTTTGGGATCTAATGTGTCGAATTCTTTGGAACTAAAATTTGGTGTTCCACAAGGATCTATATTAGGACCACTCCTATTTATGACATACATTGCTGATTTTCAAAACTACACAAAATTTTGTAAACTGCATAATTATGCGGACGATACCCAATTACATTATTCCTTTGAATTCGGTCAAAGAATACTTGCAATGGAACATATAAACTCCGATTTAAAGACCTTAAAAAATATTTCTAGTGCTCATAATTTGA
>OV651813.1:72895699-72928791 GCA_927349885.1 Psylliodes chrysocephalus
TATTGTTTTGTTGATTTATTCTGTTTTTCTTTTGATGTATTAATAAATACATAGTGTTTACCAAGTAGTATCATTATACAAAATAAATAGGCCTTAGGTGGCACAATATAGGTTGAAATAAGGGCGTCATCTTGTAAGAAAAAAATCAAGCTTTTAAACCGATTTTTCCACACAATGCCATCTAATTTATGTAAACGTACCTCATCACTAGTCCGAAAAACAAACTGGCTTGAATGACCCGAATAGATAAGTGCATTTTGGAATTCGAAACTATTTATGTTAAGGAAAATCGAATTTTCGTTGTATTATTATCCCAAAGAGCCACTCGTAAATTTCTTTTTATTTTACTCAACATCGATGTACTTTTCAACCCTCTTCGAGCTTGTATGCGAAAATCGACCACTATCTGGCGGTCTAAAATAAAATTATTCGATTCTTCAGTAAAGTAAAAAACTTGAAATAAGACATTTTTATTATTATTTGCATATTTAGCATTTTTTTTAAACTTATCCATATAGTTTTAGTCAGTACTTACAAAATAATTATGAAAAAATGTTCACTGTAAGAATTTTTGAATATTTTTTTAGTGAGGTTTGTTCCAGCAGCTGGTCTGATCATCAGAAGGGCGTCAGACACATGTGCATTGAACATTCTTAATTCATACAAAGCCACGGATAATCAGATGAACTATGAGTAAAACATTCCAACGTATTTTCTGATTCGTACATAAATGTGCTTCATCGCTTGTACAATTTATCAGCACATGCGCATTTGAGCGTCTCTTCTCGTTCGTGTTGTTTTTCATTGTTGTGATTTTAAGATATCCATTATCAATTGCAGAACACAGTTATGTGGGGAATCATCAATATTTAATATATATGCACGGTACTCATGCCAAATTAAGAAACGAAAAATAATGTTTACTCCCCTTATACAAAGCGGTAAATATTAAACGAACCATCAGTTGTTTACCAATGAAAACATCGAATCGTAAACTTAAATGCACTGTATTGGCCGAAGGTTTACGGAAGGCAGGTGTTCGAAAATATTCCTGGAAGACAGTCTGCGATATCAGTGGAGTACTGTCGTGCGGTGTGTTTTGTATGTGTGGTTGGTTTAATTTAAATTTCTTTTAATAAATATAAATATGGCGTTCTTTAGACCATGGGCGAATGAAGAAAATGAAATTGCACAGTGTAGTGAGATTAAAGACAGGTATGACTTTAACGATAAGGATTTAGATATACAAACACAACAAGTTATTTTAAATATATTCGAATGTTTAAAAAAAGGAAAATATTCAGCAGTCTGATAATGCGTTCATAATAACAATTGCTGAATTAACTAAAGTAAATAAATTTTCCGTTTATCCGGTAGTCACGAAAGGGTTTGCTGTGGATTATTCATAAAACCGAAAAACATGTAAAGAAAAACTGAAATCAGTTGACAGAGCTACCCAAGATTTTATACGAAGGACAATTTATAGTTTATATAAGGAGAACAGGGTTCCGACATTGGAAGTAATACAGCAAAAGGTGGCAGATTTTCCAGGATACACTTATACCAGTTTGGAAACATTGCGTCAAGTGTTGTCAGCATGTGGTTTTAAACACAAAAAATTGAATAAACAGATGGCAGTCACCGAATCGTCAAGGATAGTTTAATGGATACAAGATTATTTGCGTCAGTTAAAAGGCTACAGAAGTTCTAATCAATGACATATATAGATTAATAGACTGCTCATCCATATATAAACAAGACGACGAAAAGGGTTATATTGCTTGGCTTGCCGAGTGCTCACCAGGCAGAATCGGTCTGGCCCAAATGAGTTTAAAACACATATTTCATCAAAGTAGGAATTGAATTAAAAAAAAAATATATCTGTATGTTTATTTCAAGACAGGAGCTTGCGTTAGGTATTTTAAAAAAGGATTTTGAGTCGTAACGTCTAGTTTCCCAATTTTCAAAACATTTTAAGAGATCTAACCAATTTTGAACATAGATATAAACAATTTTACACTCATGTGTATATAACTAACTTTAGACCATGACTACTGTATAGTGGCACTATTCGGACACTTGATTATTCTTTTAAAATTTATTTCGCATTATAAAAGCAGATATTATGCAAAAATTGAATGAACTTTTTAAAGATTTAAAGTTAGTAGCTTTTTCACATTCTAAAGTTTGTCCCTTTAGACAATTAAGGATTATTTTGGCGGTGAATGTGAATGATTTGATGAATAATAATAAAATTCCACCAGTGGAAATCTGATCAACATCATAGTAAAATGGACTAGGTACAAAGTGCAATCTTAGTTGACGTAAAGATCCGTGTACCTTAGCATCGGTAAAAGGGAAATAAAGATTCTGACTTACAATCACAAAAAGAACGTACAACTAAGCTTAGTCGATGTAAGTTAGCTCAGATTAGTGGTAAAAAGAAAGCGACTATTAATAAGAAGAAAAGTAATCCAGCTAAAACAAGAATTATGGCTACTGTCTTTAATAATGATATGTTGCCAGTACTAGTAGAATGTTAAGTGTTGAGTTATCTTCTTCAGGCAATGGATGTACGTATGCATAATAATTTAAAATGTTTGGTTAATTATTATTATTATTATTATTATTATGTTTAATGTGTTTTTGCAGTTAATGAACATATATCTACTACTGAAGCAGATAATGAAGATTTGTGTGCTGCTGAATAGCTTTGCTTAATTTACAAAACTTTGTTTAAAAGCAGAAAATTGGGATCGATTGTTCAACACAAGTGAAGAGTGGTGATTTAGTTGATCCGTTTTCAAACAGAATTGTTAGTGCTAAAGAACTATATACTTTAATAGGATTGCAATCCTTCCAGTTATTAGCCACCATTGTGGAATTAGTAGCAGAGTTGTTTCTAAAGAATAGGAAAAAGCAGATCAGTTATGTCTGTAAAGGATCAAATTATATTTACTTTTATGAAGTTGACAACTGATATGCAAGATATAATGTCTTATTCATTTTATTTGGAGTGAATGAAACTTTTTATCGTTAAATTTTTTAACAGTTTTTAATAAAACTGGTAGAAGTTCTTAGTATGGTATAATTCGGCCTTCAAAACAAGAAATATTAAATAATGTGCCTCTATGTAAGTAAGAGTACTACTACTTGATTGTACCGAAATCACAATACAGCAAGCCAAATGTCTTTGTTGTAGGCTAAAAAATTACTCTGACTACAAAAAGAGGCATATACTATTAAAATATTGACTGGAGTGTCACCTACTGGTCTCATTACTTACAAAAGTGAATCATATGGTGGTAAACTTCAGAAATAGACATTTTTTAACAAAGTTCAATACTTGAAGTGTGTGAATCATTTCTCGATAGTAAAATGTTTAACAAAGGTTTTCTTATTGGAACCATAACAGAAGCTGAAGGTATAAAGCCTCCTTTCCTCAATAAAGAAAATCAGTTCAGCCATCAAGAGGCTTTACTTAATGCCAAAATTGCCAGAGCTAGAATTCACATAGAAAGAACCTATCAAAGAATAAAAGTGTTTGTCTCTCTGTATTGGTACTTATGTCCGTTTTTCTTCTATTTATATTGAGTTTTTATTATACGATACTTCTCTGTATCTAACTAACTTTTAAAATGTACTTGTAAAGCCCAGATAGCTCTAACTCGGGCCTTTGAATATAATAATATTTATGTAATTGTATTTACAATAAATACTTTATTATTATTAATATTATTATTATAATTAATTATAATTCGTAAAATTATTATAAACGTATTTACCTTGTACCTACTTGTATTGATACTTGCGTGAAAAATGAAATGTTACTTTTTATATTTCTGTAGCTGGTCCTACAAACCTTTATAGAGCAATTCACCATTTAAATTTAAAAACAAAACAAGTTTTTATACTCAAATAATAAAAAAATAATTAAAAACAGAACATAAGTATAATTAAAACTAAATAAAATAAACAATTCAACAAAATGTCCGACTGAGTAATGACAATGAGAACAAAATCTCAACTAGACTAAACTTTCTTTAAAACCGGTCCTGTGAAAGTTTTGTTTACCAGTGAGCACTCAAAATTGAGACAAAACACAAACATTGCATGCACTAGACAAAGAGAAAACATATCCCAGTTCGACCCACTTTTCATCGTTTTATTTACGTATGGATAAGCAGTCTATTTAAACTATATATATATATGTCATTGGTTCTAATAGACACATAATTTATCTAGATGAAACATGGTTTGACAGTCACGATGTAGTAAATTTCGGTTGGGTTGGCAGTAGTAAAAATTGCTGTTTGAATGGGCTATGTTCTAAAGGGAAACGCATTATAATAGTACACGCTGGAAGCAAAGACGGTTTCGTGCCTAATGCTTTATTATTATCTGCTAAACAAATTAAAAACTGTGCAGCTGATTATCATGAAGATATGACAGCAGAATTATTTGAAAAACGGTTTAATGAACAACTTTTACCTTACATTCCATCACAGTCAGTAATTGTTATGAACAACGCATCCTACCACTCGCGGCAACTCCTTAAAATACCAAATAGTAGCAGTAAAAAAGCTCAAATTTTAGCTTTTATGTCTGAAAAAAATATTCCTATTCCTGCCAGTGATAGTAAAAAAGGACCAACAAACAAAGAATTGCTTACTGTTATTAAAGCTATAAAGTTAGAAAAAATGTATTATATTGACAAGCTGTGCAAACTCTTCTCAGACTACCTCCTTACTATTGCATATTTAACCCTATAAAGTCAATATTGGCAAACTTAAAATCAGAATTACGAAAATGTAATCAGTCTCCAGAACTGAGTAAAGAAGTTGTAGAACTCGTAAAGAAAGTTCTAGCAGCAGACCGCCAAGAGTTTTGGAAAAACTGTGTTGAACATGTTATCAAAGAAGAAGATGAGTATGTAGTATTACCCTCTTTACAACCCATCATAATTCAACCAAATGATGACTCTAGTTCAGAGGATTCAGACTGCCATGATTATTTATAGAGATACTTTAGAATTGAATTGTTTTTTCTTTTGTTTTATTTGCAAAGAATTTATTTTCCTTTATGGTTTTTTCTTTGAAATTTCGTTTTCCAGAAAAAGAACGAATGGGGTACAAAAAGGGTTCAGTTCACGTCTGGTACCCTGTTTAAACCAAACGCCCTTACAGGCAGGTACACTTTACTCGCTTTTTTACGTTTTATAATTTAATATTCAGTTGTAGCAAGTTAACGAGCTATAATGATTTTTTTTAAGTCCAAGTAAGATTACAATTAAGTGCATCTGTCTAAATAAGGGCGTATAATAACGTCCAATTTATAATTATTCGATTTCCTTTTAACGAATACTTTCTTGCATATGATATATATTAAAAGTATTAATAAAATAAATTTATAAAATGAGGTAGGTATCTACGCCTATGGCAGATCAAACAATATTGTCGGTAAAGGTTCCGAACGAGTTTTTATGATCTGCAATTGATAATGGAAGAACTATAACTTTGAGTGGCTTGGATTTCTATTTATTTTCAATTGAAGTGAATAATTTTTGTTATCTTGTGGACGGTTTTCTTTGTGTAAATAGGTTCTTATTTTTTATAAAAATTAACATCTTAAGGTTTTAAAATTCTACATTCAAATAGATCGTTCGAGACTGCTAAATAAATGTATTATGTTGTACTAGCTGTTGCCCGCGGCTTAGTACGCGTAGAGTCGTGTTTAATTATCAAAACATGCATTATTATTAATTTTTATTAATTTTTAATAACTTTTATTAGTTTCTACTAATTTTTATAAACTTTTATTAATTTTCATTAATTTTTGTATTAGAATGAATACGTTAAGACTGCCCAAAGAGGCTGGTTGTGAAACAGACAAAAGTAAAGGAAACTTATTTCAAATTCGCTTACCTTAACATTGTATATTCAGTCGGAGGATGGTTCTAATTTCTAGTAGCGGGAGTATAAGTAGTTAGAATCGGGCCCGATTATGAATAGAATTATGTAACACAGTCGTAGCGGTATTATTCGCGTCAGCATGTATGGCGACACTGGGTACATCTGGAAATGTGTAGAAGCAATTGATTTACTAGTTCTGATTCAAGGTCCTTCACTGGTTTTACGTTCATGAAGCTCTGGTGTGGTCAAAATTCGAAATAAGCGATTTGAGACAAAATAAGCGCGAATATTTTAAAATAAGAAAATTAGATTAATTCATTCTGGAACAATTTTAATTATTTTAATTAATTATATTTTTTTATTAATTTTCATTAATTTTTATTATTTTCATTAGTTTTTATTTTAACTAATTTTTATTAATTTTAAATAATTTAATTACTTTTTATTAATTTTTATTATTATTATTTATATATATATATATATATATATATATATATATATATATATATATATTAGTTTCTATTAATTTTTATTTATTTTTATTTATCTTTATGAATATTTTTACGATACTCCCCATTCCACCCCCTTCCATAAAATGTGAAAATTCAAAAACCTTGAAATATGTCATTATTTATTTATTTATGCTGAATAGCTGTATTTCAAATTTTCATGTTTCACTACCAATATGCAAAAATCATGCTCTCTGAAAAACAAATCTATCCCACGGGAACCGTACATTTTCCGGGATAAAAAGTATCCTTGTGCTATTCCAGACTATAATCTACCTTTGTGCCAAATTTCATCCAGATCCGTTCAGCCGTTCTGGCGTGATTGAGCAACAAACATCCATACATTCAAACTTTCGCATTTATATATTAGTAGAAAGTAGGCTTTTAAAAAATGTTTAAAATACCTATTCACCAAAGATGTGATTGGTTTGTCCAATTCCATTTCATTTTGCGTTCCAACAAGTATGCGACGCTGATAAAACAACGAACGAATAAATGCACTGACATGCGCAGTGATTAGTTTACGAATGCATCCATGCACGAGTCAGAGACTCATCAGAATGAAGCTGTTGGAACAAACCTATTATTTTTATTAAAATGTACAACGTAGAAGATAATAGGCATTCAAGGTCCATCATCTAGCCTATAAAAAGAAACAGTAAAAATAAGATTAGTATAAATGAAACTCATGATGTGAAAAAATAAAAATTGTGTAATCAAAATAATTAAAAAAGTGTAAAAGAACAGTGCACCTTGTGTAAAAGATACCCCGAGCTCTATATGATCTTTTTATTTATTTTATTTATTTCTTTATCAATAGATAAGAGCTTTAAATTGTATTTTTACTATTAACGCTTTTTTGTTACTAACAAATCTCTTTTATAATCTTAAACAGTATGGACCATTTCTAAATCAAGACCACTTTTTATTCAGTAAGTGTAAACAAAGAAATCAATAGATGAGTATATACTCTATTCAACTTAAACGCAAGTAACGAGTAAACACAATAGCCCCTTGACCACAGCATGATACGCACAAGCCTGGTTTAAAGTGTTGTTAGCCGTTCTCTTTTTAATTCTGGAACCGCCTCATGGCATTACTTCAGAATTAATGAGATGTCAATCACATATATCTTTCGTCCGCTTCTTTTTTAAGATGCTCTTTATCAATGTAGGTAGGTTTTTTTCTGGTTGGGTGGGAATCCATTACGGACACCAGGCATATGGTTCTACCTGTACCTGGTAGTGTGGCACTCCCGGCTGAGGGTGCAAGGCCGGTATACCCACCCTTAAGGCCCGATTGTACAAAGCAAGCTAAAACCTAGGTTCAGATAAACTCGGTAAATGGTTGAACTTACTTTAAAAATTGGTATGAATTGTACATACCCCGCTCAATGTCGGTTTAGATAAACTTCATTGTTCAGGGTTGCCAGATTTTAATTTTACTAAATACGTAGTGTATCTTTGTTTCTCTTATTAGAAAATAAATGAGCTATATAAAATGTCATTTCTTCTTCTTCTTTTCTTTTTTTGGGGTATGTTACTGCGAACAATTTACCCAGATATAGTTGATTTGCTTCTACTAGATAGTGATTTTAAAGAAATTTAAAAATTTAGAAAGGGTGGTTGTTCTTCTATCATCCAAATGAGACAAGATGTATCGAATATCAAATGGGGCTGATAAACCAGCCTTAGTTAGTTAAAATGTCATTTTTGGCATTTTTACTCTAAAATTATTATTTTTAGAGGTTATACGTAGTTTTCCCTTGTGTTTCCAAACTGATAATATAAAGAACGCCAAACTTCACGCATGCCGAAGAAGGACTAGTGAAACTAGTAAAAAAATATAAAGATATTTTAGAAAATAAAAACACAGATGTGAATGTAACGCACAAGAAGAATGAGTGCTGGATAAAAATTAAAAGTGAATTTAATTCACAAATCTTTGTACAAATTCAGTATTTTTCCACTTCACAAAATGATTGTCCCTTGGTCTATATATTTATGGTTGTCTTTCTGGTTGTTGTAAGACATTTGCTCATTCTAAAAAATCCTCGTCTTCAGACATTTCATCCATTTTTACGAAACTACTTCTATTAATTAGGAATTCAGTAATTCGTATATATCTTGTTTTCTATTTACCTACCTACGGTGTACGGTTTGTGTACGGTAACGTATAAGGTACCAACACAAAAAATATTTTTTTGTACTGTGTTACCAACTAACTAAATTCAAAAATAAGTCTGAACTCGGTTTAAGCGCGGAAACATGACCGCTTTGTTGAACCTATAGATGAACGCAGTTTATGTTCTGAACTAGTATTCTACAACGCCAAGAACCAGGTTCATGCTAAACCGAGGTTCAACTCGCATTGTACAATCGGGCCTAAGGCGTTGTGAGCCTTTCTCTTTTTAATTCGGGAACCGCCCTATAGCATTACTTCTAGTCCAAGAGCTAGTAACACACATTCCATTAAGTGTTTGATACATTTTGAAATTTTGTAATTTGAAATCATTTGGATGTATCGATGTCATTACAGTACCAGCACTTGTCATCTTCTATTACTCCTATTCTTTTTAGGTATTAGCAGAATTTGCCATGTCCCGTTATGGCTTGTGTTAGGTGGTAGTTTATTTCGCCGAATTTTCTTTCTTGCCATTTCCTGATATCTTAAATGTATGTTTTGGCTTTACCATCGTACTGATTCCAGAGTTCTTGCCATTTTGTTAAAGTCTTCTCTCTAGCCTTATTGTTGTATTTTTTTGCCTCTCTGTAGTATAGATATTCGTTCTTCTACCTTTAGATGTATAGGTGGCAGTCCTGCTATGGCAAGGTTAACGGTTGTTGGAGCAGTTCTGTAGGATGATGTTATCCTAATTGCTAGTTTCCTATTTACTTGCTCTAGCATATTCCTGTAGTATTCGTATTTCAGTGCTGGAGGCCATATTGGTGCCGCGTACATTATGACTGAGAGTACCACTGTTGCTAACATTTTTCGTTTACTGGTCTTTGGTCCTCCGATGTTAGGGGTATTCCTTTGCAACGATTTTATTTTGTTATTTGCTTTATGGCATGTCCTTTTGATGTGTACTGTCATTTTCATTTCTTTGTCTCTATGTATATACGCCCAGGTCAATTTCCAGTCCCCTCAGTCTTCTAGAGCCACTGAGAATTACCATTTCAGATTTGTTCGTTGCCAATTTTATGCTTAATTCTAAGAGTTTATTCGTTACTTTATCTATCGCGTAAGCTGTTAGCGTTTTCTATTCCTGTTTCCGTTTTTGCATGGACAATCATGGCCAGGTCGTCAGCGTAAGCTATCAGTTCAATGCCTTTGCCCATTTCCATTCGCACGATTTCATCATAAAAGATGTTCCATAATGTAGGCCCTAGTACGGATCCTTGTGGGATCCGTACTTCCCTTGGGAAGTCATGGCAAAGTTTCTGCCATTCACTGTTTGCACTACTCTATTACTGAAATAGGATTGCATTATCCTTATAATGTACTTACTTGTACCTACCATTTCCATAGTATTTATTATTTTTCTCCAAGGTGTTGAGTTAAACGCATTTTCGATGTCTAAGGTAATCATTATGCAGAATTCTTTGTTACTACGGGACTTGCTTTTTATGTTTTCTGTTATCTCTTTTACCTTTTTTAGAGCGTCGACTGTCGATCTTCCTGCACGAAACTCAAACTGGTTTTCATGTAAGACTTTCTTCTCGTCTAGTTCTTTTTCAATCCTCATCTTAATTAGCTTTTCCTGCAGCTTCCCAAAAGTGATTAGTAGGCATAAAGATCTGAAAGTAGTGGGTTTTGTTGGTTCCTTTTTAGGCTTTTCTATTAACCGAAGTTTGGATCTCTTCCATTCGTTGGGGAATTGGCCACATTCTAGATAGTAGATGTATTTTGGATTTATTCAATCTACTACTTGTTTCATGATTTCTACTGTAATGTTATCTGATCCTGGAGCCTTATTATTTTTGATTTTTTTTACTGCCGCGTCTAGTTCCTTTTTTGTGAATTTCTCTATTGTTTGTGGAATATGTATGTCTGTCCACTCTATTAGGGGATGGCTTGGAAATGGTTTATCTATTTGCCTTGTTTCATCTTGTTCATTTAGACTTATTGCTGGTCGAAGTTTGAGTTTGTCCAGCTCGATTTGATAGGCTTTCCCCCATATATCATCGTCTAGTTCCTCACAAAGTTTATTCCATGTCTGCCTTTTCTGGTTTATGATAGCTTTCTTGAGCGTTTGTTTTGTCTCTTTGTATCTTGTTAGTGCTGTTTCTTTAGCTAATGGATCTTTGCATCAGGTTGCGATACGTCTCTCGTTAATGGCTTTTTTTCCTTATTTTAGCTATGTCATCTGTCCACTAATATACTGGCCTGTGTCCATGATGCATTGTATTTTTATTTTTAAAATGTTTGTTGCATTTTTTTGCTAACATGTTGGTGAAATAGCTTGCAGTTGCATTTGAGTCTAGGAGGGGTAGCTTTCTTAAGGTTTTTGCAGTCTTGTCCAAATTTGTATAATGTTGTAGGAGTTGTCTTCCAGCCGTTCTGTAGATTTCTTTTTTTGTAGTGAATTTTGTCGTCTATCGAGAAGCGAATCGTGCGATGGCCGCTCATGTTGACTTCTTCCTCGGTTACATGCCATTTAGTTATATTTGGAGAGATTTTTGCATTCGCTAGCGTGATGTCTATAATGGGTTGGCCATTGACGTTCGAAAATGTGGGTGTATTTCCTTCGTTTATTATCGTCAGATCATTAGCTTCAATCCATTCTTTTAATACGCGTCCTCTAGTTGTTTTAGAGGATCCGAAGATTGTTGCCTTGGCGTTAAAATCACCAGCTTTTATTTTTTTTATGCCTGTCAAGCTATTTATGTGTTTTTCCAGTTCGAAATTAGCTTTCGAAATCTTGTGTAGTTCTATTGGGAGATAAATAGCACGAATATTTAGCTAAATCTTTTAGTTCGACGCATACAAACCCATCGTTGCTGGATACATTTAGGACATCCAGATTTCTGTTGATGTATATGAAACTATCATATCAGTTATCGCAGTATACTTTTCTTATTCTGTTTTTATTTGGTTCTTGTCCAATTACTATGTCGATTTTTTCCTCGAATATCGTTTGTTCCAGTAGGTCATGTGCGGCGTGTGTTCTGTCTTAAGTTTAATTGGAGGCAGTTTATAGGCATTTTTAGTTTGTTAGTGTAGAGTAGACTGTAGTATCGGCTTTGTTTCTGGTTTAGGTAGGAGAGTGGGTGTGTTACTTGTTCTCTGTCGCTTGTGTGACGTCCTCCGACTCTGCGACCAGAGTTAGGTTAGTATCTTTTGCGTGTTTTTCTGACATCTCTATATCTTCCAAGGTATTCTTATTTGTTGGTGATCTGTTAATTATTTTGTAATTCTTTTTTGTTATTTTTAGTGCCCTTTTAAAAGCAGCGCATTTCATGGTACCTATTTTGTGTCCCTCTGTTCCGTATATGGGACAGGTTTCTTCGTTTAGGCATTCTTTTGTGTTGTGGTCCGCCTTTCCACACTTGAAACAGTTGTCCGTTCTGTCAGGGCAATCACAATTGCTAGTTGTGTATTCATATGACCAGCAGCGTTTGCAACGGTATACTTTAACCCTCTTTTCGAGTCTACATCTTACTATACCTACCCGTATATGCTCTAACTATAGAATTTTGTTAGCATGTTCTATTGGTAATGTGAGGTTGTTGCCATCATTTCGTTGTTTTGTGGTCTTAGTTCGCTAAGTTTCATGTTGTCCTTATCCCATTTACCTATTGCTAATTTTATAGCTTCTAGAAGTTGTTCTCTTGTTGTTTCTGCGTCCATTCCTCGAATATGTATGGCTTCTATTTTACCTATATTAATTATTATCAATTATCCATTAGCCATTATCAATTATTAATTAGTTAATCTAAATAGAATATTATTCTACCTAATAATTCTAATTTTTAATTGGGGAGTTGATATATACCACTTAAATCTAAAATAGTTCAAATTTTTAAAATAAATCTGATAACATTAAGTTTTGTTTTATGATTATTAGTTGATCCACGCTGATTAAGGTAAAAATACTCGATCGATAATGGTTATTTAACATTTTCAGTCGCTTCTAGTTCTGCAAGTAACATCAGATCTGCTCATAGAACACACACAGTTACAGGTGGTTCTGGTAGTTCCTCTAGTACAAGAATTGTTGGCTTTACTACCAATGGAGAACGGACTAGACCAGACAGAGACAGTAAGTGAATTTTTCTATAATCAAGTGAAATTATAGTAGTATGTATGTTGAATTTCTTACTTTGACTTTTATTGAGAGAATTCTACAAACGTCGGCATAAAAAATTGAACAGTGGACTATAACAACGCATCGGAATTTTCAATCTTATTTACGTCGAAACAATTAATACTGGTCGTGTTTATTTTAACAAGAAAACATTAATTTAACCTTTCAAACAAGCATTTAGAAGAAAATTGGGATTGAAAACCCATTTTTGACGAGATTTCCAGCCTAAATTCGCCCTATAGAATAACTAACTTACAATGGTGCCAAATAATGTAATATAATTTGTGTTTTCTTCTCGTAATGCGTAATAATACTTCAGTGATTTGTATTTTTGTTCTGTCAAGTCTTATTTGACGTTTGTGAACGTTTTTAAATTAGCTGAATCTGCTTTCACAAATCCAGGATTCATGTTAAATACTTAACGATTCAGGAATATAATACATAATTATATGTGTTTCGTCAACTTTACCATAGAATTATTATTTTTTTTGTTTATTTGTTTTTTGGGAATATGAAATGCAATGAATGGTTTATGCAGTTTTCTTTAATTTATATTCTAATAATGGCATAATGTCATGCCAATGTATTTACGTTCCATTATATATTTAATTTTAATTCGTTATTATTTAGCCAATTCGGTCAAAGGGTCACTCTGTATGCCTTTAATTTTGTACTTATTGATCGCGAATTTAATCTTCTAAGTTTTTTTCCTTCTCGTCGAACAATACTCTGACCGCTACGAGTCAGTACCGATTCAATTGTCAGCACAATAATATTAAAAATTCAAACACGCGGTCCTCACGGACGTTTCAACGCACAAAAGAAAAACCAAATTAACGGGAGTGACGTGTTACCCGACTAATCATTCAAGGAACATTTCTGTTCCCGGCCGGGACTCATCAAGGAAAGGATTTTGGGAGTAGCAATCTTATTTTACAAGGTAAGACTTAGAAGTGAGCCGACAATCCATTTTTTCTCTCTCCTGAGCTGCTTTACATAAGCATTCACAGTACATCATTTTTGGTCCTTCGAGCCGGATTGGCTAATTTACTTTTAAATCGTAAAAATAAGTTACATAGGAATTTTTGTTCATTGCATTTAATATTCTCAAATATCAATTTTTTGTGGTACCGGCAAAATTATAGCAAATAAAATTGGAATTACAAACCAACCAGCCCACCGAAGATTTTAGGTAGCAGCGTATCTATATACGCGCGCGCAACTAGAGATGAAACCTGAATTATCGTATTCTCTTTTACTCTCTATTCGAAATTACAACTGAACTTTCGTGGAACTTTCGCATAGGTAGGTGAACGAGTTTGGTTATTTTAATTGTGCTTTGTATCGGTATTCGCGGCGCTGGAATTTTAATTCGCAAGCACAATTTGTTATTTTCATTCTCTTTTGAATTTGCTTCGTCAAATTGTGGTTTTTTCGACGTATCGCTATTTTTATTTACGGCTTCGGATTCTAGTCAGCTGTTTCGCATTTTTATAAATATATTCATATTATTTCGCTCAATACCTATCGTTTGGTTTCTTTCTCTGTTTTACCTAGACGGAAAATATGTCTGAAGCTAAAATTAAAAAAGCTTCATCTTTAAGAAAAACTGAAATTCAGCGGTTAGATGATATTTTTGTAATTGCACAAAATTTAAATAATCCTGATTCAATTTCGCTTTTTAAAATTTGTTACCAGGATGTGGAACAAATTCGTTCAAACTTTTTCGCACAACATAACGTTATAATCGGTTTATTAGAAACGGATGAACAGTTTGATGTTGAAGATGGAGTTAGAAAAACTTTTGACAAAAAATATTATGAAATTAATTTGGTTTTTTCCAAAATCCCGCTACCTACTTCTGCGCAAACCCGAACAACTAGTGGTGATGATTCTCACGCAAATGTCGCTTTACCAAAAATTCAATTGCCAACATTTTCAGGTGACGATGATATCGTAAATTTTACTGCGTTTATCGATATGTTTGATGCAATTGTTGATAATAATTCAAAACTTAGTGATATTGAAAAACATAAATATCTGCGATCATCGCTTAAGGGTCAAGCGTTAGGGATAATTAAAAATATAACTTTATCGGCGACTAATTATAGTATTGCTCGCCAAACAATCTTGGATAGGTACAAGAATTCACGAGCTATTGCTGCAGCACATTGGTCCGCTATTGAAAATGCTCCGAAATTACAACCAGCTTCTAATTCTTTGGAGTTACGCAAGCTCTTAGATATTTTTACTGAGAATCTTGATGCTTTAAAAAATTTAAATTTACCTACTCAACATTGGGATTTTATTTTGGTACAAATGCTAATGAATCGCATTGACGAGACTATTGCAACTCGTTTCGAATTACAACACGCCCCGAACACAATGCCCACTTACCATTCTTTGGTTCAGTTTTTAATTAATCATTGTGAATCAATAAAAAATGTTCAATTGACGCGGAAATGTAAATCGCAAAAAGTTTATGAGAAACGAAACACGCCTTTTTCGGTTCGTTCAACCTCTTTGCTCACTTTCAACAATTCGGAAAGGCCGAATATTATCTGTCCTTTATGTAAATCAGAACATCTTCTTTATAGGTGTTCGGAGTTTTTAAAAAAGTCTCCCAAAGAGCGCTATAACATTGCAAAGCTTCACAAATTGTGCATAAATTGTTTGAGTAATGTTCATAGTTTAAAAAATTGTCAATCACGATCCACATGTCGCAAATGTGGTCAAAATCATCATACTGTCTTACATTTTGAGAATTCTTCGCCTGTCATGGAAGACAGAGGGCCATCTGCAAATACAAGTGCTCAACTTAATACCTCCTCATCCTCTTCCACAGTTCTTCTTGCCTCGTCAACTTGTAAAACTACAGTTTTACTTTCTACAGCGATGATAAATGTAGGGGATAGTCGGGGTTTATATCACCAATACCGGTGTGTCTTAGATTCTGGTAGTATGACATCGTTCATAACTCGCAAGGTTGCAAATCATTTAGGTTTAAAACCAACACCCTTCTATCTGGAACTTGAGGGTATCGATTCCATGGCTTCTAACGCTCCATATGGTAAAGTGACATTGTTAATTCGCCCTATTGAATCATCAACTCCAATTCTTGTTGTTGACGCTGCAATCTTATCCAAGATTTGTAATTATTTACCTTCATCGGAACTTCCTGTTGCTACGTGGAGCCATACTCGTCATTTGAAGATGGCAGATGCCAATTTTTCGAAACCAGGTCCTGTCGATATTTTGTTAGGGGCTGATATCTTCGCAAAGATACTTTTGGATGGTCGTATTTTAGGAACTGAGGGTCAACCTGACGTACTTAACACCATCTTTGGCTACGTTTTAATGGGACAAGTTCGTTCCACACCTGCCTCGATAATTCCAACCTCGCTTCTTTGTGCTACAAATAAGTTATCACGTTTAGAAAATGCTGTAAAGGTGTTTTGGGAATTAGAAACAATTCCTACAGCACACCACATTTCTTCTGACGAAAAAGTGTGTGAGGAAATCTTTTCTAAAACACATTCTCGAAATCACGACGGCAGATTCATCTTACATTTACCTTTAAAAAATATTGAATATAATTTTAGTGGATCAAGAGATCTTGCTCTTTCTCGTTTTCTTTCATTAGAAAGACGCTTGTTAAAACAACCTGATGTTTATCGCCAATATTGTGCCTTTATGCAGGAATATTTGGAGTTACATCATATGGAAGTTGCTTCACCACCCGAATCGAACCGCCCTGGTTTTTATTACATACCGCATCATTGTATTCTACGCCCTGAAAGTTCTACTACCAAACTCCGCGTAGTATTCAACGCCTCCGCAAAACTTCCCGGGCATACGTCTTTAAATGATCATCTTTTTATTGGACAAAAACTTCAACGCGATATAATCAACATTCTTCTGAACTTTCGACTTCATTTATTTGTTTTCACTGCTGACATCAAGATGATGTATCGTCAAATTTTAATTACGCCAGATCATCAAGATTTGCAGCGTATTTTGTGGCGCTTTTCTCCACATGAAGAAATGCAAGATTACAAATTAACAACTCTTACATATGGAACTGCGTGCGCGCCATTTTTGGCAATTCGTACAATACTTCAGTTAGCTGAGGATGATGGAAAGGATTATCCTTTAGCAGCACATGCTCTGCGTCATCACACTTTTGTCGATGATGTGGTCACAGGCGCTTCAAGTGCTGAGGAAGCTCTTGAGTTGCAACGGCAACTGATACAATTGCTTCACCGTGGTCAGTTTGTGTTACGCAAGTGGTCGGGCAATGCTCAATCATTATTAGATCACTTACCTTCTGAAACACTGCTCAACAATCCTCATTCGTTCGATCAGGACTGTGATAGTGGTCACAAGGTTTTGGGACTTCAATGGAATCCCAACATTGACATATTTCATTTTCGAGTCAACCCTGTTAGCCCTCAATGCACGAAACGAAATCTGTTGTCAAATCTTGCCAGAATCTTTGATCCCCTGGGATTTTTATCACCTGTGACTTTTCTTATAAAAACCCTAATCCAACATATTTGGACTCTTAAAATTGGATGGGACGAGATTCCGTCTGGAGAAATATGTCGGGTGTGGAATCGGATACATACTACTCTTCCCGTTCTTTCTGACATTCAAGTTCCTCGTTTACTAAAACCTCGTCAATTTAATTCATGCGAACTTCATTGTTTTGGCGATGCCAGTGAAAAGGGCTATAGCGCAGTCGCATATTTTCGTTTCACTTCTGCTTTAGGTGAGACATTTTCTTATTTTGTAATTTCAAAGTCCAAGGTCGCACCGTTAAAGAAAATCTCATTGCCAAAACTTGAACTTTGTGCTTGTGTTCTAGTGGCGAAACTAGTTGTCTTCATTCAACAGGTCTTTTGTGACAAACTTCACTTTGAAAACATTGTGTGTTGGTCCGATTCGCTTGTGGCACTCTATTGGATTACTTCACCGCCATATCGTTGGAAAACATTTATTTCTAATAGAGTATCTCTCATTCAGGAAATTATTCCTCCTTCTTCATGGCATCACGTTACGTCCGGTGAAAATCCCGCTGATATCAATTGTCGTGGGCTTTTTCCGAATGTGTTATCGCAGTCTTCCTTATGGTGGGCGGGACCCGCTTTTCTTACTCAGTCATCTGAGTCATGGTCAACTCCACCGTTGAATTCACCTCCCCATGAGGCCTTAGAGGAAGAGAGGAAAATTGTCCTTGCCACTACTTATGCTGATATAAATTTTTTAGATCAGTTATTACAAGATCATTCCTCTTTATCAACTTCTATACGTATAGTCGCATATGTGCTACGTTTTAATTTTAATTGCCGAACTAAAAAATTGAATTTAGGTGGTAAAAAAATAGGACATTTAGTCTCGCTTGAGTTGTATGATGCACAACAAACTTTTGTTAAACATGTTCAAGCTACAAACTTTTCGGAAATCATTTCCAACATTCGCAAGGGTCGTAAAATTCCCAAATCCTTTCAAAAGCTCTGTCCATTTATGGACGATAAAGACATCCTCAGGGTTGGAGGACGCCTAAGACATGCACCTATTACTTTTAATCGAAAATTTCCCGCCTTTTTACCACACTGCCGATTTACTGATCTGCTCATTAACTCAACACACCTCAAATATTTCCATTGTGGAATCACCACAACGCAATTTCTTTTAGCCCAACAATTTTGGATAATTTCATCAAAAATTATTATTCGTAAAGTATTGTCCAAATGCATTAAGTGTTGGAAAATGAATCCTCTTTCTCTCCAGCCTTTGATGGGAGATTTGCCCGCCACGCGACTTACTCAAGCTAAACCCTTTCTTCATGTTGGAGTTGATTACGCCGGCCCGTTTACTATCACTATGACAAAGCATCGTGGAGTGAAAACCACAAAGGCCTATCTCTGTCTTTTCGTTTGTTTCACGACAAAAGCATTACACCTCGAACTGTGCTCTGATTTGACTGCAGAGGCATTTTTAGCGGCTTTTCGTCGTTTCATTTCTCGCCGAGGTCGTTGTCAAGTCATTTATAGTGATGGTGCAACAAATTTTGTAGGTGCCTATCGGCTATTAAATAGTTTTGTCGAAAACGCTGCTACGCAAGAGGCAATTGTATGGAAAAAAAAACCCTGCTAGTGCTCCAAACTTTGGGGGGTTGTGGGAGGCGGGTGTAAAATCTGTCAAATCGCATCTATATCGAGTAGTTGGAGATCAAATATTGACCTATGAAGAATTACTTACTGTTTTTGTTCAAATTGAAGCGATACTTAATTCGCGCCCATTAACGCCGTTTAGTAATGATCCTCATGATCTAACGGCTTTGACCCCTGGTCACTTTCTCACGCTTGAACCGCTTGAGCCTAACTTTTTGTCTACCCCTCTTAATCGACTGAGTCGTTGGCAGTTACTTACGCGCATGCACCAAGATTTCTGGTCTCGTTGGTCCTATGAGTATTTACACACACTGCATCAACGAGTCAAATGGACATCCCATCCGATTTCGTCGTTAACTAAAAACTCTCTGGTTTTAATAAAAAGTGATTCTTCTCCCCCTATGAAATGGAGTTTAGGTCGCATCCTCGAAACCTTTCCTGGGCCTGACGGTATTATTCGCGTCGCCTCTGTTCGCACCGCCACCGGGGTATTAACGCGGCCGACCAGCAAGTTATGTCCGCTTCCGCTCGATTCATCGTAGGTAAAATACTGCGTATTTTAGGTGGGCGGCATGTTTCGTCAACTTTACCATAGAATTATTATTTTTTTTGTTTATTTGTTTTTTGGGAATATGAAATGCAATGAATGGTTTATGCAGTTTTCTTTAATTTATATTCTAATAATGGCATAATGTCATGCCAATGTATTTACGTTCCATTATATATTTAATTTTAATTCGTTATTATTTAGCCAATTCGGTCAAAGGGTCACTCTGTATGCCTTTAATTTTGTACTTATTGATCGCGAATTTAATCTTCTAAGTTTTTTTCCTTCTCGTCGAACAATACTCTGACCGCTACGAGTCAGTACCGATTCAATTGTCAGCACAATAATATTAAAAATTCAAACACGCGGTCCTCACGGACGTTTCAACGCACAAAAGAAAAACCAAATTAACGGGAGTGACGTGTTACCCGACTAATCATTCAAGGAACATTTCTGTTCCCGGCCGGGACTCATCAAGGAAAGGATTTTGGGAGTAGCAATCTTATTTTACAAGGTAAGACTTAGAAGTGAGCCGACAATCCATTTTTTCTCTCTCCTGAGCTGCTTTACATAAGCATTCACAGTACATCATTTGCTGCAGTACAATATGAATGAATCTTATAATGGATTTGGTACACTAGGTGTAAATTTTCTGCACTAATTACATTTGATTTGTTCAGTGTAGCTTCAAATATTTGAGTGTAGTATATACTTTTAACAAGTATCACAGTTCGAATACAGTGTCGAATGTGACACTAGTGCAACTAATAAAATCAATTGTTAGTTTAAAACTGACATATACAGTATGTCCCCCATGTTGGAATCATATGGAAAAATTTTTATTATTAATTTTAGGAAAAAAAGTTATTCTTCATAAAAAGTTTGCATTATCTAAAACCTAGAATACAGTCATCAAATATTAAATTTTTTCAGTGGTATACGAGGTTTGTCAAAAAATATGAGTTTTACTCAAGAGTAAAGTACATTTATTCTTTATACGACTGATAAAATTTGATATCTGATGGTTGTATTTTAGGTTTTAGACCATGCTTGACTTTTTATAAAGAATAACTTTTTCCCAATATTATTAATAAAAAAGATTTTCATATGCCGCCAATTTACGTAGACAGTTGGTGGCATAGGAGTCTGTGACAGGGGCGGACTTGATTTATTAAAAACACGATGAACTATTAGATATACTTAAAAGATGTTTGAATGGAATGTTTTATTATGAAATAAAATTAATGTGATTTTATTAATATCAAACAGAAGCAACAATATTTTATTCTAGTCTCTTGCGGCAATGTCCGTAGTAACTAAATGTTAACGAAATATTCTATAATAGAAGACAAAAGTTCTTTTATAGAATATTTCATTATCGTTTAATTTTTCTACAAGATACTACAATAAAATGTCAAAATATAATATCGTTTATGAGCAAAAATGGTACTCATTGTCTACCAGTATTATATTTGCAGCATGTGCAGCAGGAGAATATTCTAAATAAAAAGAGTAAGAAATGAGCATGAAAATGTTTTCTTCTAAGGCTAATACATATTAAAAATTAATTGAGTTGTGAAAACACTATAGACTGTAGAGAAGGGTATATTACATACGTTTAGAAGATATCTTTCCTACAGACTTATGTGAAAAAGTGATGCAAAAGTAAATTGTAATTCAAAATATATATTTTTTGGTGTCGTAATAAGAGAGAAAAGGGTCCAGAAATCAAACTCAAAATGTATTATTATGTTGTTTATTGTATTATTTATATAAAAAAATAAGTAAAACAATAAATAAATAGTAAATACAAAAAAATGAAGCAAGTTATAAAAACAAAGAAATTCTGAAAAATAAAAAATTTACAATTCTAACATCCTTCAAACAATACTAGTTTGTTATACTCGTATAGTACCTGTTTACTTTTTGTTTTATCAAATAAATTTTTATTATAGTGGTGAATCCTCGCTGTTAAATAAACGAATGAAATTAATTTTATTAAATTGGGTTGGTGTGGGCTTAAAAAAATTTGTTCTTTAAAATAGTCATCAAGTTTTCTAAATAGATTTTTATCTGATAGTATTCTCATTACATGATTATTTAAAATATTTATATTAATGGCACAATTTTTATATAAGTAATATTGAAATAATTTTTCTGCTGTTGTACATATTAATACCACATCTTCTGAAGGATATGTCATTCTATAGGTTTCCTTTTGTTGAACGAAAGATATTAAGTAATCTGCTCTTTCTCCTATAAGTCCGCTCAAGCATTTTTCGCATTTTAAAGTTTTACCTATTTTATGTATGACATATCCAGACATGTATACAATAACTTCCTTTTTAAAAATAGACAGATCTTCCTCAAAAAATTTAGTATGAAAGGTTTCTATGTCCTTTATGTCAATGTCTTCTTCTACTTCAGCAATGCTTTCCTTACCACAAACAAGACTTGTTAATAATGTCACATGGTGTCATAATTGAAATTGTTTCCAATGGTACACAGTTTCCCAAGAACGAATCTCGCAATTCAAGGTGAACCATCATTTTTTTGTAAGCAATTTTGAATTGGCGTGAACAAGGGTTATTTTTGTTACCTCCCATTGATCGAATAAATCCAAAAAATAATTCAACATGATCCTGACTACATTTGTAAGTTGGAAAATAGGACAATATATCCGTTTCTATTAGTTGTTCATACAAATGTTTCAAACTTTTCATACAGAACAGAAATCCTAATACACCCGTTTTCCTTTGACTTTGACAGAGACATGTACCACCAGATAAAGTTAAGGATTCTAAATAATCCGCTGTTTCTGAAATAAAGTCTGAAATGTTATTATTTTTTTTTTTATTAATAGGTTGTTTCAATCCTCGCTGAAACATATTTCTCGAGTTGAGAATATCAAATAAATGATTCAAAATTCTTACAAACTTGACGGTCGCTTCACAACCTTTAAATTCGTTAATTTTTAAGGTTTCGTTTAAAAATTCTACTCAATTACTAAAAAGTTAGGTGGCTAAACGAACTTTCATTTTTTGATTTTTGTAAATTATGTGGTTTTTTTTTAATTTAATTGTTCTTGTATATTATTTAATTTTACGAAATATTCCCATTTTATTGCATTGCCATTGTCATCAATTAAAAGTTGTTTATCACCCAAAGGTTTCTCATTAATTTAACCATGTGGCAAGGATCTAAAAATACGGCAATATCCCGACCTGATGCCGAGTCACGAAAAGTTGATTTTAAATTATTTTTGTCAAAAATACATCCTAATTCTGTTAACAATGTGATGTTGTTGGTTGCTCCATCAAAGGTAACTGACACTAACTGTATCGCAGACTCATGAAGTAACTTCAAACACTGGTAACAATTCTTTGAGGTATAATAGAGATGTAGATTTTATGAATATGTTTCCACATGTTTCACGTATGTTAATACCGGATATAATTCTTTTGATTCGTTTTTGTGCTATAAATAGGTCGAAAAAGATCACTACTGTGAAAACGTAAAGGGCGTCAACAACTCCTATTACTTGATGGTTAGTTTGTGTCAGAATGACATTTTAGTTTAATCCAACGACGAAAAACTACTAGACTAATTTTGTTTACAAAAATCGATTTGCAAACATTCACGGTGTCATCCACTTAGTTGTCAAATTATTATGAGAGACTCGGAGAGAGAATGAGATTCTTATTTCAAGGATTGTTTATGGTTATAATTCGGTATTCACTAAACATAAGATTAAAGCGCACAGAAGTCTTGCAACTGTTATGGTTGTATTGTGTTTTTCAGGAAAGGACCCAATTAATTTTGAAGTGTAACAGCAGTGTAAGGCAAGCGTAGTAGACGTAAATACTGATTCATTTATAAAACGCATGCTTGTTTCTCAGATAAACATACTCGCGCAAACCGTTCCCACTTAAATTAGCAGCTTTATCCATCTTTCTAATGCGACAGTCTGTGTGAAAGCTCTATCCGCGTAATAATAAACACAGTCTAGTAGTGTTTCGCCGTTGGTTTAATCACTTAATGTTGTTAGTCGCCTTTTTCTAGTCGTATTTAACTATACCACAGATTACCCACAACATATGTGAAAGTTGACAAAGAACATCAAAATAAAGAGAAATAGATGGCCATACCAATTTAAAGGTCCTTTGTAGTAACTCGTTTTCATTCGAGCAGGTTCGGGTGCAAAAGTTGTATCATTATACGAAGTTGCTGATGCTTATAGGTTTTCCGATGTTAGATTAAATTTGTATTTCATCAAAATTACATTTAACAAAATTTTGACATGTCAACATCTAAAAATAAATTACAAATTAAACTGGCAAAATACAAAGTACAGACATTCACATCTTCAGACATATTTTTATGTATACTATATTTCAATTAACACTTTTAGGTATTTTAGCAGTTAATCCCTTCCAATCCAAAGAACTTAAAAAGTTTTATTTAAATACTCAACTTCCGAATAAAAGCAATGTTTGAGAAAGTGTTTTTTGTTGATTCTGTACATTTTCGTATAGAAAGGTGTTACATTAGTTTGTTTAAAAAATAATGACATGTTGCTAAAAATTTGCTGATTGTAACTTTCTTTGAATATTGTTAGAACTGTTATATTCTCTTGAAAGTTGTAGTTTAATTAATAATAAATTACATTAATTAAAATAGATTAATGGTGCTTATCTCCGTTTATGGAACAAAAAAACTGGTTTAACTGTTAAGCATTGGCTTTGCTTATTTTTCTTATATTGAATTTACAAAGTGTGTTCCATATTTAAAATAGTTTAAATAATGCCTTCAGTAAACTGTAAAAAGTGTTCAGCTTCAATTACAAAAAGCAGTTACAGCATTGGCTGCAGTGATCTGTCTGTCGATGAATTCAATAATTTTGCCAAGGAATTAGAAAATCCTACATGTAAACAATTCGTTTGTCCATCATGTAGGCCTGCTATGTGCTTCACTCTTACTTCATCCGATGATTCCTTATTTAATAAAATTAAAGATTACTTCGATGGTAAGCTGGAGTTTAATTCTTTATGGTGTAAGAGGGTTTTCTCGCCACAGAGAAAACGGTTCCTTACGAATGGCGCTGGTTACGGGCGGTTCTCGAGCGCCAGATTTTTGGTTATGGTTTATTCCACAAACTATCGAAACGGCGTCGAAAGTACTCGGGTAGCTAAAGATGGAGAAAATTCCAGGGGTCAAAGGTCACTTAGACCCAGGTAATAGTAGGCCACAAGTAACGAGCTTTAATCGTTGCTTGGGCTGGTACAGAATTTATCGCTAGCTGAAATACAAGGGGGAAATAAAGTATGGAATTAGTAAGCAGTAATACGGCAAGTTAACATTGACACATATATTGTGAAACACATTAAAAATAATAAAAATTATATATTTCAACGCCCACCCTAGTTGCGATGATAGTCAATATAACCCTGAACAAAAAAAATAAACAAACAAAACGGACGGTATTGAATCCCGACTAGTCTCAATCAGACGTCAAAATTGAATTAAAATAAAATGAGTGTTTCGGTCGCAGAAAAAATTATTAACTTGACTATTTAGTCGGTAAGGAAAAATTCTAAGAGCGGTCGTAGCAAAAATTAACTATTTAACGGTCGTATCGGGAATTAAACTAAAATGTAGTACTTTACTATTTCGGTAAAGAAGAATTAGCAAAACGGTCGCAGAGAGTGCGAGGAGACAGGGTCGTGAAAGAACTACTTATAGTAAATATTCCAAAAGGGAAAAAAAATAGTATATTACATAACGAGAGTTGTAAGGAGCTTATTACATGCGAGTAAAAAAGTTGCGAGCGAGCCGCGTAGCGGCGAGCGCAATAATTTTATGAGCATGTAATAAGCTTACAACTCTAGTTGTGTACTATGCTTTTTCTACGACTATTTTAATTTATAGAAATAAGCATAACAAGTAACTTTATTTCACAAAATTCTGGAACAATTTAAATTAAACATTTATTTGTAATAATTAATTGTAACATTTTGGCAATTATTTATAACTATTCCCTTACGCGGTGAATGGTGGGATGACGTAAACTGTACGGTGTGTTCTTCAACATTTTGGCAATTATTTTTAACTATTCCCTTACGCGGTGAATGGTGGGATGACGTAAACTGTACGGTGTGTTCTTTTTGGACATTGATATTTTCAGTATATGTAAAGGTTTGTAGATTATTTTCAATTGAATTTATAATTCTATTATCATTATTTATTGACTCATCGACATATCCTTCGGCTGTTGTTGAAGATTTCCATCCGCCATGTCGTTTAAGAGCCATTAGATTGTAACATTCTAATATCATGTTACAATTTTTTAAATATAAACTCACCTTAAAGTAGGAATTTAAAGCTCTATCCTTAATAAATAAGCGCAGGTCTTATCTTGGTTCTCCAATCACAACTATACCACTTATTTCAATTATTCCACTCATATATATTCACAAATTTATTTATTAGATTTCATATAAAACTTCCATATTTAGTAAACAATTTTCAGGTTAAGTTTATAATTGTCAGAAATTTGAATCATTTGAACTACTGGGCGAATGGTAGTTAAATTCGTTCGTTCGTTTACAGGTCCTATATACCATCGGCTATGCAGTCAGTTATAATTCAAATTCAATATCGTAGATTTTAAGAAAACGTCATTTGGTCATAATTTAGGATGTTAAGTTATATTATAAAATCGTCATTAATATAGTCAGTAATCTACAAGGTCACTTTAATTCAAATACGGTTGGACTATAGAGTATGTTTAAGTTTCCCGCTCTTTAGTTCAACGTGTTAAGAGACTGTTGATTCTTCAAAGGGTATGAAACCGCTCATGCGCAGCTGGCAAATAAGAGAGGAATAACGATTCAACGATTCCTAATTCTTGGCCATTTTGTCGTGAGAAGCCGATGAAACAATTTTGGTAATTAGCACAACGGTGGATTATTAAGGGTAGTAATAAAAATAAGACTTTGAAACTTCCCTTTCACATAGTGAACTAGTGTAACTAAAGGTTAGTAATCCTACTTATACTATTTTGCCTTCAGCCTTTATTCAAATGTAATTTCGTTTAATTCACGTTGCCTCGTGGCTCGTAGCTGATTAGATATTTTCTTTTCAGCCGGCTAATTAAATACTGAGTAATATAAAGAATACTCTAATATTAGTTGCATTAAGCAAAAGAAACAATTCCCGACGGGAGAGGTGGATAGCTATCGCTACCACCTAATAAAATTTATTAATTTTTTATTAGTATATTTAGGCCATGATTTCCAAATTTAAATTTGATTAATTATAATTTTTTAAGTATTTTGATTTACAAGATTATAAATCGCTGACTTCTGTGCACAGAGGGCAACGGTTACCAGCCCTAGGTATTTAACCAAAAACCGCAAGGTATTAAATCTATTATTATACCGTATTGTAGAAAATAACTTTTTGAAAGGGTCGCTATACCTATAAATTGTAACTTCAGCCCGTCCAATATGAGTGGATGTCAGGGGGAGACTCTGGTGACTTGCATACCTTGGTATACAGGTTGGGGGCGTTCCTGCTGACACCAAATTGGATCCGGGCGTTCGAGGACGTCAGTGTTAGAGGGACAACCTCAACCCTTGGGACGTACTGCCACGGTGTGCCAGTCACGGGGTGGTCTCCGTCTGACATAGACTCAAATTGCGGTTATTAAGATATTTTGTCACTCATTTTTTTTTCTCGTCACAATTAAACGAAGATATACAATTCAGTATTACAAAGTATATTTTATTTCATAACACAATTCCCAGGATTTGGAGCATACACATATATATTAGTATTTAAAACCATATTAATTTCAAGTAGGGATAAATTTTCACAATATCTTTGCTGGGGGGAAAGTGACTTAGGTTTGGAATCAGAGTATCCTTTTTTATGCCCCCAGTGGCGCCTAAATCAACAACTCTCAAAAACTCTGAATCCAAAAATAGGTACTAATTGTGAAAGTTATTGTTAGACAAAATCAAATTGATGGTGTTAGAAGTAACTTACTATCCTGCTCACCAGAATCACAGAGTTGCCGGAGCTGTGTAACAACTAGAAATCTTTATACGTTACAAGATCACCACCGGCATCAACCAAAAGAGTGGCAGAAGTTCGTCTTAAACAGTGACCTGTATACATTTTGGGATCTGGTAACTTTAATATTCGGCTATTTGTTTAGGAACACCACCTATTTTGTTTAATCCTACCACTTGTTTCGTACATTTACCTTTTTGATAGTTAAGGAAAAATTGATTTATTTGCGGATCGCTAATTTGTTGCCGAATCTCTATATATTGTTTGCAGATTTATAGAAATTTCCGGAAATTACGAAAGATCTACATACTTTGGTTTTCGTATCAGGATTTTAACCAATAATATGGTACTTAAATCATCGATATCACTAATTTTAATATTTTTTAATTCTTGTTTCCTACAAGCTCCACATATTCCAACAATTGCAATAACCTTAAAATAAAAGTAATATAAGTATACATAGGTACTATTAAATAACATACCTTTGTTAATAAATATTGTCCATCAGAAGCTTTATTTAAAAAAGTTTTATCTGATCAGCATGTAAAATTTTAGATTTTTTGTTTTTAAAACCTTCTGTCTTTTTAAGTAAGCTCGCAATTTCGGATAATTTTCAATGTTTACATTATTTTTCAAAGTTATAACACTTCTTAACATAGAATATATTGCTCATAATGAGAACGGTTTAAATTTTTTAGCGATTTCTCCAAAATAAGCCAAAAGTACGTTTTCAGAAAATGATTTTATATTATTTGTTGTACGCCAATCCATAAATTGCTGATATACCTTTTTATCTTCTTTTTGATTTTTTCTGGTAATAGGTTATTGGTAGTGTTCGCAGCTAACTGAATAATATTGGGTGGTGTGCTACTAAATTCATCTTCACAGAAAAAAGTAAAATGAGTTCATAGGATAATGAACTCATTTTACTTTTTTCTGTTTAAATTATTTGTACATTTACATTGGCAGCTTGTATTATTAATTTAATTCTGTCAAAATAATGGCAACTGACTTACAAGGCTTATGTGATACATTATATTTTCATGGAACTGAAGCGTAATTTTTTTTATTACGTGCTAGTCATTACGTGTTAGTAACTGTAATGACATATTTACTTAGCATTCAAATAGTAGGTAATGGGCAATTTACTAGTAAGGGAGTAGAAAAAATAAATTTATACCCGGGGTAGCGTATTATTCCAGAATGAGCTGATCGTCATCACGAGCCCGCTCAGACTGGGTAATGAAGTGTCGGGTCTCACTCGGGTGAAGGTTGTTGTGCCCTGGCCCCGCTCTTTCGCTAAGAAGGGGTCGTGAGGGAGAATGGCCGTACTTGGTGGATAATTCGGAGAGCGAAGCGAACTCCTCGAAATCACCAACACTGGTGAAATACTTCACTAGGGAAACTTCCCCCTGACCTACATTTGCTGTGTGTAGGCCGACGCTCGATGGGGGTGGATAGTGATTGGAGTCCCAATTCAAACGAATTGGGTACTCTCAGGTCAGGTTTGGGCCCAGACGGCGGGGATTTGGCAAACCGTCGGGTAGTGTCGTTAATTTCAAAGTTATGAAAATAATTTAAATTTATAGCCGAGTTCGGCTGTCTCCACAAGGTGGCATTTTACTCTGGGGCGGGAGTAACCGGGGGAAAGCCATAGAACTCTCCCCGTGTACTGTGCCCTGAAGGAAATGCCCTTTTGAGGTCAGCAGTGAAATTATCTGAATTTTTGTGATGCATTTTCGTAATAAGTTAAATTGAATTGAAATGATTTAAAATATATTAAGTTAGTTAAACTAAGTGACGTTAAGGGTTCTAAACTAATGAATTTATTTAAAAATAAATAAAAAAAAAAATAATAATAAAAGCCTCCCTCAGTCAAGCAGGTTCGACAGGGGAATGTCGATTAGCAAGTAACTGGCAATCACTAGGATAGGATATAAATAATAATTAATTAAATAAAAAGAAATGAGCTCCGTTACTATAACGAGGCGTCCTCCAAATGGCTGTAAATAAAACAAACAAGGTCAAGGCCGTTCGCCAGAGAAAGTTAAAAGCTCAAAATGTAAACAAAGCCGGATGTCCTTACCAACCAACAATATTATTGACAATGACACTATAAATATATGGCTGCGACCCTTGACCCGTGACACCGTCAGTCCGACCTGTGAAGAGAAGAAAATTCGTTACAGGTTCCGCGCCTAAAAATGCCGGCTAGCGAGAATGAAAATGGAGGGAAATTAAATGGAGACAGCCCTATCACTTTTAAATGGGAAACGATGTACCCCTCGTCTCTCTCCCACGTAATTAAAACGGACTCACCAGTGTAATTATCCCACGGAGGGGCGCTAAGCAGGAGGATCGCAAGGGAAGTAGAGCAGAATGCGCTAATACCGGCTTATTTCTTAACCACTTTGCTAGAATCCTCTTTCCTTAGTAAACCCTTATGCCGATCGACTCGGGTAGTCGTGGTGTGATGATTTTAATACTTGAATCCTTTTTGCTAATTATACACTGGACCGACACAGAATTCGAATTTGCACTATATTCGCGAGAACACTATCCACGAGAAAAGTTAAAGATCTACTGCCTATTTTTGCGGGAAACGCTTATATTTATGTCCTCTAATTCCTGGCTCCGCCCATTGGTAAAAGAATTACGTAATTGGCTAAAGCTCTTTGGAATCGTTTGAAATTTGCAACGGCTGTATATTTGAAATTTAAACTATGTATTTTTAGAATGAATAATAATGAAAATTGGATAAGAAGAAAAAGTACTTTTTAGAAAGCTAGAAGAGTTGTACGTGGGTGTGAAATATTAATAAGACATAGTTTGGACACGACGAATTAATTTGGATTTTTGTGTTGTTTGAAATATTTCTGCGTATGTAGGTATTTCATTCGGGTATAAATGAATTACGGAAATATGAATGTTCCCGTGAGAAGAGTAACTAGTCTCCGAACTTTAGGAAGATTTAGGATTACTTCGTAATTGACTATTTAGTGACAATTTAATATTAGAAATTAAAATAACTTTACTGGCTTTCGAGTACGAATGCCAGATGTAAAACCACAAGTACTTGTGTCGACATAAGAGTGACTCTATATGTGTGATTGCAAAAATTAGTGTTTGCGGAATCGGTTAATTGGGGTACATGTACGGTGTCCATACACATAGGGTATCGTTGCGGAGCTGCAACTCGGGTAAGAATTGGATCGACGCTACGGGACCCTATGACAGAAGCTATTTAAGATTTCTTTAATTTGCAATTTGTACGAAAAAAATAAAGAATACAAAGGGAAAAAGAAAACCAACGCGGATAGTACCTAAACCAAGAATGAGCTGATCGTCATCACGAGCCTGCTCAGACAGGGACAGGATACTATTTAAGGTTATTTAAATTGACGGTGAAAGAGTAAACAATACTATTATCAGAGGAAAGAAAACTACTAACTCGGATAACACCTAATCCAAGAATGAACTGATCGTCATCACGAGCCCGTTCAGACAGGGACAGGACACTATTTAGGATTATTTAAATTTGCGGTAAAAGAATAAACAAACTATTAAAGAGGGAAAACGGCTCTTCGAAAACTCCGTTTCTAATATTCCCAACTTAGTTATAACGCGGCACTTACTAAACAAAGAATTGATCAATGATATCAAATTTAATTCCCGATTTAACCTACCAAAAAAAAAGTTTAATTTCTTAGGACACTATCAAAAGTCTAAATCAACGGTATTACAATGTTAAAGAATTAAACCCTATCATTTATTATTTAAATCATATTCAATTCCCTTTAAAGAAACGGTATTCTATCTTCAAAGGAGGCCAACTACTAATATTTTTTAATTAAATCAAATTAAATCTTTCTCCCAACAATATTTATAAAAACGTATTATATTTGCCAAGAAATAAATTCTAATATTTATTAATGAAATCAAATTAAATCTTTCTCCCAACAATATTTATAAAAACGGTATTTTATTTGCCAAGAAATATATTCTAATATTTATTAATGCAATCAAATTAAATCTTTTAACTCAACACGGAATTAAAATGTTCCTATTTCTAAAAGATAATTCGGTTATTAAATTAAATACGGTCTCAATATAAAACGTTTCTTCTATAAAAATATGAACGTAATAACGAAACAAGGTTTTTTACCTAACGGATTTATAAACACGAAAAATTATCGACGGCGGACTTAGTTGAGAATGCGGCTTTTACTTTTAACTGACTGAAATCAAGTGTTATTCGGAACTGAAATTTTTAATTCAATCTCGGATCTGGTTCAACCGTCGATCCCTTTCCATAGCAGAGACCCCACCAACGGCAGTACCACCGCGCATCGATTGTCGATCGGCAGTGCACACCTGTCCCAACGGCCTAAGACAAGCAGCTCGAGCGCGCTTATTTGTATTAAAAATGATACATTAATATAAACCGATTGAGGAAAAATTGACTTCATTACAACGGACTAATAAATAAATCTTCTTCAATCGCTAGAAACTACATATGATGAAATTCAGCAAAGCGATCTAATAACTACAACATTCCAGAATCTAGCTCAAATGAATTAAATGTGCTTATCACTGATAATACAAAAGTTGTGCAAGATATTTTAAACGTGGCTAGGTCGAGAATACTAAACTGTTAAAAGTTATACATGTCGGCAGAGTAAATAATGCAAAACCTCGACCCATTAAAGCGATATTAACAATTTCCTTTCATGTTAAAAGGACAATCACTTGCCGTAAAAAAAATAGAGACTAAAGGATACAAACTTGGTTTTGATAAGACTAAAATTCAACAAACTACGTTAAAAAAAGCGGGGTTGGATGAGCTTAAGCAACGTTAGAAAGACTTATTTATAAAATTATATTAACGGTTTACCTACTATTCAACAAAAAAACTAGATATCAAGAGTGCTAAAAAATTGAGTATGTATTTCCAAAACGTGGTTGGTATCCGAACCAAACTATTAGACTAAGGCATTCAGTTTTATGCAATGACTATGATGTACTTGTGCTGATTGAAATTTGGCTTACTCCTGATTTTTCCAACAACGAATTTGGCTGGAATGGCTATAAACGTTTCTGAAACTTTCTCCGTTTTATAACCTTAACAGTTGAATTATATTAGGAATCAAAATAATGTTCTCTTGTTTTTTTTCTCAAAGCTTTGAATCCACATTTTTGGTTGAACCTATTGATCTGTGTATTACTTATTACCTTATAGTTACCAATCATAAAGAACTTTTATGCACACTTAATATCGATTAATTTCGTTTGACAAACTCAAAACTAATGAATATAATTTGATTTTAAAAATGCTGACTACTAGTTCAAATAATTATTTTGCACCGATCAATTGAGATCAATTTATGGCTGCTAATGATTTAGATTCAGCTCTTCCTAACTTTTACCAAATATTTTTGGTCAGAAAGCCAATGAGTTAGATATCGATTTTTCTGTCAATCTACAGGGTGTTTCAAAAAGGTATGTCCATAAATTCATCCTCAGATCGATTACCAAAAAATAAGTGGATTTGGCTATATTTAG